>CM056172.1:31470040-31712130 GCA_029691765.1 Entomobrya proxima
TACTTAATGTCATGTTTGTCTGTCTGCCTTTTGCGCAGCGTATTTCTGTCTGCGTCATCATGACAGGATCAGTCATTCCACTGGTATAGAAGTTTGATACATTGCGTTTCGTAATTCCAATTAGCAATATTCTAATTCTGAAGTCCCGCTTATTAATACATTATAATTGTAATCAGTTTGAACTCAGTTAGGTACATTATTACGTGTTTATCTTAAAATGTTAGAATGTCAATGCTTTTGTGTAAAGTAAAGCTAGTGCATAATGCATGGTGCATGAACGCGCGCATCATCAAGGTCAAGCTTGATCAAGCAGAAAAAGAGCAAAAAATGTAAGAATGCAATCTACAATGTAAAAATGAGCAAAATAAGAGTAAAGCACACAGGGAGTAGTGTAGCAGTGCCAGCTTCTCTGGCTCGTGCAGATTTAGATACAAAATCTGTTCTTTGGTCTTTAAATTTGTTTTTGTTGCTCTTGAAAGCAATCTAAATCAGTATATTAGCAAAATTGGTACGCTTTAAACAGCAGATACCAGCCAGACTAAAAATGTATTAGTGCTCATGCATATTAAGCACTCTCTGAAGAGTAGGTCCGGTTCCAGCGTCAATGAACTTCTGCTGATCTGTGTTTTATGCTTTTAGCTACCAACACAGAAACAGCAAATTATTGATAATTTAGATATGACATGAGCGAAATATGCCACTTAGGCAATGGCAATGGGATGGGAAGCGCTAAAAGACGTAGTGAAACCACTAACTTGCCGTTTTCTCTTTGTTTCTTGAGCACAATACTGCATTTGTTAATAATGCAGACATAAATTCGTTCGTACATCGGTGCATCTAAAAATTTGGTGTGGACAAAGATGCGTCTAAAACCAACTAAAAGTATGATATCATGTTATATATATAATTGACGTTGACCATTGCATTTTTGAGGCTATCATGACACATGTTCATATGCGTTGCGAAAAAATAAAAATTATTTTCAAAAAAATAGAAGCAAAATTATTTTTGTTTTATTGCAAAACAATTCATTCTTCAACGCAACATAAAATCCCAAAGTAGGGTCCTCCCCTATCCGTAATAATTTGCAAGCTCGGTTTGCCTGGCTCAGTGGGAAAGTTAGCGTATCCACCAGAAATGGTATACCCAATGACAGTGTGCTTCTTACCATCCTCCCCCGTCAGCCACGTCACCGCTGGCACCAAACTCTGCCTGAAGGAATTTCTCCCCGCACGAATCAACTTATGGGTTGTTATGTTGAAAGCCCCCTTGACCTCAAAGAGCATGTAGCCTTTACCACCAATTGTGGCATTTAGGACGCTAGTAGGTCCACCTGGAATTCCGAATAGCTGGATATCCTGTGTGGTTTTATAGGTCATTCCGTCATCATTCACAACACATGCCTTTTCCGCAGGAATGTATATTCCGGGTGGGATCGACCCCGTGTTCAAATATCCCCGACACATGTACAATGGATCGTTGTCTCCTTCCTGACTGGCAAAGTTGACAAGGTGGGATTCCTGCTCGCCAATCAAGCTATCCACGCGATACCATCGATGACGAAAGCAGCCCTGACAGTTGTAGAAAAAGTTGAGCTTGTCCGCATCAATCACAGCCAGTTCCTTAGATGTGCTGCATCCAACCACTAGACCTAGTTTGGGCTTTCCTACGCAGGAGTAGCACGCGTAGTGCATATGACTAAAATAATCATATACATGGCCAGTTGTAACAATGGAGTCGATTTTCGATGATATCTTGGATGGGTCTTCGCACGTTGACAGGTCTAGATACTCGTCCCGGTCAATTCGCTGGTGCTCGTGACGAAGGCACAGGGAATGACCAAGCTCATGTATGAAAATAGTTTTTCCGGAACAATCTTCACGAATCCGGGCGCGCTGGGGTCCTCCCTGGTAACAAGCTGCGGCCGATCCACATATACCCGTGAGATTGGACCACATTTCTACGTTCAGATATGATTCTTCGTTGGTTCGAGGAATGAAGCGAATGCAAGTGTACTTGTGATAGTCGGCCAATGCAGCATCTAGCGACTGGTGGTCAATATCCCTAAAGTTGTCCGACCGTACGTAGGGTACTATTGCACCAGGCCAAAATAGGTGAGCGTCCGTTCGTTCTGAAATGAAATGCATGTAAATTTGCCCATTGGAAAATTTTGCAATGGAACCTATAATGTTTTGCCATACCAGGGGAAATCTCTTCTTCACAGCCCATGGTATTGGGATCAATCCCATCATTCAAGGGATCACGCAGTTCAGGGGATGATGTACTGTCTTCTGTGCTGCAAACGTGCAAGCCAGTGACTAGCAGTAAAGAAACTGTTAAGTAGGAAATGTAATCGTAAGCCATTTCTTTGGACACGGGAGTTCAGAGTGTCATCTTCAGAACTTCCTGGGCTGGATCTGAGCAAGTCCCGCGTGTTGCATATTTATATATTATGCTTGTCGGTTGACGTAAAGCATAAAGATTAATTACAAACGTTGACGGTAATTATAACTACCGTCAAATATTGAGTTGAGACCTTGATAGTTGTTATAACTTTGCATTGTGTGAATTTAATCAGCAGCGATATAATAGTTTGATGATCAAACCCGGACTGCATAATGAAATCATCAAAGTTGGCAGTATTATTAACCCAACACTTGCTTCATGTAATGTATGTAAAATGATTGTGGAGTCGACAAAAGTGCTGCTGTTGAACAAATGACAATGCGATGTTGAGCAGGACAAGCAGCTAAGTTAAAAAATGAATATTACAACAGTCCTTACAACTGTGGAATTTTCCCGGCAAAGCATAATAAAAATGTTCTTTTCTTGTAGTTTAATGACAAAAAAATATTTATATGCAAATAGTTATGTCAAAAACTAACTAAAATCCTTTTTAAAAACCCTAAAAATCCTAAACTAAAAAATAGTGTCTGTATTTTAATGTGACACAACATTGATTATGTCAAATTACGATTTCTCATAAAAATTTAGCTTGTCGTTTTTTTCTGAAATCAGTAATACTTTTGGGAGAAAGTTTGGATTAATTAAATGGCATTTAGGTATACATAATATGTTCATTATACAAGTAAAATTATGAAATTTAAATGTGTAAAAAGAGTATCGTTTAGCAAGGGTTTTGCCATAATCTAACTTGATGTCGTTTCTCTTTGTGTTCAGCAAAGTAGTAAAACTTTCCATTTCCCCCATTTTGTGTCTGTGCTTATGTGCATACGTTCTTAACATACTAGTTTCCTTCCATCAACCTACATTAGCCTGCTATAAAATGTTATCAAAACCAGTTCATGGAAAACTTAAAAATCAGTCAACTCATGGTTTCTATTGCATAAAACAATGCTACAAAGTTTCACTCTGTTTTGCAACAAGGCAAGTTTATAGCAAAACTAGGGTTTTTGCACCTGCTCATTAAACTTATCTTTTCTTTGTTCAATGAGCGACAACTTTTACTTGTTTTTATTTCAGTATTTTTCATTACATAGTTCAGTTCAATTTTAGTGCATTACCTGTTGTAAAAGGCTTTATGACCAAAATGTTCCAAAAAATGAATACACTTATATTTGGGTCAATGAACTTACAATTAGTGTGTTGGTTATCCAGGCAGTTGATCAGTATATAAACTCACAGGTAGCAGTAAAAATGCCAAGTCACTCACGAACCAACAAACAGTTCACAACATAAGAAACACAGATTGAAAATGAGAAATAAAACTCTTTTAATTTTCTTCCTCTTCCTGTTTGCAAGCTTTGTATACCTTGCATGGGCTATGGAAAATGAAGCTGCAAACATTTCCAAATACCAGATTTCCCTGGAGGAGGGAACTTGGACACTTGGAAACTTTACTGTGAAGGAAGGACGAGGCATTCTATTCCCAATTGGTATTGGTGTTATTAAACTAAAACTGGCTACGCTGATGAAAGCCCTGTTGGTCCACAAGCTATGGGAGCTCGCACAGTTAATACAAGAAACGCATTGGAGACCAAAGCCTTCACCTACACCTTCGCTACCTGTAATTACCCCGACACCAACAACTCCACGGATTACAACGGAAGACCCGGGGATGGTCCCCACCACATCCGTACCTGCCAACAACAACACGCCTGCGGTTTGCTATGACAACAATGAGCTCATCATAGCCATGGATGGCAGTTCCAGTATTAAGTACTACCAATTCCATTTGTTACGCAATTTCTCGGGCAAGTTCGATTTAATTATTATTATTATTGGCTTTATTAAAGATAATCAAAACAGCAGGTACAATGCACAAGCCTGTTATCCATATATCAAATAAGTCACAGAAAGTAGGAAAGAAAATAAGAGGACTAGCTAATATAAAATATGTCAATATACTTATTTTCTTTTTATTAAGGTATACATTTTGGAAAATGTGCCAAAGCTAAACTTACTACTTTTTTACTGTGTTTTAGGGGACCTTGCTGCAGCTTGGAGGAAGCACGATGGAAATCGCGTGGGCGTCACACTTTTTACTAGAATTGCACAGCAATGGATAAGCCTGGAGGAGAGCAGCAGCTTGACCAGCTCCGAAATTCGTGAAAAGGTTGTGAGCGCTAAACAGCCACGCGGTGGCACTGCTATAGAGTCCGCAATTGACGACGCCACTCTTCAATTCACCAAAGATGGGCGAGGTGGGCTTCGTAAGAACCTAGTGGTCCTTACGGATGGCATGTCGGATCTCCAACAAATTAAGGCGGCAGCAAGCAGGTTCTACGCAGTGAAAGATACTAGAGCTTTTGGGGTAGCCATAGGAACGGAAGTAAGTTTATTTCAAATGCTGACATTAACAGGAGGGAAACAAGAAAATATTTTTTTATTGAAACAGTTCGATGATTTGTTGGCAACCCTCCGTTCACTTAGCGTGGCTGTGTGCAAGCAGTAATTTAGATTTATATAACACATGACAATTAATATTTTAATGGCAAATAATTTTGAAATTGTAATAATGCAGCAAACAATCTATTTGTTCTACTTTTACTCTTCCAAGTACGGGTTGCTACTTGCGTAAAAACGGATTGCATAACAAAAAACTTAAAGCATTTTAAAAAATACGGTTTCTTTCATTTTCCTTCTTTCGATTCTTCATACTAAAGTAACTGACCTAGACGAATGAGTGCTTAAAATGAAGCCCAATTAATATTTAGTAAAATGGTTTTTATGGTTCCAACAGATTGAAATAGACAACAAAAAGCGATGTTAGTCTAAAAGGTTGTTGTATGAGAGCAAATACTTAATAAATCTTAACAATCGTCAGGTTTGAATCAGTCAACCAGTGTAATAACGTTATAACGTCAGGTGCATTGTCAAATTACTTTATTGAAAATATCAAAGTAGTAGTATCATTGAAATAGTTTATTTCCTAATAATCAAAATATTAGTCTGTAATATAACCATTTGTAATTGAATATTAAGATTAATTATTTTGTCAGTTTCAGGTAATATAACTTGCAATTTTTACAACAGCTTAAATATATCTTTCAAAATTACCATACAGATATGTCAACTTAAGTCAATTGTAACGATTTAAAAAATTAGACAAAGAATCAAACAATATGTGCTGTTAAATTCAATGGACTTCCTTTACTAGTATAAAGTTTGGTTCCACAGATGCAATTTCATTATTACATGGACTTGAAAAATTTCATTATTTGTTGAAACTTTAGATTTGAAGAAGAAAACTTAAATATTTGCCAGCATTTACTAACGAGAGTGAAAAGATTGCCCACGATATCATGATCAAGTTTACAATTCGAGCTAAATTATGCTGGTTGGGTTACATTCATTCATACATACACACATAAATACATTCAAAAACGAAACAATTTAAAATGACAATGTTGCTGAGAAATTGTATAAAAAGCTCCCTGTACTTGTAGCTCATAGCTTTTGTACATTTCCAACTATATTATGTTTTTAAGGTACCTGGTTCTAATTACAAAAGTAACAAACTCTTTTGCGGAAGCATATTATATGTGTATAAACTCGTGTCTACCTTAAACCCTCAGCAAAAACCGGAAGTGACAACTGAACCGGAACAGTCTAATTTAGACTAACTGTCTGTATCCTATAGGATATGCATTATTTCCTGCTTCCTCTGACATTTCAAGCTTGTACTTTATCTTGAGAGGACTTTCCATTTTCAAAAAAAACATTTACATTGTAACATGGGAACTTTGGTATTTTGGTTAAATTTTGTCGCATTAGCACAAACCTTTGCAGTTAGACGTCCATCAGAAGAGGACTGTTTACAAGGCAACAATATAGCGGTACTACCGCGCTGCTTGCTAAACGCTGTAGACGCGCACTCCCTAAGTCTTAACACATTTCAAATTAAAAACCTAAATCAAATTCTAGTTCCTTGCAGTAACCTTTGTATTCTTATCCTTAGCATATTGAATTACGTTGGAATAGATATAAATCATAGCCAGATTCCAGTGACTACAATGCATGTAATTACGCTGCTTAAAAAGCAAAATTATAATACAATTGGCTTTACAGAGCAATATCTTAGTAAAATGGACGCAGTTGCCACCAAACACGGAAATCGATTTCCAGTAAAATTGTTATCAAGATCCTACTGCGGAGTAGTACAGATACGTTTATTTCCGCCTTCACGTAGTTCTTTCCTGCAGTTTCAAAACGCTAATCATTATCAGCGTAGTAACAGATACTTATATTTAGACAGCTTATCCGTATCCGTGATTCATATTTTGGTTAAAAGTTTCCGCCGTAGCGAAAAAAGACATGAACCATCAGATCAATATATTCCATGGCTTGCAAGAAAACTTCAAGACCTTGCAGTTAGCTCAGGAAATGAAATGTATGTATTAGCAGATATTTCCCCAGTAAGTCAGGAAATTTGTAAGCTTCATATTATTAGACCTTGTTCAATCTGCAAGTTTACATGGGAAACGCATACACTAAGCATGCGACAGTTTATAGAAACAAATAAAATTGAGATTGCTAATTTAGCACACAGTCAATTTCAAGTAGACGTAGCAACAGTAAAGCTGAACTCTATTCGTACAGAAACAAAGTATGTCGTCACTGGGCCGATGCAACATTTAGAAGTCTGTCAAAACGTGCCGCTTAGAGAAATGAAGTTTGAAAGTGAGCTGGATAGATATAATTATCGAGTATCCAGATTGTTTACTGCAAGCATGAAAAACTATTCGTATATTTTTCATAAAGGACCGTTTTGCATGGTTTGCTCCTTAGGAGCAATTCCAACTACAAGAATCTGCGATTATCGTGAAATAAATGTATACTCTGGCACTTTTCAAATTCAGACAATTTATGCTAACGAAGAATATATAAGTCTGAATTCAAAATATCAGCTAGTTTTGGAAAATCCGTTGAATCGCTTGCGCATTGTAGCTTGTGGACAAGTTGGAGTGGAAGCATTTCCATTTCGTGAGTTCTACAGAATTTTTGACGATGCTACATGGACTTGTGGAATATTGTCCATGCTGTTTCTTACAATTGCTGTAGCAAAACTTTTTGTTACTCAGAAACATTCTCGGAAGCTATCTGACAATTTGTTTCGTCTACTAAAGATTCTTTTAGAACAAGGCGACCCTTTCCAAACATACATGGAAAAGAATCCTACATTTAGATTATTTCTGTCAGGATTAATTCTTGGTGGACTTGTGCTCAGTAACGCTTACAAAAACGATAATGTGTATAACATGATATTACCCAGACCGCCTGTTTTATACAATTTTTTGGATCAAATGAAAGACGCAAAATTCTTAACATATAGCAGGGTTGTAGATTTGAGTTTTGTTTTTCTCCGAAGTAGCTCATACATTGTTCGTAAAAAGATAAAATTGCGAGATCAAATATATCAGCATTATGTTTCCACTCATTTTCTAAGCAATATATGTTTGAATGCTGAGTCTGAGATTTACAAGGAAGTTAAACAACTGGAATCTGAAGGTGTAACCACACCAAATCAGGCATTTTGGAATCCACTTTATGAATTACTAAATTTTTCAGATTTTCATCCAAACATGTGGACACAAATAAAGCAGCTTGAAACCGCAGTGCAACCTTTGGTCGTTGCTAATATTTTGGACAACTTTAATATTCCACTAATGGAAAAATTTACAGCAAAAATAAATTCATTATTTGTTGAGCGTCAAGAAAAGTGGCAGGTAGATAGTTTAACAATATGTAATAGAACAGCTTTTATTTTACCCGAATATAAAGCTAACGCTTTGTTACGAAAAATGGTAGTTTTGGGACAAAAATTGGCTTCCGTTGGTACTGAGGTATTTACGGACCATAAAATAGGCATCGCTATAAAGGGCTATATTCCTGAAATAGTAAAACTAAGAATGAAAGTTTTAAAAGAGTCCGGGATAGCTGCTTGGTTGCCTAAAATAGGAATAAAAGGTGATATTCCGAATATTGTGGAATTTGAACCGGAACCAGCCTCTCTGAGAGGAAATGTTGTGGTTATATTTATCTTGTACTTATTTGGATGTTTGTTTGCCATAACTTGCAACATAAAAGAATGCACGCCAAAGGTATTACAACATTTGTGGCAATACAGTAATCATATAAAGCCTAAAGTAGCTAAACTATTATCATTATGTGTGTATCATATAGTTAAATTGTTCACAAAAACCAATTTTATTCACAAAATAGTTCATGTTCAAGTCCAAAGTAATAAAAATATTTAATATTTCTCTTTGAAAAATGAAACTGGAAATATGCCCACATATAGCAATGTACGTACGTTATGACTACACTAAATTCTAATGGCACATACATACAAGGTTTGCTAAATACTTATGCACTGTTAAAAATACATGTTATTGAATTATATTATTTGGAACTACTCGTTAATTTAAGTGTTAAGAATTAGTTAAACGTTGAAAACCGCTGAATAAAATCGAGTGTAGATATCAATGTTAAAATAAGTGAGAGAATGTGGATAACATACGTAGGAAAAATGACTACATAACCGTATCGGCTTATCGGCTTACACTTTAATCGACTTAGAATTCAGAGTAATAGATGTAAAAACGGTACACGCTCAACCTCCGCCTGCTTATTCTCCGACCAAAACATTGAACAATGGGATTATTATAAACCGATTTTATAAATCTTAATCCCAACATCTTAATGTTCATTCTCCGACCTGATACATAACCGACCAAGCTATTACTCACAAGGCAATGGTGGTTCAGAAATGTCCAAGTTATCGCAATTTGTTGGTTATTGCAGTCCATACAACCTGATAATAATGCTAGATAGCACAACCATTCAGAAACAAATTTAAACTCCCTTGTTTAAACCTACTTAGAATCTGACGAACAACCATAATTTCGGCTAAATTGCACAGTGTGTAGGTATGTGTGGAATTTTCTACTTGTGAATTACGTATGACCTGTCCAAAACGTTTAGCTTAAGACATACTTAAGTAGTAGCATCCTGAAACTGCTACTTATTTAAAATGTAAGTAAGTGAAGAAATTGTATTTACATTTAGTAAATAATTCATAAATTTGAGAAAAATCGTGACATGTACATACTATGGTGTTTTCTTTGATAATGAATTTTAAAAGGAAACCAGGGATTAATTTTTGTTAATATGCATACAAAAGTATTCATTGGCAGCACTTTTATATTTTGTGTTTATAATATTCATGTACAAGTACTTGCAGGCACTTGTACTTATTAAGGTCGAGAGATGAACAGGGGTTTGGAAAAAGTTTAAAGAAATGATTGACGTTAAGCATTAATCCCCGGGGTCGACATTTGCGCCGATCTGCTGAAGATACAAAATCGTAAAAGATCGTCGTGTGTCGTTACGGCGGCACGGGTCAGTTAAAGCAAATAAAGTAATTGAACGTCCAAAAGATTTGCTCAGATGCGTCAGTCAAAGATAGAATCATTAAGTTGTTTATATCTAAGACTTATTTAACGTAATATTTAGATTAACAAAAGGACTTGCATTGGAAAAAAATGAGAAAGTGGTGCTGTGCAAAAACAGTTTTATTGTTTGAATTGCATTTGATCACTAGAAGTAATGAACAGTAGAAAAATAACAAAAATTGTATTAGTAAAATTATAAATGAAAGCAAACCGAAATTGACGTTTACGGGAATACAGTTGCACTGGTTTGTAAAACCCCTTAAGAGTTGACAAAATCTTATATCGTACCAGTAAACATTGATAGTTTGTTTATATACAAATACAGGAATTAAGTTTTTTACAACGTCATTAAACCATATTAAATTTTTCTCCTGGTGATTTCTCAAGCCAGGTGCTTCAGGAAGGTGTAGGTTGGGCTATAAATGTCACCTCCAATTGAAATAAATAACGGACGTTTTCATGTAGTTTCTTTTAGCCTGAGTAGTTTTTACATAATTACTAATCTGGCACTTGGAACGAAGAAGGAGATTACTTTCTGTTCAATACAACATTATTAGACATATTTTCAACCTTACTAGTAAAGTTATGAAAGCAAGGCAGACAAAATTTTATGACTTAATTGTTCTTAATGATATCCATTGTCCATTCATCAGATATACTTTAGAGAGAAACGAAAAAATAACGCTCCTTCGTAAATAGTTGAGATTGTGGATCTTTTATTCCAGGTTTAGAAGGTAAAAACAATCTCAAGTTATAAAACATAAAATTATTTTCGAAGTTATCACTTATCAGTGATTGCTGAATAATTGAAAGTTTTATTCAGCTAAAAAACAAGTTGTGAAAGTTTCTTACGTTAACCGGTTTAACCTTTTGTAAAACAAAAGCTTTTCAAAAGCAAGTAGGAGTGGTTAAATTTGGAGTAAAGGATATATTAGTATTGATTATATACAAAGGTTTTTTATGTGGTTATCCAACATGATGATTGCATCAAACCATTTTATTGCAAACATGTTTTTGCTAAATGTGTGAGCCAAAGAATGCTCAAGCCTTGAATATTAAATCTTGTACCTTGCTCAACTATGTTATATAGAAAGTATTTAAAAAACTATTAGTGGCGACTAAACGATAGACAAAGTGGATTTTTTTCCAAAACTAGACAAATTCCCTCATGCAATTGAATAAAAAAAGCAAATTTTTGAGTGTGCTGAAGCTTTGTTAATTTAGTAGACAGTTATATAAAAAAACTATAGTTTTAACATAAATGCAAAATACAAAAGTACCAAAGTAGTTTACAATAGTTTGAAAGGACAATAGCAGCTATAATAATTGTTTTAAAGTTTTACACTGTATACTGTACAAATGATAACAAAAAACCACGCTTTTGTTATAAAACTTCAAAGATGGGCATTCTGTTATTTGCCTCGTTTTATACTTAACTGGAATCAATCTTTTTCAAAACTTGAAATCAATCCAAATCCTACAGCATATTTTTTCAATCTCGGCCTCATAGGTTTACATGGTTTAGCAAATTTAGTCATCTGCATATGCTTCAAATATGCTGCTGTGGAACATGATTTTCACAGAATTGTCATGGTTGCAATCTTTGGCTGGGGAGTTTGGCTAAACGCCATAGTGTTGATTGGATATATGATGTTTCCACATTTAAAAATCAAGCTGTACAGCGGAGCATACAACGAAGTCTTAAGAATGGAGCATGCTCTCTATCAAACTTACCATGCACCTGTGATAGAAACAAAGTCGGCATTTGCACTTTTTGGAGCCACTGTGATTTCTGCGGCATTACCTTTTCTTGGCACTGCTGTTGCTATATTTCTTCAGCTGGATCCTGCATATTTTGTTTTGGAGCAATTTGTATTGAAAGGACACTTTACACGGACTTTTAGTGAAATGTTTTTTGGGTTTACAATCAGGGCAATTTTAACTTTTACTGTCTTAGCAGAAGCAACACGCTCCACTGTAATTGGTTTGTCATTGGCAGTAAATTTGGGAGACTGTGCGATTGCAATATTTTCCATGTCAAATTCTCGAATAAGAAGCAATGTTGTTTTTAAGCAACTTTACGATTCAGAAACTATAACTTTCCATATCTTTGCACCCATTTTTCAAACATTTTTGTATTTATTTACAAATATTCCTTTTTGGGCTATTGTGGGCTGCTTCTGGGCCATTGTTAATGGCAACGGAAAACTGGATAGTGCTACTTTATGCTTTTGCATAGTTTTGGGTCTTGCTCTTTTGAGCTACGTTGTTGTATTGTTACCAAAATATGCTCTGGTGGCAAAATTGTGTTACGATCTTATAGATAAACACAAAAAGCGTGCACATTGGAACCATATAATCAGGAAAACGAGAAAATCTAAACTAGAGTTGAAAGAAGCTATGTCTTTTGTGACAATTAGGTTTAAGTTTGGTCCGTATTTTTATGTCTCAAAAAATTTTATGATAGAGTTTTGGAGCTGTCTCTTGGAAAGAACATCAGATGCTATTCTGATATTCGAGTTTAAATAAAGCAAAACTGACTCATGTCAACGAATTTATGTGCGTCACAATAAAACTCAAGATTATCTGCAAATAGTCCTAAACTCACTAAACTGTTAAGTAAAAGTAAATGTTTGAATATAAATGAATCTGCTATGTAAATGTTCCCAAGTCCCTGTAATTTGTCTTCAGGGAGCATGTTTATTAATTATGATCAATTTGACTTTTGTATACACTTTTTGTATTCCTCATTTCTTCATTACATTGTGGATATTTAGTGTTTAGCTTTAACTGTAGTTTTATGACACTTTATTTATTTTCTGCAAAATTTAACCTAATATTACACGAATTTCTGTAATAATGGATAGGTAAATATACTCTTTACTTAACACAATTTTTTTTATTTAACAATTAGGCGTATTTAAATCCATATCGTATACCCATCACTTTACAAAATTCATATACATAAATATCAGTTTTACATATTTTATCGGAAATTAAAAGTTATAACTATTTTTCATTAACAACTAAGCCGTGTGTTTAACTTACGATTCGGCAAACTGAATGTTACCATGTTACACTTCACAAACTAAGCAAGTAAATTTAATGATTTCTATTTTTGCCAGAATTCATCCTCGAGAGGGAAACGAGAAGCATCAATTAGCACCAAGAACCTTTTCCCATTTCCGTCAGCATTGCTTGCTTATTTAAAATCAACATAAATGTTAGGAGAACTTACGAACTGTAGAATTTATCATAGAAAAAAGACAAAAACATTTTGTTGCATGCTGCCAATTACCTGTGAACAGTTTGAGTATGGCTCAAATCCAGGCACTCAAGAGATCTCAACTTCGATAGCACTAGACTACAGGTAGGATCTGTAAGCGTCCTCTGTGTCTCCGGTTCTCGCGAGTAGCCTCTAATTAAGCAGAGTCAATTCTAAGACAAAAGAAATATTGAATCATTTATTTCATGTAAACCTCACATACAAGCCAAACCAATGTAGCATGTACATGATTGAATTTTAGAGGTGCATAGCAACAAACGTTTTGTAGGAAATCTCCCTGATCTGATCACTGGAAACGGAAAAAGATCAGAAGGTCAGCAGAAGTCCCAGAAAGACATAAAAATGTACATGTTCTTGAGGTTATGAATTTTTGAATGATGTAGGAATTTTTCTAAATATTGTTATGTTTATTCAACTTAATTCCATCAGTGAATAATACACGGTTATGTACAGACTAACGCCACAACGTTTCAAGTACGATTTGTTTTAGTAAATAATTTTTAAATATGCTGTATATTATATATGCCATTCAAACATTAAACGTAAAGGTTACACAAATTGTTAGCATTTTTATAAGATTTTGTATACGTAAAATACAAAACTAGCGTAACATTAAATGAATGAATTTTTAAATTATAAGGAAATCAGCAAAGATCCCGTTAAGTTACTCAACATACCAAGAAATGACAGACACGTTATCTTCTTAATTAAATAAAAGTCCCCACTTTTGATACCTACCACCTTATAAGATTTCACAAGTCTTCGAGCTTCGGGATTTGGAGTAAACATAGACTTTAAACTATTTTCAAGTCGAACACTGTATTCATGTACCATTGCCATGAAAGCGGTAAACATAACTAATGTAAGTATCCCAGCAAAGCAACCACTAATTCCAAAGACCAAAATAATAGGATCCTTACCAGAAAGTCGTACGACCATAATAACAAACATTGCTGTTCCAGTACCCACAAGTGCTTTAAATGGACTAACAAACATTTTCCCGTACAATGAATTATAGAATCCAATAACTATTCGCAGTTTTCTGTAAATTAAAATTATTTCACAAATTTGGCTTCCAGTTGACTTGTGTACCAAAGCATTTGTAGTTTGTAAGCCTTGAAGAATATTGTCAACCGTTTGTTTAAATGTGTGCATAACTAAAAGTTTAATATGTATAATTGATATCAAAGAACCCCACATAATGAATATCCACCAGATGTCCATTGCTAAACCCAGAATTGTAGCTGGTATGTAGGCGACATTTCCAAAGAACAATGTTAGTAGGTAGTATATATGTCGCCCTAGAGACCATGGCTCCTTTCGAAACAAATACAGCACAGGTACAATTCCAGAAAATGAACAGAAGCAGTAAATTGCTAATGCCGACATTATTTGAGCTCGTAGTTTCCTAGAATTGTGATAGGCAAATACGCTTCGAAAATGACAACGTTCCATGTTTGTGATAAGTTGTTCGGTGCCGTTTGCAAGAAGTGCGACATCTTTGCCGCAAAAATATAACGGAGCCTGCATGATGATCAAGTTTAGTCCTCCTAGTATCCACATTAGAAGAAACACTAAACGAATGTAGTCTTGTTGCTTAATAAAACTTGGATACAGTGTTATTGCTAGATAAATCAAATGTAAAGTATAAAAAATACAAGTCAAATAGAAAGTGACAAACTGCCAACATTTGTAATGTCTGTTGTTTTCGGGGAGAACGAAGTAGAACTGAAAACTTGCTGAGGTGGATTGTAGATCCCATTTTGTTTTAAGAGGAATACAAAGGGTATTGTACAGCAAGGTAAAATATGACTTTACAATGTTTCGCGTCATTGTTGTTCAGTAGTAAACTTACACTAGTAAGTTGCTTACAAAATAACTAAAAGTCACTGAAAATGTATATTGTTGTATAAACATTTGAGTAATACGTTTAACATTGTTGGATATCTGCTGTCCATTGACTTTAGCAGAAACCATCTGAAAAACCTTGACTTGCAACTTACCCATTCTTAACCTAAGACTGAGTCGGCAAACTTTAGTAAGCAAGCTAATTATGACTGTCACAACACAAGTAACAGCCTACATAGTAATAATATATAAGATGTCGTGTCTGGAACTCTTTTGACTGCCATTCAATGAACTTATTGCTGCTTTTTGTTGTTGTTAATTTCTACAAGCGTACTGTAATTAAATATATTATGAATAACTGCAGGGTTTACACGTGGTAAATTATTTTTGGTATACATTTTTATGGAGGAAATAAATGACAAATATACTAAGCAACCATAGTGTTTACGATGACGGAGCTAAGCTATGATTATATATTAGTTGGTGAGCATTGGTTGCGGAATCAAACTTGAATTCTTTGAGAAATGCCCAATCGTAGGAAAACCCGGCTGATTAACTGCTTGCAGAGCAAAGTCAGCAAAATACTATTTACAGGAGATTTTTGCCGACGCCATGGAAATTCGTAGGCAATTAACATGACCGAAGGTTTTGCACAAGAAAAGAGGGTAAAATGTATTATGCAATACAGTAATTATAAATTTATTCTGTTGTTTGGTAATGTGGTGCACAATAATAATATTCTGTCCTTTGGAGTATTAATTATGACATTCAGCCTTAAGTTAGTAAACATGATTACAAATTCAATCTGGATTGTCCAATCAACAACACAATCGATACTACATAATATATATTTTAACAAGTTATTATTAAAGCTACTGATAAGTGCCTAAGGGAAAGCACGTGGGGAAACTGAATACGTCAAAACTATCTAGAAACTTATTCCACAATTAAACGTGCCTTTGCTCAGAGCTACAATAAAACGACCTGCCGACTCCTGCTTAATCTTACAATCAAGATTCCAGTTTTTAAGTATCATGTGTCGGCAAGATTTGCTAAACCTTCTGAAAATTGAACGGTCTCCGCGATTCCACTGTAGCAATGCACCATAGTTTATGGTTTCCCATGAATGTATAACTTTACAAGATCTTCTATAATAGCGTCCACATATTGTATAAGTGATAAAGAAGGTGACACAAGTCATTGTAATACAACAAACTACCTAGGTATAACCTAATTTACAAGTAAAAGGCCGCTGTTCTTTCCAATTTCTTATTAATCTAAAAATTATGCAAACAATTCCAGGCATAAAAATAATCAGAAACGCAATGAGTGATATTTCAACTTGAACGTGGAAAGAATACACAGTGGAGTGTAATGTTATTGCAACTTACAATGCACGGAAGTACAAAGTGTAATGTAAATTTTTCAAAACGTTTCTTAACAGATTCGGCATTGCGTCTCGTATCGTTACAGTCTTTTGCAGTTTACGTTTACAGTCGTAAACGTTTTAAAAAATTCAATGAAAAAATTCATTTGTCCATTAAGTGTTGCACATAACTCATGTGGAGATGTGACGTAATAGAAAAAGCATATAAGATAACTGCTTGATGCAATAAACATCATTAGAAGTAGACTTTCGTCGTCCCAGCAAAACTGTGTACAACCTTTCCATTTGATAGGAATTTGCATTCCAGAAAACAATACAATAAGGCAAACTAATGGGACGGTCCGTCGATATAGTTCTTTTGAATCTTCAGTAACGTAATATTCATTTGTAGTAGAACTCCATAGTATTGGCAAAACTCCTCTGCGCTTTGATTAACAGAATCTATAAATGACCTTAACTTTTTAGTTGATAGAGTATTCATTGTTTCAAGTCTTGCAGGTATTACAGAATATTCTCCAGCAAAAAGTTTTCCAATGAAGTCTACAGCTTTAAAGAAAAGTATCTATTTAATTTAAAGCCCACGCAAGACCTATGTCTTAAAAATTATTAATGCTGTGCTATGCTTTTTTATGTAAATACTTTTTACAAGTTAATATTACTATCCAAATCAGATATTTTAGAATAGAATTAGAATTGATCAATATCTTGAAATGCCCGACAATAATTTTATAAAAGCTTATCAATCGTCTTTGTTTTAGTTACGTCAGAATACCGCATTATTTGGGTGCTTTATATTGCCTAATTGTAATTTAATTTTTAAACGGAATGTAGTCACGATATATTTTCTAAACATATAATACCAATTATATAAGGCAATATTTTATTTGTCAGGATAAAATCGTTGGTTTCCCGGAAATTCTAGGCATACTCTCCGAAAAGTCAAAAATTAATCATCGCTCTGCAGAAAAATGATTTTTTCCGGGAAATGGATTATTTTTGTCATTTTATTTAAATTTAAGGTTCTTTTACAATATAGTAAATACGATTAACGGTTCTTCTTAATGCACTACTACACTCCTTTTGACCACTTGGTACTTTTTAGTACCTAATTCACCTGTCATCGTCTCAGAAGTCATCTCGAATTTATTCTGTATAACAGCGAGAGCGACAACATACATGAAAAAATAAAACTCCAAAAACCAGAACAAGTACAAACGTACTCGAAGATATGTATATTTTTCAAATGAAATACGATGTACGTGAAACTCGCTATCTACAAAATCACCGAGAATGATTTAAAAAATTTCATACACTAAAGCCACAGAGTTACTAAAATGACGCAACTATATTTGACAGTGACTTTTTAGAATCTAACACTGCCACTGCTGCTATTTGCGCATTAGTAATCAATCGTTTCACAAGTTTTGGAAGCATGTCCTTTGTTCTCCAAAGCAATGAAATATCTTCCACAGAAATTAATACTCCTTTTTATTTTAATCGTTTTGCAATGAGCTCTACACGCTCAAAACTTAAATCAGAACCAGTATTACCCATCTTACATGTGCTAGTTCTGACATCCAGTCAGAGACTGTAGTTTGCTCAACAAAAATATGCATCTAATATTTGGTATGCTAATGACTGTTAAATTTTAAAAAGATAACAAAAATAATACATTTCCCGGAAAAAATCATGTTTCTGCAGAGTGATGATTAATTTTTGACTTTTCGGAGAGTATGCCTAGATTTTCCGGGAAACCGAAGATTCTATCCAGCAGAGAAATTACATGCCATTATATAAATCGAGCCCTTCAATTTGTAAAGATTGGAAATACAAGATGACCTGAATTCTTTAGTAGGAATCATTGTTTCACAAAATCTATACCTATAAAACATAATATTGAAGCAACAAACTACCAAGTTAAGATTGTTCTACCAGATATGGGTTCACACGATTTATTGGTAATTATGTATCGTTGTGCTTTACCTCCATAATAAACAGTTTTAAATCGCGTTGTCCAAAAGCAGATTGGCTAAAGTGTTACGTAGGTATTACTTTAAGGTTAAACGGAGGATATACATTAGCAAGTATAAGTAATTTATCCTTTCCTTTTTCATTGCGACTAAAGTAATTATTGTATCAAACAGACAGCTTTAAAGTTAACTTAAAACTAGTTTTATTTCACTGTCATTTATTAGATGTCTCCAATGCTTTTACAAAATATTGATGTTTGCTATGTTCTGTATTAAAACTCATAGCACAATGATTTAGTTCAGTAGTTCCTCTTATGAATAGCAGTATAACTGTGAAATAAATATTTTAACAGATTCGTATAAATTATATTACAGTTGAATAGAAATTAACAATGATCCAGTTACGTTGCCGACTGTATACAGAAACGACAAGCATGTTAGCTTCTTAATTACATAAAAGTCTCCGCTTTTAACAGCTTCTACTTTAAAAGATCTCACCAGCACGCGAGCTTGAGATTTTGTAAAAATTTTAAATTTAAGAAATGTTTGAAGCTTAACACTGTAGTTATGAACCATAGCCAGAAAACTAGTAAAGATCACAATTACTACTACTGCACCAACTAAACATATGCTTCCAAAAGCCAAAATAAATAGATGTGTGTCTCCAAGTCTGACCACAGTAATAAGAAACATTGCTGTAAAAATGCATAAAAGGGCCTTGAAGGGGCTTACAAATAATTGCCCATATATATTGTTGTAGTAGGTAACCATTATGCAAAGTTTTTTGCAAATTAGTATGGATTCCCAAATTTGATTTCCTGGTGCTATGTGCGCAATATTAATTTTCTGGAGTAAGCTTGAAAAAATATTTTCAATTGTTGTTTTAAAAGTGTGCATAACAAGAAGGAGTACATGTATCATTAATACAAATGACCACCAGATTAAAAGTAACCACCACAGATCAACCGCTACAGACAATATTGTAGCCGCAGTGAGAGCAATTCCAGTGGTTTTACCCCTTACCATTTTAAGAAATCGAAGAAAGTTTCCTCCTAAAGACCAAGGGTCTTTTTGAAACATATAAAAGATAGGTACAAGCGCCACGAGCAACAAGAAACCGTATATAATGGTAGCTGCAAGTATCCAGGCGCGTAGTCTTCTTGATTTTATGTAAGATGAAGTTTTTGGAAAATGAAATCGCTCCATATTATTAATAAGTTTCTCTGTCCCGTTAATAAGAAGCACTATTTCTTTACCACGGAAGTATAAAGGCGTTTGCACCATCAGTAAGCCTAATTCAGCAAGGGTCCACATTTGAAGAAAGATAAACCGCAAAAAATCTTCCTGTTTAATAAAATATGGGGACATGGTAATGACTAAATACACCAGATACAGGGAGTAAAAGCCAGATATTAGATGGAAGGTTATTAGCCGCCAGCAGAAATAATGTGTGCTACTTTGAAGTATATCAAAGTGAACCTGAAAATTTGTTGAATGGGTTTTTCCCTTGCAATTTGCTTTCAAAGGTATGCAAAGTATGTTGTATGCAAGGTTTAAGTAAAGTTGTATTATACTTACTGCCATATTGCTGTAGCACAAAATTTATTGTATTTGCAAGAACAGTACAAGATGTTGACTCTGTGGAGTAGTATTTTGAAATGTGTTTTGGATTAATTATCTTCATAAGTAATATTTTTCAAGTATACAGACGCAAACTAAAAAAAACGTTTTTTGTTATCAAGGTTTGTTTTGTTTTTGTTAATGTCAAAAGCATTATGCAACAACTAATAATTACTGTCATGCTTTTCAAAGAACAGTTGATCAAACTGTGGTTTTATTCAAGGTTAAGCACACTCGAGTAACCATTTGCGGTGATATTGTTGAAACACAGTTTGTATCTTTTCTAACCGTAAATTAAAGCATTAGACAAGTTTTACGTCTGGGTCCTGGAGGTTACTCAGCTTGCTGAGTTACTTATTAATTATGACCAAGACAGTTTAACATTGACTTTGCATGACAACAAGTAATTACATGTTAGACAAATCAATGCCTCACGTGAAAATATTTTACTCGTATTCAGAAACTGTGTACATAGTATTTATGGTGTATTATCAATCTCACAGAGCGTCATCATAAAAATACAGCATCATTTACCAAAACGATGAACGTTGCAATATGGGTAAACCTAAACCTATCTGATCTAGTGTTTACAGTAGTAACAGATTTTTTAGAGTAAATGTTTTACAGATATTGTAAGAACTAAGGGCATAGTATACAAAATATAATTTCAACAAATACGCAGAAAATTATCAGCTGCTACAAAATCTAAGGTGTTCAATCTATAAAACTGGTTCAGCTTTGACTTAACTGCAACGAGAAACCAATCGACACAGAATATTTAAATACGATTAAGTCATTGTACTACTCACAGTTTCCACGTGTGTTATTGGCGTGTCAGTAGCATGCAATTATAGTGTTCGCGTTGAGTTATATTGAGCTTAATTACAGAGAAGCTTTGGCAGGCTATGCAATGCTAGGTTGTAACCATGAATAAAATGTATACTTAGTAAATCTACAAACATATGTGTATTTCTACTGCGACTTAAATACATCTAAGCATTTTGTTTTTTTTGAAATTGCATCGAGGCAACACGGATCTAGTATTAAAACGCTCTTCGTAGAAATAAATAATAATATAGTTGAATTAATAATTACATAATTCAGAACATGGCGTCAGTGAGTTTATTTGAGATTGATCGATTATCAAGTCATGTAGCCAATTCAGACAGAATAAGGATTTATTCACAGTAATCGTTATTGGTATAATAGTTAGTTCTGGTTCCGCAAAACAACCATTTAACCCTGAACCTTCTTTACAGGTAAAGCAATAAACGTCTCAAAATTAATGCAAGGTTGGTAGTGGTGACAGGTATAAGTATTTTGTTTATGTAATTATCTTTTCTATAAAGTGATTTGAACATATTATTGCACATTTAAGACGTAAACATTTAGCAGCACAAACCTAATTGTATTTATTCCGTGGTACGACCTGATTGAGTTTACGTTTACATACTTCTTTATCCGATTGAGGGATGCAGAATCGAAATGTCAATAAATATAATAAAATTGTATTTTAGCTTTTTATACAAGATTGTAGGTATTCCCTACAAAGTAAATTGGGATACACAAACACATTCTTCAAACTTTCAGTTTTATTTAAACCTTTCGCAAACCAGCAAGTACTACATCTCTTGGAAGTTTATTACATTCTACCTGGTAACTTGTATATATCCAATGCAGCTAATATATTTAGTTATCACAATGTCCAAATCCTTTATTAACCAGCAAGACTACTCTCGGCTGGTGTTTCTTCTCTTGTGGACACTTGCCGGAATCTGTTCAGTGATTATGCAAGCAACCTTCTACTTTTGTGGAGAAGATGTCGCGTGTCTTACCAACGGAACCGAAAATCTTATTAACAATATGGAGCGTTTTCATTTCCGTGGAGGTTCAGTGTACACAAAATCAAAAAAGCTACGCGCTCAAATAATTTCAGCAATGGTTGTGTACTGTTTTGGCTCATTTGTTGTGGTTGGACCTATTTTGTTCATGTTTCAGAAGGAGCCATGGTCTTTTGGAGGCAATGCATATAAGCTTTTTAAGCTGTTTCCAAACCAATCCAACATTCTGGCAGCAATTGTTGCACAAGTGGTAGATGTTTGGTGGGTACTTTTAATATGGGGCAGCCTAATATTGTTAATACATATAAACCTTCTGGTAATGCACACCTTCAAAACAACAATTCAAAATATTTTTGAAACCCTGTTTACGACAAGTTCGCGCAAAACGAATTTACAACAAATTAGAGGGACTTTCTTAATATACCGCAAACTACGAATTGTTATTGGTTTATACAACGCCATATACGGACAAATGTTTGTAAGTCCATTTAAGGGCATGGTGGGTTTGGGAACAGCAATATTTGTTATTATAGTCGTTCGTCTGGGAAATACCAATGCACTTATTTTGGCAAGAATTGTTAGAATGAGTGCGCTGGCGACTACTAAAATAGTTGTTATTTTGGTGGTCGATGTCGCCTTTATGTCTCTTATGATTTTTGGGCGTTATTCCCGGTGGACTTGGGAATTTAAGAGACATCAGGGGAATTGGTGTAGTTTGAGGGGTCTTGTTGGAGGTTCCCATCGATGTAAAATGGTTCCTATCTGATTCCAACCCGCACCTCGAAAGGCCGGCTTCGGAATCAGATAGGGCCACTCTACATGCACTCTCCTCCCTTACTTCCAGTCTGCACCCGGTTGGGCCGACTTCGGAAGCACCGCCAAGGAGGGTGCTTTGATGGGTAGACCCTACAGGTAGACGCCCATGCCGTAACACGGACACCTCCTGCTCTACACCAACTCCAACACTGCTGACATTGGTGTTAATGTCAGCTGAGGGGCAAAGTCTATGCTGCACCATAGACTTCCCCTTCTTATGTTGGTGCCTATGCTTTACATCCATAGGCTTCGGTGGGGGCATGGTGAGAAAATAACTCGACGTTTCGGTGCAAGTCACCTTCTTCAGGATAAGCGTTTCTGGAGATGTTGTCAGTTCAACTTCCAAAAACGCACTGAGGCAAAAGCTGGAAATGCAGGGGTATTTATAGGTTTTTGGACCCTGCTTATGCCTAATTAGCATATGCCTAATTTGCATATCCAATAGATATGCAAATGAGGCCTATACTAGGGTTCACTTATATAAGTACCTCAAAAATTTTTTGTTCACCCCACCTTCAGGGCTAAATATCTCGACAACCTGAGGTTTTCAGGGTCTGAGATTTTTTCTGGTGGGGGTGGCAGAGGGGGTAGTAAAGTTTGGACGAGGAATTCGATGGTGATGAGATCTCGCCCAAATTCCCACCTCAGGTGGGAGCTACGTCTGATTTTTGAACTTTTGAGGATAGAATGGCCCCGTTTTCATTCTATATATAAGTGAACTCTGTATTAAGTCCCATAGGTGCCAGAGTACCTAAACGATGAATAATGCGTGCTTCTTGCTCCCGCCGACTCATCTGGTTAGAAGAAGCCAGTTGGATAGCTGTCACACGCATATCATCTCGTGTATGTACTTTGGTGAAATGTTCACTCACTTCAGTGGGCTCTCCATGTGATAGGCTATAGAGATGCTCCCTGAAGCGGTCACGAAGCTTACGCTTCGTCTCCCCAATATATATTTTTGAACATTTCGTACATATGATGGCATATATCACGCATTCACTCTTACAGTGAAATTGTTCCCATACCTTAAGCCTTCCCTTTGGTCCCACGATCTTAAAAAGAGATCGTGGGACCAAAGGGAAGGCTTAAGGTATGGGAAAAAGAGATCGTGGGACCAAAGGGAAGGCTTAAGGTATGGGAAAAAGAGATCGTGGGACCAAAGGGAAGGCTTAAGGTATGGGAACAATTTCACTGTAAGAGTGAATGCGTGATATATGCCATCATATGTACGAAATGTTCAAAAATATATATTGGGGAGACGAAGCGTAAGCTTCGTGACCGCTTCAGGGAGCATCTCTATAGCCTATCACATGGAGAGCCCACTGAAGTGAGTGAACATTTCACCAAAGTACATACACGAGATGATATGCGTGTGACAGCTATCCAACTGGCTTCTTCTAACCAGATGAGTCGGCGGGAGCAAGAAGCACGCATTATTCATCGTTTAGGTACTCTGGCACCTATGGGACTTAATACAGAGTTCACTTATATATAGAATGAAAACGGGGCCATTCTATCCTCAAAAGTTCAAAAATCAGACGTAGCTCCCACCTGAGGTGGGAATTTGGGCGAGATCTCATCACCATCGAATTCCTCGTCCAAACTTTACTACCCCCTCTGCCACCCCCACCAGAAAAAATCTCAGACCCTGAAAACCTCAGGTTGTCGAGATATTTAGCCCTGAAGGTGGGGTGAACAAAAAATTTTTGAGGTACTTATATAAGTGAACCCTAGTATAGGCCTCATTTGCATATCTATTGGATATGCAAATTAGGCATATGCTAATTAGGCATAAGCAGGGTCCAAAAACCTATAAATACCCCTGCATTTCCAGCTTTTGCCTCAGTGCGTTTTTGGAAGTTGAACTGACAACATCTCCAGAAACGCTTATCCTGAAGAAGGTGACTTGCACCGAAACGTCGAGTTATTTTCTCACCATGCCCCCACCGAAGCCTATGGATGTAAAGCATAGGCACCAACATAAGAAGGGGAAGTCTATGGTGCAGCATAGACTTTGCCCCTCAGCTGACATTAACACCAATGTCAGCAGTGTTGGAGTTGGTGTAGAGCAGGAGGTGTCCGTGTTACGGCATGGGCGTCTACCTGTAGGGTCTACCCATCAAAGCACCCTCCTTGGCGGTGCTTCCGAAGTCGGCCCAACCGGGTGCAGACTGGAAGTAAGGGAGGAGAGTGCATGTAGAGTGGCCCTATCTGATTCCGAAGCCGGCCTTTCGAGGTGCGGGTTGGAATCAGATAGGAACCATTTTACATCGATGGGAACCTCCAACAAGACCCCTCAAACTACACCAATTCCCCTGATGTCTCTTAAATTCCCAAGTCCACCGGGAATAACGCCCAAAAATCATAAGAGACATAAAGGCGACATCGACCACCAAAATAACAACTGCACTTATTTTGGCATTTGGCAGTAGCTGTTTATTTTGTGCGCTATTGATTCTAATATTTTTCACTGCTTTTATGGCCATGGTTAATGACTACAGTACAAGGCTTCAGACAAAATTAATATCAACATATATTATGTGTCCAGAAGCTCGTAAGTTATTCAGGTCTTACAAGATAGAAGGTGTTCAAAGTGGGAACTTTTATGTTATTAAACAGATAACGTGCTTATCATTTTTAGGCATGGTAGGCAACGTAACAGGATCACTGCTAATATCAGTGAAAGTATAAAAGCTGATTTCGGTGGTTCTTGTATTACACAATTATATCACATAAGAAATAAACGTTTAAATCAATATAATGTGTCATAGCAAAACTAATGTTCCACGTGTGTGCTGTTGGTTTTGCATACCTTGTTATTACATTCATTTAATAATATGGCTTATAGTAAAAACAATTATAATGAGACACTAGTAATTAAGCCTGGAATAATAGTTATTGATCGAACGTAATGTGTAGACATATTTGTAAGTATTGCTATCATAGCAAACCTTTAGGTGAATTTTTATTGAACCTTGTTTACCTGAAACTCATTTACTCTGTGAAAAATATAAAACCATATACTCATTTGAAGTAAACACTGAGCATGAAAGAAGGAACTACCGGATGTTGGCTAGTACTTGATTGATGACAAAATGTGGTTGTTTATATGCAATAATTGTTCATGTTATGGTGCATATGCATTTATTACTACTGAAGAAATACCGAAACATTGTGAATCAATCTATCATATCATCCTAAATGGCTTACAATTGGGAATCCTAGTTTAGAATGACAGATTACCTACAACCAAAGCCTGTACAGAGACCATAATACATTTTTTGCATTTATGTTCATACATGAAATGTTTAAACAATTTTCGAAACTCCAAACGGAATAATAATGCAGTAGACTTTTGGCGCTGATGCATGTTAAAATAAAAGTAATCCTGCTCAAACCGTTTTTCCAAACTTGCATACTGAACGCTTGTGGGCACGCAGTTTAAGATGTGGTACTACTGCAAAAAAAATGAATAATTTGTTTGCTTGATTCATGGGATCTAGATAATGTAATCTTCTCTGCTGGCTTCCGCACACAAAAATCAATTCTACGAAAAACCGCAGATAAGGAAAATAAGTAGAAAGTCGCAGCCGCATACAGTAGCTAAACTAGCTCTGCCCCGGCCCCTGTGAAAACACTTTCTAGTGACAAGTTGTTAAGTTGTTTGTAAATATTGCCCATTTCATCCTAAAGTCAAGTATACAGTCAAGAATGTGAGTTCTATAACAATTAAAAAATTGTTAAATAAAATATTATTCCAAAAATAAAACTGGAAATCAGTCACGTAATAATACATACAATATAGAAAGCCGAGTGTGAAAACAAAACATGTCACTTCTCTGAATTTTGTGTCTGCTGGATATCGCAGTTAACTGCAATTTGTTTCTTTTCAACAGTGTTGAATCAACACTTCATATTCTAAGTTCATATTCATATAAGTTCTAAATTGGTTGAGATTTTTATTGATATTTAATTACTTTTATTTATTTCTGCCAATAGATTAAAGATACCCAGGCATGAGCCATGTGACGATAGTTATGGAAATAAGAAATATTCTCTGCAATATTTCCACAATGTTGTTGCAATTAACACCAGAAGGTTTGGCTTGATCATTTAGAGTTGTTTTTTCGATGGTGCATTAGGTCAAATTAAAATTTTAAAGCGACGATAATTTACTAGAAATCATTCCTAATCATAGCAAAAGTATTCTAATGTATGTGAACATGACTGATAAATATTCCAACACATTCCAAATTCTGTTCAACTTAGACTTTATTTTATCCATTTGAAATATTTTCTAAAAAGTGAAATGCGGTAATACTTCAGGAATGTGTAGTTTGGTTCACGTACGTTCTAACAAAGACCCATATAGTACCATTTGTTTCAAGTTCAATAAGTATGTGAAACATTTTTTAAAATTCACTAATAATCGGAAATTTCCGGATTGCTAAATATATACTTTTGTAAGCTGTGCCAGTTTTTGACACAATCATAACCAAGCAAGAAACTACGAAACTTATGACACTATCTATACTACATGCCGGTTAGAACAATGGAATATCATTGCTGATTTGTGTGTAACATAACAGGTTATGGTAATTTTTTAAAGCAATTTTCAAGCTCAAACCGGGATTGCCATTTTACAAGATTGTTCCTAGCTTTGATTGGCAAATGTATAAGGACGTTTATGCATAATATGATTTAGAAAGCATTATGACATTATATATTTCTGTATTATTACGCAAATATTGCATTTTTCAAAATTGCTACAGACTTTTAATTTTTACTGCATAGCTATATATTTGGAATAACTTGTAAAAGGTTTGTGGTGGGTTCAATGAGTTTGTATGATCTTTTATAGGTTGTCTCCAAAACAAACCCATTGTGTCAAAAAAACCCAAGAAATGAAATTCAAAGAATGCAATCAAATGAAACGATAGTTTAACAAAAGGATAACGATTACAAACCAGTTATTTTTCGTTTAACTTAATAAATTCATGCAAACTAAATTAACTTTAGATGCAGGTTACTGTACGCATCTAATAATCAATAAATCGTTTCTTCCAAATTCCAGATCTTAGAACTTGATGCTTGTGCCTTCATTTTTTACACTTAAAGCATTACCATATAAACAATATTGTTGAAAATGCCCAAAACGGAAATGTTTAACTCTTTGAATGCAACAACAGTACATACTAAATTGCATAATATGCATTGGCTTGTAGAAAACAAAGCAAGCTGCGCAATATCAGCTCGAGTGCAAGTTAGATAACAATGACTTTGATAGAAGATGAATTAAATATATTTACGAGCGTAGCGAGCCAAAACATTTACGATAAATTCTGAATATTTTGTCAATTTTGGTTTGTTAAACTTTCATTTTTCTGGCATGCCCCGGCCCTTTGCCCTGTTCCATTGCCCCGGCCCACGTGAGTTCCACAGGTACCCACGGGCGTAGTTTAGCCTCTGCGCATATATTGTCATATTGCTGTATTATCAAATCACATCTTAACTTAAATCTTTTGTACGTTTCCAACCACAAGAATAGTCACAAAGCCATTTTCCTTGCAACAAGTAATTACAACCAATGCATGTAGACTATACCCGCCGCACGGAAATCGCAAAACCGCACTTTGTCTTATTCACAGAGCTTTGCAGTTCAAGACAAGATTCTTGGAACTTTAACCACAAAGAGGAAAAACGTTGTTAAAATGATAACCAAGTTGCGTCAATCATAATGCAGTGTTTGCATCATTGGTAACGAGCTGTGTTAAATTGATAGAGTGAATATTTTAAAACTATTTAATTTCGAAAATCAAATAAATTCTTCCGAAATTAAAACATGAATACGGTGTGCTTCGAAATGGGAAAAGGGTTGCATTTTCGGAAACTTGTGTGTGCAGTAGCAGTTCTGGACATGGTAAAAAACTATTGAAAATAATGTGTGCAATCTTGATTTAAAATAAAAAATATATGTTTATTTATTTTTTATTTACTCATTTTAGATACTAAACACAATTGCAATGCTTTTTTGTATTTTCTGGGAATGTTTCATTTTGTACTTTGTAATATCAAATGGTACCTGAATAGTTGACAGATTTTTTTTATTTTCTAATTGATATTTATTGATAATACTGTGCCAACCTTTATATTTCAGGTCCAATTCAGTTTTATTCAACTATTGTTATTCGAATTCTTGTTCTGCAGTTGGTGTTGTTTGTAGCAAAAGGATTTATGTCCTACTACACTTTAAAAGTTTGCATCAGTTTGATATCAACAACAGTACGGGTATGGGTAAACCAGTGTTTTGACATTTTTGTAAAACTGATTTGAACTTTTCCTAAAATTTAGCTCTTTTATTTAACTATAGTTCTGTCAATGTCACAGTTTGGAGGTTAAAGTTTCTACAGCAAAGCGGTGGCGGAATCGAAACATTATGAACATCGTTTGTTTGGGATTGATTTTCTCAATACTGGCGTTGAAGTTTGGTGATGATGTACCTGGATTCTGTTATCCGCTTATGGCAGTATACTTTTGCCTTAATTCTTTCATTACCTTAGTAAGTTTCATGCATTTTCTCAAAGTTTCAAATGAGTCTAGTGACAGAACGTACTTGGTAAACGAAGAAGAACCAGAGGATGTTGAGACTTTGAGCCAGAAGAAGTACGCATATAGAAAAATCACTTGCGTTTTTACGTTTCTTGAAACTGTAAGTAAATGTCAAGTATCATACGCTTGTTACAAAATACATCGTAACTTTGTATCCTCTTTAATCTGCAGTTTTTCAATGGTGTACTGATATTGATGTTTTGTATCGTTTTGTTTCTTTGGCTTTGCTGGGAAATTGGCTGGCAAGGTATTTAAGTATACAAAATTTGCATTTATTTGTGTGAATGTTCTATTTGTACGTTTTCAAAAAAATTTTTATGCAGATGATTCCATAGGCGACTTGTATCGTGAAATTATTGACCCTCGATTCCAAGGAATTGAGGGACATTACCAGCAACTAACAAACCGATCTTTCACCCCACAAATTACGGTGATGTCATTTATAGCAATTGCGTTTAGCATTTTTCTGTATGTTGTCAAGCCTTTGATTAGTCTGTTTTTGTCTGTGAAAGCAATGGCCGTAACAATTCACGTAAGTGATCATAGATATGACTAAAGTATACATATTAGCAAAGTGCCAAATTTTACTTATAGATTGCAAATTGTTGTTTATAGATTTGTCCAATGGTTTCCATTGCGTCTTCGTATGAGAGGACTTCTCAATTCAGGGATTGGAATTGTCTGTTGCTAGTGCTAAGGGTAGTTATTTTTGCAATTTTATTAGCAATGGGAAGCGTGCTTTATACCGTAGCAACGGTTATGCTTGTGTTTGAGATATTCTTCATTCTGAGTTTAAATGTTCTGACATGGCTTCATGTCAGTGAGATAAAGAAACGCACACAAAACACACAACAACAACGCCAATTTGTTTTGTATCCATAATTCGATAGGTTTCCATTTCTTTCTTTATTCACATTTTGATAAAAACAAATTCTGACAATAAACAAATCATGAATGTTCTTAATTGGTAATAAAATCTAACTTAAAACAACTTGTAACTGGAGGAAACTGGCCATGAAGACACAAAAAGAACTCAATCGCTCTAGCTTTTATTTTACTTCAAACTTTCGTTGTTTAGGTTTTTTCTAAGGTTCTTTAGGTTTATCTTGAATGTATGTAAATAAAAATGTGTAACAATATTAATTGTAGTTTAGCTAAAATAATTTTGCTTCTGTTTGTGTTCAGACATGACAAGGTTATTTGTATACTTATTTAACATAGCTTCCACTTCACATCACTAGAATCAGGTTTATTGCATAGTCAACTATACGGCGAAAATAGTTTCGAGGCGTCGTATCATCATAGGTGGCTGTATAGTAGTAGAAGGATAAAGGTCTCTGCGCTCGTATCACACGCTTCCAGACTAACGTTTGCATATGCATTATTACACGCCTCATCTTTATACCAGCAATAAAAATAGTACACTGGCGCCTTGGCCAAACAATTTGCAATAAATGCATACTTTGTGTATGGCACAAGCATACTAGAGGCACAATTTGAGATAGCCCTATAAGATTTAGTGTTGTACATGCAGACATGCTTAGATAAATAAAGAAATTAAATAGTTTCCAGCCTTTCACAACTAACCATAATCCAAACACTGTAAAGATGAATACAAGTACCATGGAATGACCAGATATATTTTTTATCAAGGTCACAGGAATTTGGGATAGTATTTGTAACTTAACATACTGTCTTAAAGAATTATAATAAGTGACTTGGCTACCACATTTGCTTAATAACTCGATGGAGTCTACAATTATCTTAAATATAAGTAACATTGGTATAAACAAAGCCATGATGGAACGAATAGCTTCAATGGTTGCCCATTCTACCAAAATAAATCGAATTAAAACTTTTAAATAAAAAACGGACAAGCTTGTGCTTGAAAAAATATCTTCGACAACAGTGTATGTAGGATCTACTTTTGTCAATACGACAATAATCCCCATTGTGGTGGATAAAAGGAAACATAACAGTGTCATAAATATTAGACTGAGTCCTGTTACATCTGCCGGTTTTCCTCGTATTAGACGATTGGCTTCTGAAAGTATGAAACAAAATTTGAAATTTAATAATAATTCAGTTTTTATGTTACCATTAAGCTAACCTTATTACCTTGAGAAACTAATTTTCTTGTCGCAACCTGGAACACATATCCCAAAATGTGACACCTGGAGCTTCTCAACTGACGATCAAATTGAACTATCCTGTTGAAGCATCCTTGAAATAAAGGGACAATATTTCTTAAAAGACAAATGTTAGCAGCAAAAACGCCTAAGTGAACACAGCCAAATTGAGCACTCAGAACAACGACAAACAAGGAAACATGTTTGTTTGCATACATTAAATATTTTAGTACTGTATAGCAACTGGACAGAAATTGAAAAAGATTTATTCCAAGTGACATATAAAAAAGTATGAGTTTTCTCCAATTTGTTTCAATCTTTAACTTTTCTGATTTTAAATCAACAGAGAGTGGATGACGATACATAATTGAGCTAAAGAGCACGTGGTGAATTTGAAAGGCTTTCCAGATTAAAGACGTGGCCATGTTTAATAAATGCTCAGTCTACAACAACATTCCCAACAAAAGCGTCAATTTTCTGAACAAATAGGTGCGTAGCTACATTAATACAACGTCTTACTTGATGTTGTTTCAAATTTGTAATCACCAGTTCAAACTTAAGCTTACAACATTTCTTCTGGATCTGAAAAGTAGTTGAAACTAGACCCGATGTTGTATAGCTTGTAACCTTGCATCAAATAAAGTTATTAATACCAAAAGTTGGTATATTTCGGCCTCCGGCATATTAATTGAATGTTAAAAACTTATGTAAATTTTCCATGCACGATCACCGTAATGCTTTGTATACATTAACTTGGTTACTTTTATGTTTCAATTTAATAGTTTATTTAAAATAGCATTAAATAAATGACCTTGTTGTTTTTACTTCCTGGTATTTCTCCATTGTGACAAGTAAAGCGGTTATGTATACCGGAAGGAAAAATATTTTTCAGTGACAAGTGAAATTATTTAATTTGTTGCGTTGATTTTATTTTAAAATCATTTGTGCATGTTTTTTGTTTTACTTAGAATTGCAAACATAATGAATCATGCTATTTCTGAATTTGTAATGCTATGTCATAAAGATGTTTAAATACTTGTAAATTACTAAAAGCTTGAATTTTTTAATAGGATTTAGCATGTTGAAATAAATGTATATTTCTACAAAACAAGTGTAATATATTTAGTGCAGACAAATAAGTTATGCTTTATTGTATCATTTATAAAATCATCTTGTTAGGTAAAGTTACAGTTTGAAGATGATGTTTACACATATTTTTAACCGTTTTTGTACCACTATGTAGTTTCAGTTATCATGCCGTTAGCAGAGCCCTTACCGTACCTCGTATTATACCCTTGTGAAATATCAGTACACTGGTTCTTCCCACAACAAACTGTTTACCAAAGCAAATTACTATTGGTTTACAAGACCTACAAAATCTTTTCATTTCAGCATTTAGTAATTTGGAACCCCAGTCTCTTTTCTGAAAAGAGGATATAGTCTTTTTACTACCTAACTGAAAATGACGTCCAATTTCCAAAGCAAATGTCCACGAGGTTAGCATTAAAAAGAGGCCTACAACCAATGGTGCCTTGCTCAGTAATCGAAGCTTGTCCCAGTAGCGTAAAAGCAAAAAGTTAACATAGATAGATGTTATTTCGAAATATGCGTTAAACCACGCCATAAACAAACCAACGTGGCATTCGTCAAGCGTGACTTGATTAATGATGTAAAAACCTCTATAAATTAGTTGGGCGGCATAAAAACTTCTCATATGTTTATCAGTTAGGTAGTTGTTACGGCTCATATTTAGCTCCCTGCAAACAAAAGCGTATAAATAAAAACAAAAGACTGCTCCCAAACCACAAAATGTTGCTACTCCTGAGCAAATCCCAGCGTAAGTGTATGCTTGATACATTGTCACAGCAAGCCATGTATACCAAGTAAAATACGTTTGTGGAATCAGCCCACCCAGAAATATGGTACTTCGGGGATTAATTATAGCCTGCAGAATTGTTAAAGTGTAGATTCCAGAGCAGCTCAATGTTGCTAGTATAATTGAGAGATCCGATAGTTTAATTAGGAAGAAATTTGTAAACCGGTTAGAGTCAGGAATGTATAACACTGAAAATTTAGATAATAACTAATTACAAGACAGTTCTAAGAAACTATGTTTTAAAATAAGGAATTAATGTCTAGAAACCTTCAAGATTTTGTAGAAATTGTATAATTCCAGCAACTGTCCGGCAAATCATTTTCTCAGATATTTTTTGAACCAAAAATGTGGTAAACATTGCCAAATAACCTAGCCAGTATGCAGTGGTAAGACATAGTTCGTCATAATCCTTTGTTAACCAATGTTTGAGAATGATAAACGGAGATAGAAGAGCCCATAGTAGTCCCAAGACAAAGATACGGTTGAATCTCGCACTCAAGCTATAGTCAATGGAAAATTTAAATTCAGGATTGCAATTTAATATTGTGCCACCGGTAAATCTGGCGACTTTTAAGGCTAGGTAGATAAGATGAACCAATCGTTTAGAAAATACCATATTTTGAACTGTTTTGAAAAACTGAACGAAACCTACTGTACGTCTCTATGACTAATATATGAAACAAGTTACTGAATTTTAAATGTCTGAGGACAGATGCTTAGAATATTGTTGGCTTTGAGAAACAATCAACCAGCAAACGTATCGATGCAGAAAGTGATCGAAATAACCATGCATGCAGACTGGTTTGAGGAAGTAATCAAAGAAGTTCTGAAGGTTAGTAAAAACAAAGCAAATTAAAATTTATATAAGCAATTTTGCCTACCGTTGTTAAGCAAAATACGTTATTTTAGTCAGCCTTACTTCCTGTTCACTTGATATAGCAATGTGGTTTTTAAACTTTTATGAATGCACAAAACCTTGAAAATTTGATTTAAACCATATATAATGACGTAAAAGTTAATAAAATGTATAGTTTTCAGCATTTACTCGCTTTTGAATAATTGTTTCCATAAATTTTTAGGATGAAGTTTCTATTATTGGTATTAGATTATTTAGCAAAATTTTAATTAACGATTACTGAACCACGCACAGTGTCTATAAACACTTATGGCTTATTTATGATATGCTTACGCTTATGGCTTATGCACGAATAAAAAGAAGAGGATGTAAAATACGACTTGAGTTGTTCTATAATATTTATGAAATTTTAATTAACACATTTTGCTTTAGTAGTATATAACACAAAAGCATTTTCACCAACGGTTACGAGTTTGTATGCACTTGACAACTTTGTAAAATCAGTCTATTCAAGATCTAGAAATAATGGATATTTTAAAAGCCGTTTGCTTACATAGCCCCATGTCCTTAACTTCTTCGTCATCCGTTTCTCGCACTTAATTTCTAGTTTAACCAAAAACATACATGCATGACTTCTACGATTGACAAAATTGACGATAGTACTGCCAACGTGCAACTTTTGATTGACATGGGCGTGGACTTGGGGTGCCAGCGTAGAATTCACTTTTTACGGAAACAAAAAATACATGTAAGCGAACTGCACCTAACTCCTTGTTCCTTTATTTAGATTTTGCAACTAATTAGGAAATCATAGAGTAACTCCATGGGTTATGCGTCAGGTGATGATGGTATTTGAGATTGTCGCGATGATACAATGATAAAAGTTTTAGTACCAGGCTTTAACATGTACACGCCAAATGAATGATGATTAGTTGTGAAATAGTGACAAAATGTATGTACTAATAAAACTGTACATATAGTTTCATATGAACAATCTCACCAGTAATTTAATCGGCAATTGGCGTATATTGAAACGTAAGCAAACAGAACATGGTTGTTTTATTTGTATTTAATTTTCTTGCAGTTCGTATAACTTTTTTTACTGGTTCCATCCCACTCAAACAATGTAATGCCACCAACCTTTCTTTGGCAGTTAAACAACAAAATAATATCCCAAATTCGACACAAGGTAACAAATTGATGCCAGGATGTGAAAACGTAGAGAAAGGACTAATCAAGCACAAAATCAAAGTTTATAACAATAAAGTGCGTTTGAATTGTGTAGTGAAGCGAAATTTACAAGCATAAATGCCGTAGTATTGAAAAATATTTTTACAATAAGTGACCTTTTCCTACGAAACTTTTTTTCTTTTCTAGTTTTACAATTCGTTGGAGCCATTATAGCTATTTAGTTTTCTATAGAGAATGAAATAAATCATGCACGGTTAATACAAAAGTAGAATTGTAAAAATTTACGCAATTTATTAATGGATCGTATGGATTTTAAATGGGTTTACCACGTTCTCTTCATAGTTCTAACAATTACGTTTGTAGTCAGACTTTGAATTTTAAGTTATTCATTTCAATGGTTAAAGAGGCCGACTTTATTTTTAGAACCTCTAATTATCCTAGACAATCCCAAGTCTGCACAACATAATCAAAGAATAAATGTAAACACTGCCTCAACAAACAACTTATGTAAATAATTTTATTATGTAGTTGTTGCAAATTTAATTCTTTATTGCTATATTCGGGTTACTAGTGGAAGTTTAAAGGTAAATAAGAGCTTAAACTGAAATAGTTTCAGTGCTTCCTTAATACCGTTAACAAATATATATTCGCACGTGTTTAGGTTCATTTACATGATTGATCGCAATTTGTATATTGTATCTAATTTTAATAATAGTAAATCTAAATCCGTACAAAAACATGCGAAGCAGGGACTGAAAACAACATTGATTTTAAAAACTAAAAATACGTTGTACAAATGTGAAAGTGTTGATTATTTGAGTGGATAGGGTACATTTTGCTGCTCACATTTTGTTGTATTCTCTTTAACACGCTATAACTATTGAGCTTAACTGGATAAATTTGCTTTATCAATTTTCAAAAACTAAATGTCCAATAAAATTGCAATTATGCTTCCTGTAGCAAAAGTTTCAAGTGATCAGACTTTAGCTTATATTTTAAAGAATTATTTTGGTTTTGGATACTACACAGGAGTCATTCCATTTAAAATTGTTTACAGTAGAAGCAAAAAAATAACTCAATTTCAGTGGGAAATCCAGATAAACAAATTTCAGCAGGTAATCTTACAATTTGAAATGTGTATAAAGTTGAGTTACTCAAAATTGTGTGTATTATATTCTCTGAATTTCAGATAATATGCTTGTTAATTTGGATGTGTTTGTGGCTGCAGCAAATAACCAATATAACTGAACACCTAGTTGGAACATATAACTCAAAGAGCTCACTCACAGCACAATTTTACTTTAAATGTATACACAACATAAGTGCCAGTTTGGTCAACTTGTCATACATAAATATTCTGCTTAATTATAGACAGCATTTAGTCAACTTAATAAATGAAGATTTAATTCCACTAGAAAGTGTAAGCAAGAGTACCCTTAGGCGTGCAAAAATTTACATTTACTTTTGGTATTTGTGCAACTTTATTGTATTAGTATTACCAATTCCATTTAAGGATGCGTTAAATGATGATCAGTTAACTAGTCCAACTGACGCATTTCCTTCGTACATCCACACCGCTAGAAAAAAGCTGTTTATGGAACCAAAATTGAACAACTATATTGTCTTAAATGTGTTGTTAGGATTGCTTGAAATGATGGGTAGAATATGTAAGTGTACAATAATGTGCATTGTAGACTCTTTCATTTCAGTTATTTTGCCAATATTCTTTTGGCTAGCTGTAAACAATTTTGAAAAGTGTATGGATCAGTTTTTGCCTCATAAGCAAACCGGTAATGGATGCAAACTTTGGATCATTGACGAAAAATTTACGGAACTAAAATGTTTGAGCAAGTCACTCAATCACATTTGGTCAGTCACTGCACTATTTTGGATACTGGATACAATAAGTCGAGCTGTAATGGATATGAATACATTGGTCAGCTCTAGAGACATCATGCAAACAATTGACTTAATAACATGGGTTCTAGTTATTGCATCGTTTTTAATACTTTCTGGAGAAACATACAAAAAGGCAAGTGGATTATAACTTATTTCTGTTGTATCGGCTTATGATCTTGCTAATAAAATGGTTTCTTTTTCAAATTTTCGTTATAGATGGAACATTTTAGGTACTATTTAATTGAGAAACAAAATTTTAGAAAATTTTATAACGAAGACAAGATAGCACTGACTAACATACTGAAGGAGCTGGATAGATCATCAATAGGAATCGGTTCGCCTGGATTGTTTAAGGTCAACTATAAATTTATAGCGGAGGTATGTAAATGTTTCAGCTTATTTGAAAATTTGAATTATTTATGAACAATTTAATGATAGAATTATTTCAAATTAAAGTTGCTGCTTGCTGCCCTGACTCTTTTCCTGGTTAGTTTTGAGAAACACGAGAATAAGTGTACTTAATTGAATAACAGGAATATGTGCAGATTTTAAATTAGTTATATTGTACTGAAAGTGGTATTTTGATGTAAGTGCCAATGGAGTTGCACTAGATAGAACACAACAGCAATTTGTATGTTAAGGCTATTCTATAGTATATGGACAAACGCTAATCGCTTATTTCAAAATCAAGATGAGTTTGTGTAATCTAAAATTTTATTTGCATTTGGTGTTTTGCTTTCACCAACTCGCTTTGTAAACATCATATTATGAATGGCATTGTCAAATTGTAGTGTTTTGGTTACAAAGTCGTGAGTTTCGCCCATAGTCTGAAATCAAAAGTTTCAACGATTGCGGATTTCAATATGATCAATTAAATTATGTATGACGTGCCGTCAGTCGTTTCAACAACAGTCAGTTGTTGGTAAATTCATATGAAAGGTGCCTTGTAACCTTCGTAAGCTTAGACATACATGATATATTGTATATGAAATAGGCGTAAGCGCTATTTTATTTTAGCGTAGGCGCTTATTTTGTTCCCGGATGAATAAGAGAACTGTTAAAATTTTAAACAGGAGAACTTTGTACGCCTCTATCAAAACAAATAGTCTAAAAACAAAATATAAATAGTACTTGTGCAAACAGTACGAACGATTTTACGTCTCTATCATTTGTGGCTTTAAGATCGCTAAAGTTCTCTAAATACTACACTTTTGTAGGCCTCTGTGTGTATAACTTTGTTTTACTACTAATTTAATTTAAACTTGACACATGGGGACATTTTAATTAGGCGTTTGCTCGAGGTATACCTGCATAGCATAAAACTAAAGTCCATAATAAGTTACTTCAAATATTTAACCTGTTTAATTACATAATGTCAATTTGCAAAAGCTTGCTCACCAATCCAAAGTTAGTTTCTTCAAAAAGCAAACTTGGTGTGTGTGTCAAACACGGTTAATAAAACAGCTGAATACAAGATACCAAGAAAAGTTAGGATGTGATACGATCTTAGATATTTTACTGTTTTACCCACAGGTTTTAAACATAACTTAAATTCGTAACATGGACATACAAGTTTTAGGTTGCTCTTTTATTAGAATTATGAATCATCATAAAGCTGATAAAACTATTATTATGCAATAGTCAGCTATATAGTGTTAACATCATAGCATTGGCATAACTTAAAATAAAATTAAAATGTCAAACTTGTGCTTTGCACCATTAATATTGAAAGAATATGTATTCGCGTTTCACATTAGCGCTCTTCAGCTGATAAATATGTTGGGCTAATATACTGACTTCATTAACTAGTTCAATAAATAAACTAGTAAAGCGTGTTTCAGGCATTCCAGAAATTGGACTAAATCCTAAATATTTTAAGCCCTGTCAACGACAATCGTTCTATCTATATCTATCGTATCGTTATATCTATGATTTTTTTAAAGCACACAGGCAGCATATTTAATAATCACTCAAGCGACTTTTGTTCAAATGTCCGTCAAGCTTTGTAGAGGCAACACAATAGTTCGAAATTTTTTTCTTTATCTATATTCTTACAGTTACGGCTTTAAAATGGTTTGGTCTCTTTTCGTACAAAAACTTTTGCAAAATATTTGTAGTCCTTTACGGTTTGTAACGAACAAACTAGAAAATACTCCATACGCATATTGCTGCCTGTTAAACATTGAAATAGCTTGCAGATTTGGTGGTAAATGTACTCCTTTTAGAATTAACGACCAACATCAAATAGTAGCGTCCACCAAAAAATCCCGTCAATATTTCTTACTTGCATCTATACTACACTGTGTAACAAGTTTACTTGAATTGATATCAAGTGCAAGTCAACTTCGAACAAAGTTTCGATCTGGGTCTGAACACTCAAATATGCTTCTTGGGGTTGTAGTGATGGACTTATACATTGCTGGAGTAAGTATTGTGGTGTTGGTTCATCTTTACAGAAAAGTACCACAGTTTGTAAACCTTCTTAATCTACTGAACGTATTTGACAAGTTGAAGATTGGACTTGGTAGCATAAATTCCAACCTCATGAAAGTAATTCTTTTGCAAGTTCCTGGCATATCTCTAAGTTGTACTGTAATGATTGCGTATTCAATAATTCGAAAAATTGGAGTTCATTCGGGTTCAATTTGGACTACTGCGTGGAATATAATGTTTAGTGTGTATCAGTGGTGGGACTTAACATGGGTTGTTATTTTGGATTGCTTAGTGGGTTTTTGTGGATTGTTTGTAGCATACGGAGCAATCTACGTCGGTGCAAAAACCATTCTCAGGTAAATTTTTAAGCAATTGAGTATTTTCTGTGGTTAACATTTGAATGTTTTAATATTTCACTTTCAGGGAAGCTCAACTGGGTTCATTTGCAGAAACCAAACAATTAACCAATTACCGAAAACTGTCAGTTTTAACCAACATTGTAAACGAATGCTTTCAGGACGACTACGCAATTGGGATAATGACTGTTTTGATGACTTGGGCAGTTATTGCCACGTCGGTTTTGGCCAATCCTACAACTCAAAAAATGTTAGCACCAGAATTTCTCTACACATTTTTAGTGCTATTATATGAAATTTATGCGTTTTTCGTTGTTGGTTACACATTTCCCGGTAAAGCCCTTTGTGCTAGCAGAAAAACCAGACATATTTGGAAATCTGAAATGTCCTATCAGGATACTATTTTTGTCAGAAAGAGCAAAGAAGGCCCAAAATTGAAACGAAAAATGATAAACGCGCTTAGAGATATTAAAATACGGTTTGGCTCTGTAAATTATTACGGAAGAATGACAGCATTAGTAGTGGTTCAGTTTGAAATTGAAAAAAGCTTAAAGCTTATGCTGCTCATGAAATAATTAACTACGTACCAACTTATGCATGCGATTCAAATGGTTGTGTAAATGCTAAGCTTTAGGATAACTGTCAAATACTAGATAGCTAAAAATTGATATCGTCAATTGACATTTATTCACCTTGATTGAAATAGTCAATGGTATATTGGCAGTTAACTGTATTATGGAAATCTATTTCGGCTTGATCACTATGCATAATACATTATTTTCAAAATCCACGTTAACTCCTCAAAACTATACAATATTTGAACGAACTGTAATTAGAATTAAATTGTGCTTTGTGTACAGTTAGTTTCATCTGAGCCTGTAATTGTTCAATGAAATTAAATTCTTTATTAAAATTTTAAATAAATGAGCGGTTTGCGGTTGATTTGTATACATACCGTTAGGACAATCCCATATTCCGTCCACATCACATATCCACTCTGTTGGCATACAATATCCTGCAGCAGTTTCTTGATTGATTACGCATCTAAGCTCACCATCCGAGCAGGGACATAAATCCTCCGATTCGTCACTCCAGTCTTCACAATCATTATTTTTGTCACAGTTTTTGCTTGGACTAACACAACGACCAGTACCACATTGAAACTATATGACCGAAAATCATAATATACTATATATTAATATTGTACATTCAGTATTTTGTATACAAATATATTATTACATGGGTATCTGGACAGGTGGGACATAGTCCGGTTTCTGAATTTTGCTCGTCACTCCCGTCTCTACAGTCATTCATTTCATCACATATCCAGCTTGCTGGAATACATTCGCCTGTGTTGCACTGAAACTATAAATCCAGTATAAAATATTATATATTTTTTACTTTATTTTGCAGTAAAAGTAGCAAAGTTCAATCTCACGTATGGACTGGGACAAGCTGGACAAGGATACGTTTCATCACTTCCGTCTCCGCAGTCATCAACAATGTCACAAATATAGGATCCAGGGACACATTTTCCATTGTTGCATTGAAACTGCAGTTTTAATAAAATGAAATGGCTAAAATATTATGAAGATTTTTTTTTTCAAAAATTTGCAAACTTACATAACCTGTTTCACATTCCTGACATTTTGACAGACTAATAACTGTCGCAAACACTATAATTACTAGATTACCATTCATTTTTCGGGCACAAAATTATAAATTGTTGAATTTAGGAGTCTAGTTTTATTTGTTGAACAATGTAAAATTATTGGTCTTACAGTTCCTAAGCGACTTAACTGTAACGTGTTATGTACATTGAGGAGTGGGTAGCCTTTATCGGGAAAATGTGTGATTAGAGATAACAGCCATCAATCATTTTAATCACTTGTAGATGGAAGTGTCAAGCATGAACATTTTGATTCTGATATGGAAAACAAAAGTATCATATTCATACATCTACTTGCTTTGAATTTCTAGTTTTATTGTTTATAAACTGCTTCCAAAGGAATTGAATAACGGATTTTGATTTTGCATGGAAACAATTTATTCATATTTTGCCTTCCCGAGCAAAAGAAAAACGATTCAACAGATACGAGGAGCTGGTTTGTAAAATAGTACTTAGTGTTGTGTTGGATAAGTACATTCCGAAACTTCTGCGTTCTGTTTTGTGAAACGTTTTTATACTCCGGCTTGCACTTCAATTTGGTTCTTAATGGTCAAGTAGGTAAAAATCGTTTTACAATTTCTTTGTAATTTCCGTAACCAAACGACTGGTACTGGGACAAGTAGCTTCAGATTGAAATGGCTATGCTCTTATTGTTTCAAAGAACCCAACCAGTTACCCCTTTTCCCAAACTTTCTTAATAGAATTTCCTTGACTTTGACGAATGAGACCCAGACACGTCAGAAATCTGCTTGATTAACATTGGGGACTCACAAAATTTAAATGATTCCTGATCTGATGGAACCCACATCATCTTGACACTCCCATAATAATTTCATAGAAAAGCATGGAAACGAATAATTTATTTAATTAGTTGACATATGAAAACATAAAACTCGTGTTTTAGTAGCGGTAGTAGTATTTTACAATAAGATGTACGGAAGCAGACTTGCAGTAGTTAGTATTTGTTGGTTTACCGTTTGTTAAGGCGACACTAGATTTGAACTAGATTGATATCGAATCACTCAATCTAGAAAGTAATTTGCAATATGTAACGGACTGTACAAAAAGCTAGCCGAATGAATTTAAAATATTTAAAACAAAAAAACTAAGAGAACATTTAAAAACTAATTGCTTTTTATTCTTAAATTATCTTACGAAATTGTAACTTGCTTTGCAGCTTTTAACAACTGCATTGGTTATACGTCCCAATCCATTTTTAAATTACTTCAAAACTTTTTAAACAATAGTTTTTAAAAATAAGTCAGAATCCTACAGCTCAAGTGAATTGTAAATATAGAGGAAGACATTGAGAGTTGAGAAGCTAATTTCTGTTGCTACCTCGCTGTTCTAAAGTCACGACCTCTTTTTGCAATAATTGTCAATCAATAATAACATTTGTTAAGTCACATTGGTATTTTACCATGCCTAAATTCAATTTACTTTTGTATCAAAATGTAATAGGCAATTATATTAGACAATTAAAATATGTAAAAAGTATCAGTCTAGTACCAGGGGGTGAAATTTCACCCCGCTTACCTAATTAATTTTTTCCAAAAATTAACACAGGAGTGATTTTTTAATTAATTAACCAAAAAATATGCAAAAATGCTTATTCGATACAGAAAAAAAATTTTCAGTCATAATTGCAAAAAAGTAGCATGTGTTATTACATATTTATGCAAAATTTAATGTTGAAATTTTGGAAATTCGATAACTCAAAAGTCTCGTGTTGGAATTTTTTGCAAGTTGGCCAGAAAATAGCACATTTTTTGTAGATTTAGATGGTGTGAATAACATGTCTGGCGTTTTAATTTCAGTACTTCAAAAAATCAAAAAAATGCAAAAATCAGGTAAAATTTGTAGTTTTTATTTTTGCTTGCGTTTCTAAAAGCTTCCGGCAGATTTTGCTCAAAAATTGACAGAAAATCAACTTTTTGTTGTAAATTAAGGAATTGTGTTCGAAAACTCTGGCGTTTGAATGATTCAATCACAAATTAATAAAGTGAGAGTCCGCCAGTGTTAGAAATAGCGTTATTTGAAATTTTACCCAATTAAACTTCAAACGAGCTTTCGAATACAATTCCTTAATTTACAACAAAAAGTTGATTTTCTGTGAATTTTTGAGCAAAATCTGCCGGAAGCTTTTTGAAATATCAAAATTAAAAGACAAAATAATTTTAAATTCTGTACGAACCTTGAGTCGTTAATTTTTTTCTCAATTGATATATCATATTATCAAGTATATTTTTCTGAATCTACAGAGAAATTAAAAGGAATTTTTATATGTAAGTATGACGAAATACTTAAATTTAACATTTTAACGTGTCTAAATAGACACGCTGGGTGTCTATATAGGATCGGATTAGGTGTCGGATTATCATCAAAATTCAGGTATACATGCACTATCAAAACTATAAATAATCTGGTAAGCTAATCATTAATAAAATACAATTACTAAACTATTCTACTCCGTCCTGAACATTACAGGATGGTGTGTTGCTATATTGTTGGTTGCAGGACAAACAGCAACAAAGAAAAAACCCATCTCTTCAAAATCAATCCTCGGGCGTCTTCAGAAATTCGACAGAAGTGGATTCAGTTTATTCCCAAACGATTAGACAGGCCATGGAACTTCGAAACCTGTCATATTTGCTATAAGCACTTTCAGGACAAGTACATCATCAAATCAAGTATATTTTGAAGGAAAAGTGATTGCAGAAGAACCCGGTGAACGGTGGACACTTACGCTGGACGCATTTCCAAGCATATTGGACCAATGTTCCTTGCCATTTTACTTCAAGCGCTCACAAAGGTCTAGACCATCTCACAAAAAACGAACCATGATGCCAATCGCCAGCAACCGCAAAAAAGTACCCGAATCAAATTAAACCACACACGCAGCCTTACTAACGCTTGACGATATGATGTCTGCATCCATCCCCGAAGGATGGTCAGTCCATCGCCTGGACAACGAAGTGAGGTTGTGCAAACTAATACAGGTTCCAAAAAGTCAGTTTGTTACTTTCCAGGTTGATAAAGAGATTCTGGTATGTATCAGGTGACAATGTTCACTACAAATTCAATTGACAAAGGTTTGTTAAAATATCAAGCTACAAACCAATTTAAATTTGCAGATTACGCCGGGGGAGATTCCAGTTTTCAAAGTCCGGGGGAAAGCAATCACATTTAATAGCATGCCAGCAGTTCACAAACCGGTCACTTCAGTTACTGACATCGTTTCCTGTATAAACAGCATAGACTCACTATCCCTTTGCAGTGGTGTTCGAAACTTTAACATGTTTGACAAATTTCCCGAATCAATTCATTGTGGTGATGTATTTGTGTCAATGTCGTGCAATATGATTGTGGATGCTGAAACAATTTGCCCTCCGTGTCATCAACTAACTGCAAGCGCAGCTTCAAATAGCGGCCAGGAAGAAACTGCGGAAGGCAACGCCAAGTCAACGAGTACCTTTCCAGGTTAAGCTGAAGCGGCTTCGGAGCTAGAACTTAAGAGCTGTAAACCGGGCAAAGCAGTTTAGAACAAGTATAACATCATTGATTCCTTGTCCTTTAGAGCCTTCGTCATATGTGACGACAATTATATTGCAGCGGAATTAGATTTGATACAGGAACAACTTATGGCCAATGGCTATCCTAAAAAACTCATCAAAACCCGGCTTCAAAGAATGGAGATAAGAGCAGCACAATGGGATCCGCAAAATAAAATAACCGATGAGGATAACCAACTAGACAAGAAACCTAGACTGATACTACCATACATGGGCCCTCTAACAACTGAATTGGCACAATTCCTATGTTTTATGCTAGACTGTGAATTCGGGTACATCCCTGGTAAAAAGATTGGTTCCTTCCTATGTTCGCTGAAAGACACCATTCACAGAACTGACATTGGATGCATTTATAAGATTCCCATCAGACACAGAAGTACGAATATTCTGATAAAATGGTACGTTGGAGAAACATCTAAAGCACTACAAATACGAATAAACCAACACCGGAAAGATGTACTGTAAAACAGGGAGACCTCGGCAATTGTACAGCACCTCCGATCATTTCCGGAACATTATGCAGATTTTGACTCAGCAAGTCTAATTGAAAATGAGCCGAGATATTTTCATAGAAAATTCAAAGAGCATTTATACATTATCAGTAACAACACCATCAACCTTAACCGCGGATTTTCTGTATCAGCTATTTGGGATGGATCTCTTACGCAATTTCTAACACCATTACAGGACTCATGATCAACCTGCTTGAATTCCTATGTTACCAATTTATTGAATTTTGTAAATGGATAATGTAGCATTCATATAATTTACTGTCTTTTACCATCCATCTACAACTGGAACATTTCATGCAATCTTGAGAGGGATAGCTGAATTGTACCCATAAAGGATCGCGCAAGCGGATTTTCGTCGTAAACCGAAGTGATTGGAACAACTTTAATGCATCGTTATATTATCTTAAATACTATATATGTTCCCTGTACACATTCTTGTTATTTCTGTTTAGTTTCCTGATGATGGTTGTGGTATACAACCGAAAGCTCGAATAAACTTGTTATAGTTTTCATTATGGCATCCATGATCTCCGTTTCTACTACTTTTAATAAGTATAACATCACTTCAACAGACACTACGTGGTATTCCACTAAAATTTAAGCAATTGAATGAAACTAAGCTGGAACAAGCTATTAATACGTCGGACAACTTGTCAGCACCCTTCAAATTGGCACTGATAACTGCGGCACGCCAACACAAATGCAAATCAAAATACGCAATGAGGTATCCGATAAATTCCACTTGTATGAAGATCAATGTCAAGTTGCTTGATATGTATTAAGTGATATAGATTGTACTGGGATAATATTGATTTATTTAGGTATCCCGCGGATTGGATTCTACAATCTTTGTTATTGAAAATTAATAGTCCAAAAAGTTACCGCTATATGTATGACAACAAAGTATTGCCGTTGCCTAATCCGAATTACTTGACTACATACCTACGTGGGATACCTTTTGGGATACCAGGAAGCAATTCCAGGATTTGCCAAGAATAAATCACAAAATACCTGAATAAAGCTTGGCTTTCCGAAGTCACTGGTCCTCCTTAAAAATGTCAATCTATTAGTAGTTATTTAATATAAATAATTAAATCGCACAGGCATTCTCTCGTCAGCTGAGATAGAGAAGAGCTGAAAATTAAAAGGAGTAAGCAGTATTGGTAAAGTAGCGACATAGGCTGAAGAAGGTGACAACACAAGTTGCAACAAAACACCAGCTGCTGAACGATCCATTTCCACCATATACCCTTCATCGTGGTAGGGGTTACAAGAACTCATCATCATCAGCGGCTCTGATGGACATGTTTGCAATAGAGAAATGCGTCTAGTCGTTTTTCCCAAAAACTTAGTTTTGTTAGTTACCGTTACAGCTTTTAGTTACCGTTACAGCTTTTAGTTACCGTTACAGTTTTTAGTTTATGTTTTGAACGTTTTAGTCTTGAATTAAAGATCTAAAAACTAACTAAAAAGGTCATGGACTAACTCAGATAGTGACTCACAATCAGATCATCAAGAATGTGACGAGGAAGAGGCAAAAAGTGGACCCCCACTGCTTGGGAAGGAAACGCTGGAACGTAAGTAGCAATCAATCATATATTCTATTATTTCGTGCATATTCTTGACTTTTGGGCTGATTGGTATTGAAATACTTATTTAGCAATGTCATAATCAGCCTATTGTACTTTCGATTCTTTTAGTGCTGCAGCGTATTGTAACTAAAGTTAAAGAAGGGATTTGAATTACCATCTCAAAGCTTCCAGCTAACAGTCACGCAAAATGGTTTGATAAAATTCGTCCAGTCGCTTGGGAGGAGGCTCGATTTCTCGTACACCTGGCTCATAACCCAGTGGTTGGTGCTGAATGGTGCTTTGAGGTTGAGATGCCAGGTTACACAAAGCGAATTACATTATGTACAGGGCAAGATATTCCGCTGTGCTTTCACTGGAACTGTTACGAAGTGGCATGCTTTCCAACCCACTATGCGTATGCATGTAAATCCCATCGTCACACAGGAAATAAGTGTATGTTATCATAAAATTAAAGCATACAAATTACAGATTCAGTTATTCGTAGTAGCGCGGCCAAGTTTGTAATTTCCCTTTAAACTCCGTATCAGAATAATATATTATTATCCCAGCTATATTAATTACGGTTTATACTTTACTGTCACTAATAAATAAATAGTAATTTACTTTCCATTTTTCTAGGTGGAAACTCATAGTCACAAAGTATGGGTACGACATGGGAATAAGTATGCAAAAAGGCAGCAACTCAGATTGGGAAAAGGTTGCAAAGGCTTCGGACTATTGCTACGATAGCACTTAACATTCGTGGATGCCATGACAATCATTATTGTCATCTAGATTTACGCATGGTATGTTATTTTCTATTATACTCATGAAAAACGTAAAGCTGTCTATTTAATTTTGACCCCAAATTTTCCAGTTGTTTGTGTAGAAAAAGAGCTGGAGGATCATAACATCATCATCAGATTCCAATGGTCTACTGTCGTTTATATCATATTTTATTGAAAATCACATTATTTCTGTAATGTTTTACATGAATAAGAAAGATTCATTATTCAATATATCAATATTCCTATGACACATCAGGTCTAGTACTGATTCCTGGACAAACATCATTTTGTATTAGTAACTGGCAGCAGCTCTTACAGCTTTCTGTTGAAAAAAGGCCTTATAGGCAATATAGCTCCCACCTAAAGTTCCCCGTAATTAATTCCTTTGATGGCCTCTTCAAGGTTTGAATTATCTTTAACGTGTATGTGGACTTCAGAACGTGTGGCACAGATATTCTGATCAGCGGACGGGGGCCTAATAGCAGTTTCAAAGCAGTTTGGCACAGTGCAGATGGATCTACCCCGTACGCGTCTCTAAAAAAATTACAAACATTACAAATTACAAGTAGGTGACATGGAGAGCTATAAGTTGTCTTTTAAAGCAATGTATTAGCTATTAAGACATGAAAATGTGCAGTTACCTCTTTCTGTAGTTCATTCATCACCAAGATCTCCCGTTGCTCAGTCATCCATATGAGCAACTGACAATCATCTCCATCTTCAAAAAAATATCCATCAGCCCCACATCTCCATAAATGACGGACCACAACCCTAAAGACTTCGTGGTTATAGGTTACTTGAAGTTTGGTCCCAGTTGCGGCCATGTAGATGCCAATAAATGCATTTTGCGTATGACAGTTTTTGCTTTGGTTGCACATGCGTTGTTATCTATTTAGACGTGAAAAGGATACATTTATAAAAGCATGATAATACCCCATCCCAGGTTTAAACTCTTAACTTTGGCATTTATATTGGCATATTAGTTAGCAAATACCTAACAACTTTGCTTTCACACAGTTCAGACAGTACACGTGCACACCATGACGTATTGTTGCTGGCCTATAGCAACCTATTAGAAAGAACGAAATCAATAAGAAGCATACAATTTAAAATGATTCTTTAAAATTTTAGAAGAAACTTGACTTCAGTTACCATAAGATGCGCACGAATAAACATCTCCCATTCCAGATAGGTCAAAAATTGGTAAACTTCTGGAATGCGTTTCTCCACTTACGCCAACGTTCAGTCGCTTGAAACTTGCGAATATTCATAATCACTTGATTATGTTCCTTGATTATGTCATAAGGCTCCGGCTGCTACAAAGTTCGTCAAAAACAAGGCGGATCCCTTAAAGTGGACAAAATTATAGGGCTGATATTAGTATTTTATGAGTGGTGAGGAACATCAGGTTGTTATTAGCTCGCTGCTTCAGCAGAGGAGCTATTGCAGATGTCGGTGTCCGTGTGTCCGTCCGTCTGTTTGTCTGTCTGTAGACTTTATTTTTAAACCAGGCTAATCGGCTCTAGACCAGGTTAAATCGGCTCTAGTCCAGGTTAAATCGGCTCTAGACCAGGTTAGATTGGCTCTAGACCAGGTTAAATCGGCTCTAGACCAGGTTAAATCGGCTCTAGACCAGGTTAAATCGACTCTAAACCAGGTTAAATCGGCTCTAGACCAGGTTAAATCGGCTCTAGACCAGGTTAAATCGGCTCTAGACCAGTTTAAATCGGCTCTAGACCAGTTTAAATCGGCTCTAGACGAGGGTAAATCGGCTCTAGTCCAGGTTAAATCGGCTCTAGACGAGGTTAAATCGGCTCTAGACCAGGTTAAATCGGCTCTAGACCAGGTTAAATCGGCTCTAGACCAGGTTAAATCGGCTCTAGACCAGTTTAAATCGGCTCTAGACCAGTTTAAATCGGCTCTAGACGAGGGTAAATCGGCTATAGTCCAAGTTAAATCGGCTCTAGACCAGGTTAGATTGGCTCTAGACCAGGTTAAATCGGCTCTAGACCAGGTTAAATCGGCTCTAGACCAGGTTAAATCGGCTCTAGACCAGGTTAAATCGACTCTAAACCAGGTTAAATCGGCTCTAGACCAGGTTAAATCGGCTCTAGACCAGGTTAAATCGGCTCTAGACCAGGTTAAATCGGCTCTAGACCAGGTTAAATCGACTCTAAACCAGGTTAAATCGGCTCTAGACCAGGTTAAATCGGCTCTAGACCAGGTTAAATCGGCTCTAGACCAGGTTAAATTGGCTCTAGACCAGGTTAAATCGGCTCTAGACCAGGTTAGGTTCATTTTAATATTTTATTCATTTTAATTATTTTTATAACTAACAAGGCAATTCAAGTTACACTGAAAGTAATTACAATTACCATTGAAATGATGAAAATGTAAAGTCAGCTGCTAAATTGCTTTGTGTCTCGCATCCGCATTGTTGTTGTCAGCACTGCTGCAGCTGTATGGCCTTCTGCTGCCACAAGCTTGTTTGTTTTTGTTTCTACACGACTTATACCACAACGCACATGTTTTCTGTTGACACAGATTGCTTACCAGTCTGGGTTAATTGAGGTTGATTTTATAATTTAGTGGAAACCCATCCCAAGTGTTTTATTGCAAATCTTACAATTTTAACCGAAGCCAACTGTTAACATGGCATCGTCAACCTCGGTAAAACTGTTGAGCGCTATTAACAAGTGCAAAAAGAGTGGAATTTATATCGTTGGAAATGGGAAGAGTGATGAGCTGGAAGCAAAGGTAGCTTCTTGGGTCGCCACGAGTTTGATGAGTTTTAATTCTAACTGTTGCTTTTTAATTAACTTTTATTTTTATTTATTTTATTTCCAGGATCAAGGTTGCCCTAACATGTGATGTGCAGGTCGTGCAGAGTTCCAATGAAATCCCTGAGAAGGCATTTTGTATTGTTCTGGATGAAGACACTTCGGAAAGATCGGTGGAAAAGTAATTTCTTATAATAATTAACCATTATTACTGTTTGAAGATGAACATGCTGTAATGGACCTGATTTGACTAATAAATTAATTGCTTGTTTTAATAGCAAGTATCCTGTTGCCCTCTTCCATGGGAGCGTACAAAGCTGGGCAGACCTGACCGAGCAGAATACGTGGTTAGACATTTCCAACTGCCTCCGCCAGAGTCAGTCAGCAACTTGAATAGATACGATGTAATCGTTTCAACTGAGAATAAAAAGGAAGGAAAACGGATGCTTGAGAGGTGCAAAAGGCTTGGAGCAAATGTCATTGAATCTCCGACAAAGTCGCACGCTGATGTGATCTACACATCAATCTTTCAATGTGACCCAGATCAATCTTTCAAAGAACCTTTTGACAATTGCTTTTGACTTTTTGCCTCTCAAGAGAACAATGATTTGCCTTATAAGTATGGAGGACTAATATTTCTAATAAATAATTTTCTCAGCTACTACAACTATTCAGTGTTCATAATTTACTTCAAGTAAGTATTACTTTCAAAAAAGCAGAATTGCACGAGTAAGGAAGGGGCCCATAAATGCACAAACTGGCATGTTCCAAGAACAGGTTTTCCTATTGGAAGTGAGAAAATTCGGGGAATGACTGTATTTATTGCGGTAGGGAATCAGCAAGCGTTACTGACGATAAAACAAATCGTGGGTGGAATAATGTGATTTATATTTATTATAAATACAACCATTTAGTTTAGTGAAAAATGAAATTAAAAATAACTTGAAATGATGATCTTGATGAAATCCGTTGATCTAGACCCGTAAGCTTGCCATCTGGAAACATGATTGACCACAATTCAATTTTATTAATCTGGGCGGGGTTATTGTAAAGGATCGGATCTTGAAGATATCGGACTATGGTGTGCCAATTTACAACAGCAACTCCCTCTTATCTTTGTCTGGTCATGAGATTAAACTGAGTGTTGGTCCACACTCCTGCAAATGCTCAACCTCCTACAGCGGGACCATCCAAAGCAGCGGCAAGTGGAATTGAGGGTATTACCTTCGGGTCCAAGCAAGCCCCAAAACGACCGAATGATATCAGAGATTGGCTATCCGCCTTCAAAGCGTCCTCGTACTTCAGCATTGGAATGGAATCGAGTCAGAATTGCCTGTGAAACCCAAAACGCATTCACACCATACCTAATAGCTATAGAATGCAAACAACTTCAGATTAATGCCTGTCCTTTTGTCAACGGTTTCTTGTGGCAAACTCAGTTCGAGGGAACATCATTTTAAATCATTTGCTCACATGGTTCGAGGGAAATGTTCTGGTTCTAGCGCTGCGTTGCTTACTGGTCTGTACTATCCGGAGTCTAGTGACAAGAATCTTATCAGGTAACGGAGTTCAGAAATAAATGTGATTACTTAATGTGTAAATGTGTGATGTGAAGATATTATACTTAATGAATACTTTTATTGCAGACGCAATCCGAAAATTCTTGGCAGATATTGGGTTTGGACATCCCATCATTGCAAATACAGAACACGGCTCAGTCTTCCTCGTTCCTTTTGAGAAAGTGATGATTCAAGTCGCATGGATATACAGGCCACTGTACAGTACTAGTATCCAATTTGGGGTCGCCGCTTCACTAATTGGTAATGAACAAAATAGTGAACATACACTAGTGAACAACATACGCTAGTGAAATGGACAACATTATTTTATGCTGAATATTCCAAATATTAACAACTTGCTTTTTACAGACTATGTTCTTGCCCTGCCGAACAAGCCGTTAAGATTTTATGACCCAAAGACCTTATTCTGCTGCGATAACGACGCTGAATATTGTTTTTGCAAAATGCTTGAACCCCAGCTTGGGCATTTAAAGTTTTGGGGTGCTTTGGGGCATTCTAGAAATGCAAGGGATCTGCTTCATGTAATGATTTTGAGGATTTGACATTATTAAATGAATAGTTAGTATAAGAAATGGTAGGATATTACTACAAATAATCTGGATTTCTACAGGTTCATCATATCGTAGTAGGCTTTGCCGGAAATGGAAGGATTGAATACACATCCACGGTGTCACCAAAAGTGTTTCGTGCTCCAGAACATACTGGAAAGATGCCAGAAATTGGTACCTGACGGTTGGCAGCATAACGTCATGAAGAATTTGTAGCTTCCAAGTCACCAATCCCACTTGTTCGGTGTGAAAAATGCCGAAATTTATTAATGGAATCATATTTTAAGGTTTCAGAAAACCAACTTCCGTTGCATTACTCAGGGTTGTAATGAGATTGTAAGTTACATTATCATCAAGCCAATATGAAGTGTTGGAATATGAGATAGATGTAAGTTTGACTTTTGTTTAACGATGTTTCATGTAAATATTAATAAATGTACAAAAGCTATTCGTAAAATTTGATTTTGAGGGTTATCAGACATTTCTTATAGCATGATCATGGGTATGCATGAAATATATGTAGACACGAGTTGGTGCTTTACGCCAGCTAGAAAAATCTGGTAGTTCATTTCATCAATCCACTCCATGCGTGGCTTTCATGGCACTTTGTACTTGTGGTTGGCAGTTTGGCAAACGCAACTCTGAATAATTGGGAGGTTTAACTAGAGGAGACTTTTAAAATTGCAATCAATTTGGAAGAGAGCAGGGCAAATAGTTAGCTGAAGTGACCAAATTTTCAAAAGAGATTATTTACGTTAATCAAAGTACCAGTTGGAGATATAGTAGGAAGTAAGTGATTCCGGAAGTTTATTATTCTTTTGGGTATAGTTTGGCTCAAGCTTTACTTAATTAATTAAGTCTAAATTAACATTTTAATCCATAAATCTGAACAGGAATGGATCAGCAGGTAAATCACGCTTCCCGAGGAGCCCTGCGGTTCACTTCAGGTGTTACTCCCTTCACTCGCAAAATTGTCTTTACTGCGTAGAATCGTGAAATTTGGATTGGGATCTTCTATTCCAGGAAGAGAGCTTGTGTCCCCAGAGGATGCCTATTCCACCAGTAAGTACAAGCCAGTTAACTCAGCGTTTTGAAAATCTGAAAGAAAATGTCATTCCTGATCAACCTCCTAAAATGTGCTTATATGATTGTTTGTTTTAGTGATCCTGTCATGAGATGTGCCTTCCATGAAGGGATTTGGATTCCAGGGGGAGATTCCATTCCAGACAATGTCCATTTCATTCATGTCCAGAAGATGATTGTTCCTAATTATCTGTTGTAATAAATACGGAGTTTGGACAAAAATAGTTTTCTTTGCAGTACATTTGTTTATATTCATGACAAAGCAGGGAAAGCCATACCTTATTAGCCTTAGTTTATGACACCTGCATGATAGAAAGTTGAAAACTAATATAGGTTTAGGTGACAGTTTTAGATCATTAGAAGACGTTTGGTAGCCCGATGATGATAAAAAATTTTGGGGATGGGGTTTTGGGATATTTATGTTTTGGGGTGAAGTGAAGCAAAGTAACATACATACGCTCTAATTAACCTATTATAAATGAAGTATGCTTGACAATGGGTTATCAAAATGGTAGAAGACTCTTTTACTCTTTATGTATGCTAAAATTTTTGCACAATGAAGAAATTTTGAAAAGAAGACCAATTTGCATTACCGTCTCAAATACTTCATTTACTCAGCTATTTGTTCCAATAATTAATATTTCAAATCCTTTAAAAAATGTAAATTCATAATTACACTCGTCATTATTCATCATCATAGTCTTGTTAACATTTTCATCAAATTTCATTAACCATAATCTTCCAATCATTATGTACATTTATCAATCAACAAATTTCAATTTCTCTTTCTCAACAGTAACAGCAACAGTAATACAAAAATAGTACTTAAATAAATTTCATTTACCATACACTCCTAAAAGACTAAAACAGCCAGAAGGAGTATGTACAATAGTAGAGTTTTATTCCTGTTTGCTACTTTTTCTTGGCGATGGTTGGATTGCTAATCTTGCTGAAACGATGAAGTGTGCATTTCTTCTTCCGGCCATGGACCTCCCGGTAGAAATCATGTTTCAACTACATTTTATTAACATTTTTTATTGAAAACAAACATGCAAATTTTATTTATACACATTTGTTTTACTCACGTCCTGTGACGCAATAGTCCGGATGGTGAGCAAAATGATTTTGGGCAGTAGCTGCACTTCCAACTTTTGTCAAGGTGTTTGTGACGCCAATGGGTAAGATGTCCTTCCTCATGTGAATTGTCAGCGGTTCTACGTTATTGGCTTTGCAAATAAAGCAGGGCTGGTTAAACTGGAAATCTCCTGTCCCCTCTTTGATATGAAGTACCAAGTGGGATCTCCGTGTAAACACGTGTGCAGGATCACAAACGCAAGCTAACTGACCTCCCCTTCCAACCTGATGGTGCTCTTCGGTTTCAATTTCATTTAAATTCTGCCTGACTTTTTTGTTGGTAAGGGGTGGAAGGGGTCCCTCCTCAATGCACTTGGTCCCAATCCCTAGGAACTCTTTTACTTCCTGTACCCTATCCTCTCCAAAAGTTTTTTTCCAAGCTCTTATCAGTTGCTACAACAGCACTGGATCACTTGGCCATAAAAAATATTATACCAAAATAAGATTGGAATAAAATGAACCAATTAAAGCTTATAAAACACAAACCTTTTCTCCAACTTGCTTCACACTGGTTCGGCTTGCCAAAAACTCAACGGCATGGGAAACGGAACTTGCTCTGGAATTTTGGGAAAAACACATTTCCAGAAAAGTGGCAGTAGATTCCTCTCTGTGGGTCATCATCCACTCAAAGTAGGCTGCCTTCAGGCACTTTTCATCATTATCCGACCAGCAAAGAGAGCTCCAGACGCCCAGAATTTGGTCAAATCTTCCCGTCTTCATAACTGCGTCCATCCACTTTTCCTTCTCTTCTAAAGATAGCTGACTGGGACTGGCATTGGCAGCCTTCTTAAAAAGCCGATAAACTCCTTCCCAGGGATAATTTCCTTGCAGGTGGCGATGGAAAAGTTCCAAAACCTCGTGTTGTTGGAATAGGTTTTAGAAAAAGATTAAATACATTTAATTGTAAAAATTAATTTGCATGGAATTTATATAGATTTATATACATTTATTTAGATTTAGATTGGTGGACAAGGTACGTACGTGGAGCAGATGTCGGGACCTGGGGCAATTTGCTAACGCTTCAGTTTGCAAGTCATTTTCCTTCCTTGCCAATATGCGGATCGCTGCCTCGATGCCAAGCCAATAACCAGATCGAAGTCCCTCTTCCAGCAAACTCTTTGCTTCAGCATTCTGCTTCGACCCAAGATGGCAGCGTATGGCTCTTCCAAGTTCCTGTATTTTTGCTTTGATCCATAGCTTTCTATTAAAAATGAAATTTTATTATGGGATGGGGTATTTCAAAAATGTCTTTAAATGATCAGCAAAGTGCTGATGGAGTGTCTTTAAACTAAAATGATAGTTCAATTATGATTGTAAACACGTACCTGTCTCGTAAACAAAATTGGCAATCTGAGAGGCGGGGGACTTCCAAACCAACCTTTAAACACGCTTCTCACGCTTTTTCCAAAACTGGACAAACTCATTTGCAGAATCTTCTGTGAACACCAAAGCTGAAGGTACAAGTCCACACTTGCACTGAATGTTAAGTCCAAATCTGCTTATTTGAGCTACAAACTCACGGGAGCAGATATTAATTGCCTGTAATAAAAAATTAAAAACTTAATAGCTTCATTTGCACTTTTCGTAACCATAGATTAAATTGGAACATGATTTAGTTAAGGGATATTTTAATACCTTTTGTAAGTACGAAAGTACCAACATTAAGTCCTTGATGCATCAAGTTGTTCCCCGTCAGAATGACCCTTCTACGGGATTGTGGAACAAGATAGTAGTCTATTTCCCATTCATTCAAAAGAAAAGGGCTTATGAAGTGCTGTAAGTGACAATTAAGACTAATTATGATTAATTATACTTGTTGTATTATAAATTTTATGTCAAATATAATAAGAAATGATGGGAATTTATATTACCGCCTTGTGACAAAAGGGATTCGCCTCCTGTTCCTGTGCAAGCGCACGATTAGACTTTTGTTTCTTAGAACTCTTTTTCTTATCACCGTGGATATGAAGCCACTTCCGGGTAATCTGCAATGTGTGAATCAGTTTGGGTTTTAAGCAACTCGAAGTGTTTTTGGACTGTTGATGGGATTCGGGTTTGTACTTGCAGTAACGGGTACTTGGATGTTGGTGTCGGGCTGGGAATTTTTCCCATTTACTCTGTACTGCATATTTTCATTGATGTCCTGTGTCACTTATATTGTTATTGCAGAAACACTTCCTCAGATTTGCAAATGCTATATATACAGCAAAATGCTTCTTAAAATAATATGGCCTAGGAAAACAATCAAATATTGGAAACTCATGACAGGTGGACGACGGTCTTGTTTCAATTTGAGATTATGGAGCAAAACATTGAAAGCACAGCGTCCAGTAACTTGGTTCTACGGAGCAGCACAATTTGATGAAGACATCACCCAAAATTTTTATGAACACATATTTTACCGCTCGGTAGACGTGATTCTTTTAACATAATCGGAAAGAAATTCAAGGAAATCTTTTAGAAATCTACATACAATATAACACAATGAAATGTTACATGCAAAAATATGAAAATAACAATCAAAACATGCAGATGCAAAATCCCAGATTGGAATGCTAACGTTTGTTCGGCATGCCTACCTCCATACTCCTACTTTTCTACTCCATACTTTTAGCCCATGCCAAACTGAGCAATCCTGAATGTACTTCAGTTGATCACTCCCACGCCTAATGTTTCCGTTGAAATTTTCAAAAACAATTTTGGGATTTATTTCGACACTTCTTATTTATAAATATTTTGTACATAATACCAGCAATAAAGCATTTATGCCTAAAACAATGTTTTTAAATCTTCCTATGAAAATAAAATAGGTTGTTTCAAAAATAACAAGATATTATTGCATTACATGAAAACCTTCAAAGTGCAGCTTTCAAGCCAATGTATGAATTAATTAGTTGCGAATAGTTTTTTAGTGTTATGCAATAGCCTTACTGAATGCATGTTTGGTTTCATTTTATCAAATCAAATGCACAATTTCATCGATACAATTCACGCAAAACGTAACTGACAGTGTAAAAATGTTGGCACAACTGAAAATGTTGACGTAAGCAATTACAAACTAACCCAAGTTAGCGGATTTTGCGTGCTGTAACTTGCAATATTATCAAAGCAAAAATTTCTCCGCCGCATCCGGATGTATATTTGACGTTACAAGTTCCTAATCTAATAACATAAGAAAGCTAAATGAGTGGGGTAATTAGAAATTGGAACCCTGATATTACCTTAAATGTCAATCGATGGAATATACAAACTTCAATTTTTGTAGCAAGTAAAATATAAACACAACACTTCCTGGCTGAAATTCATATTTAGATGCTTGCATACCTTAGTTTAAATCTGTTTGATATTTTATTGAATGTGAAGTACCCAAGCTGTCTTACTATTAGACAAGGAAGTTTTCAGGTATTAGCAGATTTACTTAATATTATTAATTGCTTTAGATAATTCTTAACAGTCTTATATTGCTGAAGCTTGGAAGCGCTATAATCGTTTGCCATAATTGTTAAAAATAAGCACATAACAAAATTAACACAAATTTCCAACAATGGCTACATTTACTTCTCAGGTGGATTTAAACCCTCTGCTGAGTCTTTTTCACGAATGTATTATACACCTTCGAGTACATTTTCTTCCACTTAAATATTTTTATCCAGAGATTTTGCCCCCAATTTATCCAATTGTTCTTACGAATTTGGTTCTCATATATAAATCTGATTTCTCTTTTCTTTCAATAAATCGTACAAATCTTGTACCCATATCGAGCTCAACATTTTCACACAACTCTGCTGTCAGATGGAATTTCCATCCTTCAAACTTGCAATGCTCTGTTCAAGTTCATATGTACCATTTGACAATTAATAAAATTGTTCAATATACGGAAGACCTATACGATCTCTATCGTCATATTTACAGGGATAACGATGATGACGTTATCTTTCCACAAGTTGTAAATTCTTTGGGGAAGTCCGTTCCCTACAGGTTTGCGGATGAACAATTAAACCTTCGATTACCAAAATACAACAGTTTTCAAGTAGTAGTTTTAAATTCGTCTGTATTTGATATGGTCTGGTACACCAGATATTTTATTATTTTTAAGGACCAATCTTTTGTATCTAATCAACTGCATCGTCTCATTTACAAATGCGACACACAGCAGCTAGTAAGCATTCAGGAATCGGTATAAACTTTTACTTAGGAATGCCCAGGAGCTTGAAGGAACTTACCACGAAAATAAACCAAGGTGAATATCATATTTTTAAAGCGCATCTGACAAAAATAGTTGTGAAACAAAATAGCTTGGACTCATCAAAACTGGAGGACTTAATAAAAAACAAGAAAAAAACCAGAAAAAAATTTCTCAACTTTGAGAATGGACTTACTCTTGCTGATATTGAAATAGCGCGGTTGTTATGTGAAAACAATTGTACGGTTCTTACTGATCCATCGGAATGGGCGTTTAATTTCAATTTTACGTCTCCAGATAAAAACCAAAAAGAAATAGCGCGCATTGAGTTTGGTGCAAAAAATCAAATATTTATGAGAGTGGAAGACGTTGGGCTAAATTTTATTACATGCAGTGAGGGAAAGTACAGTAGATTTTCTGCTCTTGGATACGTTTCAGCATTCGATTGGAAGATATGGCTGTGTTTATGTATCGTTAGCTTTATTTCGGCATACCTTTTTCAGAGTTTAATACGGCGAAATAAGTTATCAAGCATATCCGTTTCAATAACTTGGGTATTTCCAATAGAAGTTTTACTTGAACAAGGGGTTCACAATGTAGTACTAAATTCATGTAGAATCTTAACAATAGCCTGGATTCTGGTAGGAATTGTTATAAGCAACGCTTACCGAGGCCAAAACATTACCGATCTTAGTGCACCAGTTAGTACCATTCCTTTAGAAACCTTTGACGATTTACAAATAGCACAGATCAACCTATATGTACAATTTGAAGAACTCAAGGGCAAAACCTATTTTGAAACTGAAAAGTTCCTAAGCGATTTTCTTGCGATAGACTTTGATCTTCAACAAGGTATGAACATGAGCAAATTAAATTATACAGAAGCGTACTCTCAATGGTTAAATTTGGTTTCTTCTGGAAAACTTGTACTAAATACACAGAGCAGTGCATTCAATGGCTTTGTTGATAAAATTCACTCATGGTTAAACAGAGAAGTAGTGGAAGAGATTGCAGTACATGATATTCCGCAGGGTTACCTAAGATTTATTCAAGGTTGCAACAAAACTGCCTTTGTTGCACGATCAAATATAATTGAACAAAGTAAGTTTGTGCTACCTCGACTATTGCAGGAGGCGAATAAGAGCAATAACAATAAAATGCCGAGATTGCCAAGAATATCCGTAGGTACTAACAACATACTGAAGCAATACATGTCCTGGAAAGTGGACAAAGTACAAATTGCAGCTAAGTTGATGTTTTCTAAGTTATTCAGCTTGGTTGAATCTGGAATAGCAATGCAATGGAAGAATTGGGAAAACTGGGTAAAAGTATATAGAGATAAGGTATTCGTAGCAAAGAGCACAAGATCTGCGCCTGTCGCGCTAAAAACCAATGATAATGTAGTTGTTGTATTTTACGTGCATTTGGGACTTCTCACAACGACCTCTATGATATTCATATTGGAGTGGATAATTAGGGGTCATCCTATACAGTATTTAAAAAATACAACACTTCGGTGTAGAACAGGCTTAACCGCTTTTCTGAATTGGTTTAATAAATTTCGGAAAAAATACTAACAACGTTTAAATTTTGACTTAATTGATAAAATAAATCACTAAGTTTGAGGTAAACTTTGAATTTAAAGCTAAGTAGTTAAATATATAGTATTCAGTATCCCAGACTGGGATTCCCAATATCCCTGAAAATGTGGAACCACTTAAATAAAACATCGCACACGTGTAAAACTAACCTAAACAGCTAACATAGATTGTATGTACTTGAATATGCTGTCGTGATAATACTGCACAATAAAAATGTATCGATTATTGTTGAGTTTTAGGTAATTACATTTTGTATGGTGATAAGTACTTTTCATGTTTTCTTATGCTCAGGCTTTATTTTTTATATCACTATTTACCTTACCTTAGTTTATGTGTACTGGCCAAATTTGCAATTGGTTTTTTCAATGGTAATATTTCTTTATTTCAATTTGAGAAACAAAAATTCAAATATTCCAGAATTCATATTTTTTACAACTTCATTTTGAGTTTTACATAACTGCAGCATTTATTAAATAATCCTGTAATTAAATGTAAATATGATGATGTATGTTTCCTTAATTTCACTTTCAATGATTTGAATTGTCTAAATATTAGCTCAAGTATCATATCATTGCTGAGACCATTCCAGTTGGCAGTAATGCAAATGGTACATTTATAATTCCTTGTAGATTTGACGGTTTGAACTCTCGATTCTCTGGAAAGTCATTGAGCATTCCAGAACTCTCCAAGCATTTGGTTGGAAAATAAAAGCATTGTTTGAAAAGTAAAAATATTATTGCATTGCATGAAAACTTTCAAACCTTTCTATAAAATAATTTATTGTGAATATTTGTGAATGGTTTTGTAGTATTATATCATGCAACACTAAAAGCATGCTTACCTATTTTCCTTTCCTTAAATATACAATTTCATAGATAATTTTGTCGCAAAACGTAAATAAGTGTAAAAAATATTAGCACAGGAAAAAGTAAAAGTACAATTTAGGTGTTGTTGCTTGCAGTATTAATAGAGCAAGAACTTGGCTGCCGCATCCGGACGCACATTTGACATCAAAAGTTTCCAATCTAGCAACATAAGAAAGTTATATGAGTGGGACAACTAGAAATTGGAACCTTGATATTACCTTAAATGTCAATCGATGGAATATACAACCTTCAATTTTTGTAGCAAGTAAAATATAAGCACAACACTTCCTGGCTGGAATTCATATCTAATTGCACGTATACCTTTGTTTTAACTTTTGTTTTGTATTTTATTGAATATGAAATACCCGAGCTTTCTTAGACAAGGAAGCCTTCAGGTATTTGTAGGTATTTCCTTAATATTATTAGTTGCTTTAGATAATTCTATCTAGTCTTATAGTGCTGAAGCTTTACAACCTGAGAACTCTTGGTGATTGTTGTTAAAATTTTCACGCAGTCAATTAACACAAAATAAAAACTATGGCAACATTTGATTCTCAGGTGGATTTAAACCCTCTAATGAATCTTTTTCACGAATGTATTATACAACTTCGAGTATATTTTCTTGCAGTTAAATACTTTTATCCGGATATTGTCCCACCTGTGTATCCAATATTTCTTACAAAGGACCATATTCAAGCTTAAATGCAACTGGGCCCAACGGGGAACGGTTCCAATTCATATACCATTCGAAAACCCGTAAAAAGGTAAGCAAAAAAGTCAACGCGCACAACTCCGTCACGGCATGCACAAGACCTGTTATGGCGGTCTCAAGATTACATGGAAACCCATTATAAAAACAGGGTTGTCTAATACGCAACGAACCGAACTTTTGCATTAAGAGCGGAACGGTTACAGTTTATAGCCCATTCGAAATTACTTTTAACGCACTTTCTTACACACAATCCTGCAATACCAAAATCTGTTGCACACGGTTTTGGCAAAGGAAATGAATCTTTTTCTTTTAAATGCACTCAAATTGTAAAATGCACTGAAAATATGTTGAACGCAGTGAAAAATGTTGAACGCACTGAAAATAGTTGGTTGCCATTGGAACAGCAACCAAAACCGTAAACGCGCAGCCGAATCAACAACAAACGCACTGAGAATGGAGGAAAGCACCTTGGCCATTCCTTCACCATTTTTTTGTTACTTATCGTCGTCGTCATTTCAGTTCATTGTCAACTTGTCAAAATCACCACTGTGAAAATCCTAACTAAATCTAGCCTAAAGTTAATTGTCATTTAGCTAACTTGTAATAAAACCTGTTGTTTCGTTAAAGTCTCTGTCTACGTGTCAGTAATTGTAGTCATTAGCTGAGTTACCCGGTCAAAAGATACTTGAGATTTGATTCACCAAACCCGTTCGTCATATAGCACCGACGTCACATACACACACTGGTCTATATTGTATTCTGTTCGCAATACACGGATAGTTATTAATAGAAGTTTGTGGACTAGTCCGTGAAAATGACCTTCCACGGAAACACTTAACGAACCGAACTTCTGCATAAAGAGCGGAACGGTTACAGCTTATAGCTCGTACGAAAGGGCTTTTATTGCGCTTTCTTACACACCGTCAAGCGATACCAAAATCCGTTGCACACGGATGGTTATTAAGAGAAGTTGGTGGACCACCCAGTGAACCAAATAGTAACGTTATATATTATTTGAAAACCGAACACAAATCGGATGTTAGTCGCGTATCCAAAGCGTTTCCAGAACTCACCGACGAGGAGGTCTCCCATACTCGAGTCCCACCTAACCTACTTTTTACTAACTAACTACCTAAACTAACAACTATGTATTTATACACATCTTCACGGCCCTGACTAATTAACGACACGTTGGAAGTAACAAACAACACAAGAAAAAATATACACACAAGAACCACAATAAGTCAACATAGAACCACAATAAGTATTTCCGTGGAAGGTCATTTTCACAGACTGGTCCACAAACTTCTCTTAATAACTATCCGTGTGCAACGGATTGCAGGAGTGCGTGTAAGAAAGTGCGTTAAAAGTCCTTTCGAATGAGCTATAAACTGTAACCGTTTCGCTTTTAATGCAGAAGTTCGGTTCGTTAAGTGTTTTCGTGGAAGGTCATTTTCACGGACTAGTCCACAAACTTCTATTAATAACTCTCCGTGTGCAACGGATTTTGGTATTGCAGGAGTGCGTGTAAGAACGTGCGTTAAAAGTCCTTTTGAATGAGCTATAAACTGTAACCGTTTCGCTTTTAATGCAGAAGTTCGGTTCGTTAAGTGTTTTCGTGGAAGGTCATTTTCACGGACTAGTCCACAAACTTCTATTAATAACTCTCCGTGTGCAACGGATTTTGGTATTGCAGGAGTGCGTGTAAGAACGTGCGTTAAAAGTAATTTCGAATGGGCTATAAACTGTAACCGTTCCGCTCTTAATGCAGAAGTTCGGTTCGTTAAGTGTTTCCGTGAAAGGTCATTTTCACGGACTAGTCCACACACTTCTCTTAATAACCATCCGTGTGCAACAGATTTTGGTATCGCTTGACGGTGTGTAAGAAAGTGCAATAAAAGCCCTTTCGAATGAGCTAAAAACTGTAACCGTTCCGCTCTTTATGCAGAAGTTCGGTTCGTTAAGCATTTCCGTGGAAGTTCATTTTCACGGACTAGTCGACAAACTTCTATTAATAACTATCCGTGTGCAACGGATTTTGGTATTGCATGAGTGTGTGTAAGAAAGCGCGTTAAAAGCCATTTCGAATGAGCTATAAACTGTAACCGTTCCGCTCTTTATGCAGAAGTTCGGTTCGTTGCGTATTAGACAACCCTGTTTTTTATAATGGGTTTCCATGTAATCTTGAGACCGCTATAACAGGTCTTGTGCATGCCGTGACGGAGTTGTGCGCGTTGACTTTTTTGCTTACCTTTTTACGGGTTTTCGAATGGTATATGAATTGGAACCGTTTCCCGTTGGGCCCAGTTGCATTTAAGCTTGAATATGGTCCTTTGGCTCTAATTTATAAATCCAATTTCATCCCAGTACATTGGAACCATACAAATCTTGTACCCATATTGAGCTCAACGTCTTTACAAAATTTAAGTTGCTTCAACAAATCTTATCTCAGCCCACAAACTTACAATGCTCTGTTCAAGTTCATATATATCATTTGACCAATAGTAAAATTATTAAGTATACGGACGCCCTATTCGACATGGATAGTTCAAGATATAAAGACTATGATGACGATGTAATCTTTCCGAGAATTGTAAATTCTTTGGGAAAGTCCGTTCCCTACAGATTTGCTGATAACATATTGAACCTTCGATTACCAAAATATAATAGTTTTCAAGTAGTAGTTTTAAAGTCGTCGGTATTTGATATGGTCGCATACACCAGATATTTTAAAATGTTTAAGGACCAATATTTTGTTGCTAATCCACCTAACCGACTCATTTATAAATTGGACACACGACAGTTAGTAAGCATTCAGGAAATTGGTATGAACTTTTATTTTAAAATGACCAGCAGTTTGAAAGAACTTACCAAGAAAATAAACCAAAGGGAATATCAGATGTTTAAAACGCATCTCACACATATAGTTGTGAACAAAAATAGCTTGGACTCATCAAAACTGGAGGACTTGATAAAAGACAAGAAAAAATCTACCAAAAATTTTCTCAACTTTGAGAATGGACTTATTCTTGCTGATATTGAGATAGTGCGGTTGTTATGTAAAGACAATTGTACGGTTCTCACATGGGGACTGTCGTATTATTCCAATACGTCTTCAAATCAAAACGGAGAACAAATAGCATTTATTAAGTTTGGTGCAAAAAATCAAATCTTTATGAGATTGGACGACGTTGGGCTGAATTTTATTACGTGCAGTGAAGGAAAGTATTTTAAATTTTCAGTTCTCGGATACGTTTCAGCATTTGATTGGAAGATATGGCTATGTTTATGTATCTTCAGTTTTGTTTCTGCATATCTTTTTCGGAGTTTAATACGGCGTAATGGATTATCAAACAAATCTGTTTCAATAACTTGGGTATTTCCAATAGAAGTTTTACTTGAACAAGGAGTTGGCAATGTAGTATTACAATCCTGCAGAACTTTAACAATAACCTGGCTTCTGATAGGAATTGTAATAAGCAACGCTTACCGCGGCCAAAACATTACAGATCTTAGTGCACCAGTTAGTACCATTCCTTTAGAAATTGACGATTTACATGTAGCACAGATTAACTTATATGTACAATTTGAGAAACTAAATGGCAAAACCAGAGATGGCTAAACCCGCGGGTTTCCACATTTAAACCCGCCGGGTTGGGTTTAAATGGGTAATAACGGGTTTTTGGGTTTTAACGGGCATTAACGGGTTTTATTTTTTTATACATGCATGTATATGGGGCCATAGAAAATGGCGCCCTTTATGGGTTTAAATTTAACATGGGGCTTTATTATTGCCCAAAAAAACCCAGCCCAGCCGGGTGCCGGGTGGGGCGTTAAAACCCGGGCAAAAACGGGTTACCCGGCCTAGATTTTAACCCGCGAGCCATCTCTGGGCAAAACTGATTATGAACATAACAACTTCATAATGGATGCTGTTTTGAAACTTTTTGAACTTCAACAAGGCTTGAACACGAGCCAATTAAATCATGCAGAAGACTACTCTCAATGGTTAAATTTGGTTTCTTCTGGACAACTTGTACTAGATACACAGAGCAGTACGTTCAATGGCTTTGTTGATAAAATTCACTCATGGTTAAACAGAGAAGTAGCGGAGGAGATTGCAGTGCATGATATTCCGGAGGGTTACCTAAGATTTATTCAAGGTTGCAACAAAACGGCCTTTGTTGCACGATCAAATATAATTGAACAAAGTAAGTTGGTGCTACCTCGACTGTTGTATGAGGCGAAAGGGAGCAATGATTACAAATTACCAAGAATATCCACGGGTACCAGCAATATACATAAACAATACATGTCCTGGGAAGTGTATGGTGTACAAATTGCATCTAATTGGATATTTTCTAAGTTATTCAGTTTGGTTGAATCTGGTATTGCAATGGAATGGAAAAATTGGGAAAACTGGGTTAACGTATATAGAGATAAGGTGTTGAATTGTGTGAGACAATTGATTCGAGATCAGTTTATTTGTCTATTTATATACGCGGCTTAACATTAGTAAAGTAACAATAATTATGTGTATGTGCTGACCTATTCAATGACCAGCAATAATAATAGTGTCATGTTACCTGGAATGTGCTTACGCAACATTCCACTTCTTTCGACTTCAATTTAGTACAAGCATAATATTCTTACATAGCATAACAAACTTCATTCATTTCATCTTCTATACCACACAAACATTACGTTTGCTGACATAATATACTTATATTTAACATAAGGTGTTTGTAGCAAAGAGCACAAGATCTATGCCTGTCCCGTTAAAAACCAATGATAATGTAGTTGTTGTATTTTACGTGCATTTGGGACTTCTCGCAACGACGTCTATGGTATTTATATTGGAGTGGATAATAAGGGGGCATCCTGCTATATACTTATATTTAACACCCTCCTCAAACGTTATGTTGGAGTTTTCATCTCGCTGGTGTTGTTCCTTTTCTGTTTCATTCTGCTACGCTGCTGCTTATTTTCTATTACTGCGTTTCCTTTATCATACAAAAGTCTTTACTTGCTTTTACAGCAATAAAGTTCCACTGCCATAATTATGCATGGAATACCAGATAAATAGAGTAACCTGTTAAGATTACTATAACGGCTACTGTTACCAAAGTCATTAAAACTTTGTTTTTCTTCTTCGCTTCATCCATGTTGCCCTCCTTAAACTGAGAGGTCAAAACTTGCATTCTTTTTTCAGAGTAGTCTATGCGACTAATATTTCCATTTTTCTGCTGTTTCATGTTTTTCTTCATTACTAAAGCCTTTACAGCTTTAATAGCTTCAACAACAAAATTTATCATTCTTTTGCTTCTGACTTCTGTCTTGTTGCTCAATTCCAGTGGACAGATTTCATTGTCTTCATTTGTGCATTCTTCCTCGCACAAAATTCCAGTGATTCCGTTTTCTTGTACACCTTGTACAGGCGTAACACTCAGATTGATTCCTGCTAGCATCATGAATACCAACATCAATAATGCTAATATAGCTTTCTTCAGTGGTTTTCCTACTTCCACAGTATATTCCATTTCTTCAATTTCTCCTGTTCCTGTCTCCTTTACGGTGACATGCTCTTCTTGAGACTTGGTTTCTTCCACAACAGGACTGAACAAATCCTGGTAACTTCTAATTTTCTGCTCAAAGTCATTTACTGACTTTGCACTTTTCAATTCTGACTTTCCTGCGGCTGCGTGCATGCCAGCAAAAAATGCTTTGTTCACTGGTACATGTCCTTCTTCCATTTTCTCGGATTTTGCATTTGGACACTCACTCTTCCAGTGACCTTTCTGGTTACAATTGTGACACGGAAACTTCTTCTTCAATTGGGCAATTTCTTCCTTAGACTTCCTCTTCCGTCCAATTTTAAATGCCTTGTTTCCTGATTCACACGTTGAGTGTGAAAATTCATTTTCTTCTAATTCCCAGACTTTAAGTCTTTCAAGCAAATGTGCTGACGTCTGTTTCCCTGTTTCCGCAGATCGCCAAGCTTCTCTAAACTGCCTATAGCGGTCATCCATCAGACTGGACAGGACCCTGGCTACGATTTGCTCATCATCTACAGTAACCTTTAAAGTTTGTAGTTGAGCCGCAATACCTTGAATTTCACACATCGTTTTGACTGGTGAATCATCTGCTTTTACATTATAAAATCTCTGCCATAGCAACTGCTTGTTCTCTCCAGCGCTGCTCTCATACATAGTTGCCAATTTTGCCCAAATTTCAATGGCATTTTTGCAACTTGATACTCTTTCTACCACTTCATCAGATATGCTCATGAGAATGGCAGTAAAACATTCCTGGGCTTTCTGATTCCAATCCTTCCTGTCCTCAACAGCCGTGTTGGGTGGTCGTTTCAACGTTCCATCAACAACATGTATGGACTCGTGTGCAGTGAACACTGCCACCATCCTCATTTTCCACACCCTGTAGTTTTCTGAGCCAGTCAATTTCGTAACTGAGCTAACGTCGAATTTCTTCGTTGTAACAAATGTGGTCGCCATTTTGAGAAACTTTTTCAGTTTCCAAATTACTTCAAATTCAAATATCCTTTTCTTTTTCAGAAAAGTTTCTTCAAGTTTCCATACGGGAATTTTCTGATATCTTCTTCAGAAAGTCTACTTTTCTTTTTAGCAAAGCTGTTAGAGCTTATTGGTGCTGATAACGTGTTGAATTGTGTGAGACAATTGATTCGAGATCAGTTTATTTGTCTATTTATATACGCGGCTTAACATTAGTAAAGTAACAATAATTATGTGTATGTGCTGACCTATTCAATGACCAGCAATAATAATAGTGTCATGTTACCTGGAATGTGCTTACGCAACATTCCACTTCTTTCGACTTCAATTTAGTACAAGCATAATATTCTTACATAGCATAACAAACTTCATTCATTTCATCTTCTATACCACACAAACATTACGTTTGCTGACATAATATACTTATATTTAACATAAGGTGTTTGTAGCAAAGAGCACAAGATCTATGCCTGTCCCGTTAAAAACCAATGATAATGTAGTTGTTGTATTTTACGTGCATTTGGGACTTCTCGCAACGACGTCTATGGTATTTATATTGGAGTGGATAATAAGGGGGCATCCTGCACAGCAGTGGTTTAAAAATGCAGTATTTTGGTGTAAAACAAGCCTTATCGCTTTTCTGAATTGCTATAATAAATTTCGGGAAAAATGCTTACAACATTTAAGTGTTTTATTGTTGTATAATTTTTGACTAATTGATAACATAAATTACTGTAAGTTTAAAGTAACCTTTGAATTTAAAGCTAAGTAGATATATAGTATTCCTGAAAATGTGGAACCACTTGAATAAAATATTGCACAGTTGTAAAGCTAGCTTAAACAGCTATCTTAGATTGTATTATACAGGAATATGCTGCCATGATAATACTACACAATAAAAATGTATCGATTATTGCCAAGTTTTAGCTATATAATTACGTGTCTGTGTTGTGGAAGACAATCTACATACGTTTAATAAAAATCCAATATTTATTATTTGTGATACTTTTATATTTTCTCGTGCTCAAAATTCTCTCTATTATGTCGATCTTACCTTAGTGTAAGTACATTACCCAGATCCTGCAATCATAAGTATTTCTGTGGTTACTTTTTATTTTAAAATAATAGTTCAAATATAATTCGAAATTTATATTTTTCTACTAGTACACCTTGAGTTTTACATAATTGCAGCATTTAATAAATAATCTTATCATTAAATTTAAATATTTTATTGTTATCAGTTTCTTTAAGTTCAATTTTGCTGACTGAAAATGTTCAAATATTAGCTCAAGCATCATAGCTGCCATTGCTGAGACCATTCCTGCTGGCAGTATTGCAAATAGTACATTTATGCTTCCTTGTAGATTTGACGGTTGGAACTCTCGATTCTCAGGAAAGTCACTGAGCATTCCAGAACTCTCAAAGAATTTGGTTTGCCACTGCATATGCCAGTCCAGTAATCCAGAGGTATACAACGCTTCCATTCTAAACAAAGATCTAACAGGATAAAAACCAATCCGAGCAAATTTAATGTACTGATTTGCAATCGACGTTTTGGCAAAAGAAAGTGGCGATTTGAAATCCTGGTAGCGTAGGTTATAAAATCTTTTATAGTAATCAACATGCTGTTTTTCAAAAAGTAGTGCATGACGTCTGTGTTTTGAGCATTGCCTAAATACTTCCAAATTCATCCATTCGTAATGAGTAGTATGGTTATTAAACGCAGGGATGGTACGCGTGTTGTCTAGCAAAAATCGTTCCTTTTTACTAAATTTTGAGCCAGTGCAATTTCTCCCCACTGCGTTTGAAGACCACCCCAGAAAGTTAACTAACTCTGATAAAAATCCAAAATAACATGGCAAACCATTCCATACGCTCCCATTCAAATTGATTACATGACAATGAACTCCTTTAATATTCAAAAACGGCTCCGAGTCTTTTAGAAATCCCCATCTTTCCTCCCTTTGTAATTTATGTGGTAGGTTATGGGCATGAAGTGGGAGTGAGTATATGGTGTAAGCGTCTAAAATTAACTGTTCAATTGTGGAATATGGAATGGCTGGTAGGGGACTAATAAGTTTGGTTAGGTTGGTGCCTTTATACCCATTGCTTATCACTATGGTGGCAAAAAGTGTTGCTGTCACAATAAGTTTCAGGGATAAACATTTTTTTACAAATTTATTATCAGAGTCAGCAAGTAGACCGTGTTCAAGCAAATTATCAAAAGCTGAAAGAAAATATTGAAAAGCAAGCGTTTGTAGCTCAACAGTTGACTTGTAATTATTAGAACTCGTATATTTGGAAGCATATAAGAATCCAACTCTAACTAAGCTAACACAAAAGATTATTACTGTTAAAATACAAACCCATGAGTACGAATCGTAAGAAGATATCAATTCCATAAATGGATTTTATCCTCTTTGTTGGCCACATGCTACAAATAGTAGTTTTTCAGTATAGTATCGAAAATGTCCTTCATAACGTCTTGAAATCCCTCTACTTACGGTAGGTAACATTGTTCTTTCAAGTTTGCATGAAGAATTTTTCACACATTCTATCCAAACTAAATCGTGCTCATACGTCGTATTACCAAATACATGGTAAAACAGCATTTGAGTTCTTAAACGAATTTCAGTATTGGCATAATGCAAATTCAAGTAAGTTATTGCACTTTCCTTGAATGATTTAGAATTTAGAATTCGACCTCGCTGTCCATGGCGCACCATGCCGCGTAGTTTCCATATAACGTGGTCAGTGTCTTTTTGGACATTGTAAATCGTTTGAATTAGCAAAGCATAATTGGATCCAAATTCCCACTGCAATTGTATTTTTTGAATAATTGCTCCAGGTCCACAAAAAAAGCAGAACAATTTCACGGTGCTGACTCTTTCGTGTTCTACATTCCAGTGGAACCAGGCATGTGATGCCGTACTCACAGGTTGTGCTACAATGCTCGAATGAAATAGACGAATGCTTACTATGAATTGGTTTACTGCCTTAAATGTCGTATCAGTAACCAAAATGTCGAATTGCCATCGAGTATGAATTAAATCCATGTATCCAAATTTACTTTGTAATTCTATAGACTCTGGAATGTGCTTCCAAAAGAGTGCGCTTTCACTTCCCAATGTGAATACTGTTTGTCTAAGGTACGTCCAGTAAAAGTGGGAGTTAATTGTAGTCGAACTGTTATATAAATTAATCTGTAATGTACGACGTATTTGTGTTTCGCGCATGTAATATGTAGTCTTTGGTAAAGTCACTTCTTCTTCTATAGCCGGTGGGTAAAGATAAATATGGGCTTCACAAAGCCAGGGTTTAATCCTCATCAGCCTTTTGTAATCCAGTGTCTCCACAAAATAATTGTCGTTTATTGAGGTAAAATTATTTACTTCCACTTTTTCAAATGGAAGTAGAATTTCCTCAACTAATTTGTCGTGAGAGAAAGCAAATACGATATCCAATCGTCGTAGAATTAGCGGAATGCTAGGAGAAGAATAGAAATCAGCCCCATTGAAATTGATTATGTGTAGTAGACAATGTGTGAAGGGTAGCAAATGCTGGTTAAAATTTCTGGGCATTAATTTATCTTTATATTGGTTATATTTATTTGTACGGTATTGTGAGAAAATGTACCAGTTTTCTGGTTCTGTAGCACATTTTTGAAATGTTGAAAGGAAAGTGAAAGCAATAATCAACCGACTATACAAGGAAACCATTTTGAAATTTGAAGATATATGCTGTTATATACTTAGCAATAGCAACACTTTCGGGTGAAAGTATCAAAATTGGAATGTTTTTCGTGTTTTATAATGTGATATTAAAGTTTTCTGCAAACATCTTTTACATACTTCATCACGACGAAAACCCTATAGTGCATGCAAACCCAGTGCAGATTGGTTTGGAATTTGTAATTACTTCCTGCCGCCATACTAATAGTTATAGTAGTTTGTAATAGCTGAGGATGTAATTATGTTGAAACAGTCCTACAAATCTCATTAGACGAAAAATCGATGTTCTTAATCATCATGGAATACCCATGTGTTAGCTATTACCAATATTTCATAAAATAAACGTGTCCTGCTATGCTTTAATAACTACTGAAATTTGAAATTGAAATGCCACCGTCACACCACAAGCTCACTCATACCACCCATTAAATTAATGCCTGAACCAGGAACCATTCTTAAACTGACCACATTTCATTAATCCATAACCTCTTTATTTCGATTGATTGGAAATCAAAGTTAAATGCAAACATTATCAGTACAATTATCATATAATATTGTAATCTTAAAATAAAACTGGTGTAAAATCCCACACTTTTTACATTTTTTGGCATTCTGCAGATATGTATCATAACTAAAACTAAATTAAAATGTAACGTGTACATTGAGATCGCCAGAATAAATAACAACCTTAACTAAATTATACTTAAAATTAACGTAAATTTTCGAACGGGTAATGCGGTGGTAGTTGACTGAAGGGAAAAGGAGCTTGACCCAGGAAATGATTTGGATGAGGCTGAAACGGTATGCCCGAACTTCCTGCAGTTGCCGGGGGAACGGGTGAGGATGACGTGCTATTTTGAGACGAAGGAGGATCCGAAGTGTGCGGATGATGATGAGGATGAGGAGGAGGATGCTGAAGTGTCCAGGAGGAGGATCCAGCTTGATTTCCTCCCGATTTTGCAGCAGCTTCTTTTTCAGCAGTCGACGGTCTCCCCCTTTTCTTCGGTGGCCCATCACTCGGCTTCTTTTTCCTAATCCTCCTTGGCCACTTGGGTTCCGGTTTCTTTCCAAACTTTTCGGGAAACTTTTTCCTGTACCGTTGCAGCATATTATTTAGCTTACTCTTTAACGGCTTCTTCAACCCACTCAGTTCAAACTTTAACAGCATATTATTCGGCTGCGTAATCCCGTTGTCCAAACACTCATTAACAAACCGTTTCTGCTCCGCCGTTAGTCCAAAACTATGATCCGGATCCCGATGATTAGCATGGTCATAAGCATTTCTAAAGTAGATGGACGTTCCATCTCTGAGTATTTTAATTTTTAAAGCTGCTGGACACTTCTTTCCTCCATAAGGACAGTAATAAATATGACTAATGTTACTGGCCACCTCACAAGTATTCTTTTTCCTCCAATCCTTTTTCATCTCCTCCTCCGACAAAGGATCAATTCTTATCCAGTTATTTAACTTGCCAGTCCTCCAATTCAACTTTAATTCCCCATCCTCCTCATCCTTCTTACTTTTATGAGGCTTCACCTCATTATCCACCTTGGCAAAGCTGACACTTGGATCCTTCTTGCAATTATCCTCCTCCTCTTCAGAACTGTATCCCACATTCTGTTCCAAGTTGTCACTAAAGTTGGAACCACCATCATCCTCCAAATCCCCTCCTCCACCAAAATCCATGTCTGCCATACTATCAGCAGAATCCAAGTCCAAAATGACATCTTCAGGAGGTTCCAATTTGCACTGAATATCTCCTCTTAGCTCCTCCTCACCAGTTTCCTCCACACTGGCATCCCCTCCCCCCAAAATCAGTTCCTCTTTCTCTTGTCGATGTCCAAGTCCACTGTCCTCTTTACTAACTCTTTTAACGGAACTTGACCTGGTGGTCTTAGACAACCCAACAATTCCAAAATATCTAGCAATCTTCTGGAACTCCTCCAATTCCCTCCCAGAACGTAAGTTCACCTCCCCCGTGTACATAAATCGGACAAGATGACGTAACATCCCGCTTTTGACATTACTCAGCACAACAATCGCATTGTCCCTTGGATCCTTTCTCTGTCCTTTGCTCACCTTTAAAAAAATCACAAAAATTACTCCAAAAATTCACAGGATCCTCCTCAATCATCCTCCAATTAATTAATTACCTGATTAAACATCTTTTTAAAATAGGGACTGCACAACATCAGCACAAGCTTGTGAGCTTGAATGCAATCGCCCTCGCTGCTAAAAAGAGTGACATCCGCAATCCCCTCCAAACCGCCTCCATCCCCGCCACCTCCACGAGTCTCCTCCAGTTTAAATAGCCTTCCCAATTCACTGAGAACGTGCTGACCTTGCATGTTCCACTTTAAATTAAATGCGGCTTCATCTCGTCCCCTTCCAGTCCCCAACCCATCCCCTCCTCCTCCTCCAGAATAGTAGGACCGGGTGGATCGCCTCAAATTGAACTTGCGTCGCCTCTCCATAATTTAGTACTTTAACTGTTCATTTTAATAGAAAATTGAAATCAGTGAGCAACTTTCACCTGTCAATCCAAACTCGAAACTCATCTGCTATGCTGACTTGGCCCTTTTGAAACTCTACTTTTTTTGGTTGCCGCAGCTATGAAACAGGTTGCCCCAGTGGCTCTGTGGCATTAAAAATGTATAAGGTTTTGTAAAGCTTGAACAAAGCCCATGAGCTGAACAAAGGATGGAAGCGTCTATAAATTATGCATAGATTTCTGAAGAAAAGGAAGGACCGATTTATACTTTTGGGTTGGGTTCTGAAATATTAATTAATGCTTTTAAGGCGTTTGTAGAGTCTATGCTTGTGCATGTGCTTTATGCCTGTACTTGTGAATTTAATTCTGATCAAAAGCATTAACTATAAACACTTTGGTGAATGCGCATTTGAATGTGCTTTAGATATTCAGAAAAAGCATAAAATAATTCGTAAGTATTTATACTTCCAGAATTGGGACACTAGAATGTGCTTTTGCTTGTGAATGTGCCTTTGGAAAAAGTTCAGCTGATCTCAACTTCATGATTCACACAGGCAGATTCATAAATCGCGGCATAATTACATGCACAATCCCTAACTATAAATGCTAAATTCAAAAGCATAAGCTCAGGCATAAGTAGAGGCACATTCCATTTGGAACTATAAACTCCACATGCACATTCATAAAGCACATTCACACGAGATTCACACAGGCACATTCACAAGTTATAACTATAAATGCAAATGCATAAAGCACAAGCATAAAGCACATGCACAAGCATAAACTCTACAAGCGCCTTTAGACAGCAGCGTGTGCAATCCTACAACAAAAGTGAATAAATGAATGACATTTTAATATTATAGTCTGCTACAGATTTACAGGTAGGAATATAGTATATTATAATATTTGCTCTAAAATATTATATCATACATCATAGGAAGTTTACTCAATATATTTATTATTTTTGGGTGTTTGTTGATGCCAACATTTTCTGCAATTAGTCAATTAACGGTGAAATTGGACAGCTTTAATATTTTTAACTTTTCATGTCCACTTTATTTCTAAACTCTTGCACTTTTAAAACATGGGCTTTAAAATAACAAAATATATTCAATGATGGACATTAAGTCTTTTCCACTATGCCAACTAAAAGCACAGTAAATGTTCAATCGTGTCCGGTAAGGAAGCTGAAACAAACGTTGTGAAAAGAAAAATGTGAGAAAGTCGTGCCCTGTTAGGACGTATGGGTAATTATTTCGAAACTATTTTTTGCCAAATTCAGATAGGATAAAGTCGAATGTTTTAAAGACAGGATTTTAATTTTCTACACTTAAAGTTATATTAATACAAAATTTCATAAGTCACAATGTGGTTTAACGGATTTTTATTCTAAAATGCTACGGCTTTTACATTCTTGCGTCAACACAATGGCATCAATCATGTACTTATGGGATACCCTATGAACAGAACTACTTTGTAGTAAATTTCAGTGCATAAATACTGTTGTGGGGGTTCACAGTTTATCAGTCTACTGCAAACCCTCTTTTTCTTGGTACCCAATGATAGGGATCCTTCACGAAGTCACCGTGCGAAAAATCCCTTTGTCTAGGTTGGGAGAGCTATTAGACTGAATATTTTTACCTTATCTAAAGGTTTATCTGTGCGGAGTTGATTGGTTTTTAATGAAGCCTACTAACTCAATTCCTCCAGTGTTCTTACACTACTGATGACCTGTCTATGACACGCACTTCTCAATCAAACCGAGTACTAATCAATCAGTAGAAAACACAAGAATTTATTAATAATCACTTCTTTTAATTGCCCGTGGCTTTATTACGGAGATAACCACCAAATTACAATGTCACAACTAATTAATTCTACAATTTAAATGGCAATTTAAATAAATTCTGAGGACACGGACTCAGCTCTAATCTCGGCAAGTTCTCTCTCGGGCAGACTTGGGCCGACTTGTTCACACTTAATGATGAACGAACGGCTCGCTCAACTTCTTCTTGTCTCCAATTTTTTCCGTTACAGACTGCTTGGCTCCGTCCCGTCGCTGACTCCCTCGCAGTCTGTCTATTCTAGCTTATTCTATTTTACAGGAATTAGGGCAATCTGATACACACACGCATTCATAAATTCATACAATACATTTTTCATACAATACATTTTTCATACAACATATTATTTCTAGGCTACTCTAACGCTAAGATCTTGACATTCCGGCCCCCGATTTGGTCACCTACGGTGAGTAGAACGAGACCGAATCCTCCACTCGTATTCCAATAGGGCAAACCTTTGCCACGGAACGTCGATACGTCTTCACTTTTCCTTTGTAGGGGCGATGCGATACTTCCACCACTCGAATAAGTCCATCTTCTCCTGGAAATGTCTTTGTGATGATCCCCTTAGTCCAAGTTCCTCTTGGCTGTTGCTCATCTACCAACAGCACGACGTCTCCAATTTGAAGTGGCTCCTTATCATCTAACCACTTTGTCTTCTTCACTAAGTCCGGCAGGACTTCGTGGCTCCATCGTTTCCAGAACTGGTTGATGTACCATTGACTCTTGGCAAACTGGCTTCTCATGTGTTCGGCATCAGGGCCAATTTCATTTCCCAAATCTGCAGATCCTGAGCAGACAGCAGCTCCTCTCAGGAAGTGATTTGGCGTCAAGCTTTCAGGATCATCGGGATCACTGGAGACATGGGTGAGCGGACGGAAGTTTACAATAATTTGTGCTGCTTTCAGCAGCGTCCTCAAAACCTCTTCACGAGGGTATTTCTCCTTCAATAAATTTCGCAGTACCTTCTTTACTGCTTGTACCATCCTTTCCCATGCTCCTCCAAAGTGCGGTGATCCTGGTGGAATGAAGCTGCACGTCACTCCTGTCATCTTGGCTTCAATTTCCTTCGACACAGCACTTCTTACTGTCGTAATCCAGACTCTCCGCTGCACAGCACTACTTATTCGTCCTCGAAGTATTCCTTCAGAATACCAGCCAACTTTCAGGTTCCTTAGCTTGGCATGGCTTTTCTTAGGATTCCTATCCTTGGTGTATTCCAGATGGGCTAACTTGATTAGCCTCGTCTCTGCTTCATCTAAATCTTCAGTCCTCAAGTAGGAAATCAGCTTGTTTCCTACTTTTCTCCAGGGCTGGTCCACTGGCTTGTTTTCATAGTTCTTTGATTTTCTTGGCCGTCGGTTTATCCAAAATCTCATGGCGGCACGTACTGCTGCTGTGGCTCGCAGCAGCCGGCTGTACTTCGAAAATCTGTCCACCTTTGGCATGGACAACTCGCTCTCCTGGCATGAGGGCAGAGACACCTTTCTTGTAATTTCTTGAGAAGTTGTGGCAGCAATAATCCCTTCCTCGTTCTTTCGTTCCTTTTTCTTCGGCAAGTCAACAGGCTTCAGCTTTAGATTTGACGGCCCTTGCGGCCATCTACTTTCACTCGTCAAATCAGTCTGGCAATCACATCTGGTTGCGTCGTCAGCCACGTTCTCTGCAGTAGGAATCCACTTCCAGTCCTCGGCGTTGGTACTTTCTTGGATGTATCCCACTCGGTTTGCATCAAAGTCCTTAAATCGAGCACTTTCACTTTTTATCCAGTTCAAAGCGGTGCTAGAGTCACTTTCCACAGCATCACATTTATTGTCATTGAGGTTTTCTGATGACGATTCCGTAATCACCACAACTTTGTCTTTTTCTGGTGGCTTGGCACGCTCCTTAGACACCTCCTCAATTTCCTCAACTACGAGACTCTGCTTTATCATTTTATGGTGAGTGCTGTCCATGTCACCCACTCCTCCGACACAGTATGAAACTCCAGTTCCACTTGTGCTTTCACAGTTCACTGTTGACAATTCCGTAATCGCCAACGGTCCTTCAGTCTCTTCAATGTACACGAACGCTCCGAAATTCCCATTTACCACGTCCTCTTCCGGCGGTGCTGATGGCTGTACCTCAGATCTGTTTGCAGATGCTGCTGCTTGCGCTACAGGTGCTGCATTTCTCACTGCTCTCATAGGCTGGCTGTGATGTAGCAAAGTGTGGTGGTAACGTGTACACCCATCAATTCCACAAACTTTCTTATCCGGGCATGCTGACGTTTGATGTCCAGACTTTAGGCAACAGAAGCAGGCTTTCTTTTCCCTAACAATATTCCACTTGTCGTCGTTAGTCATTTTCTGGAACACCCAACACTGGTCCAAAGAGTGACGTCTCTTCTTGCACACCGTGCACACGTCAGATGATTTACTTGTTCTCGGTTTCTCCTCAGTATCTGAGTCTCCTGAGGATGCATTGGCCAGGCCCGGCCCCCGTCTGGGACGTGTTTTACCTCCATCACTGGAACTACTCCGTGTTGCTGCAGTGGGAGGCTCAATCCGGTGCATGGCTACTCGTACTCGTTTCTTCAACCAGTCGGCGAATGACTGGAGATTCTTTTTCCTTCCTGAGCGTTCTTCAAGCCACATGTGCCACTCATCCTTCATGGCACCGGGAAGTTTCTTCGTCAATTCATTGACTAACTGTCGGCTGTGCAGATAGTCATCCTCTCCAGAAGCCGTGATGTTGGCAAGAAGCGCATCCACATTAGTCCCAAACTCCACGATTGATTCAGGCTTCGACTGGTCCGGCTTGGCACAGCTCTTCACTTTTTCAATGAGAAAGTCGAGTACGTACTCTGGTCGTCCAAACCGAAACTCCAACGTGTCAATTATGTTAGTGACGTTACTAACATTGGCCATAAGATGCTCCACAGTAGCACGAGCGTTGCCTTTGAGCACCTTTTGTAGTTTCATCATCAGCTCACTGTCATCAGGCTTGTGTTTCCTCAGCAGTCTTTCATAGGCTGCTTTAAAATTTCCCCACTTGGCTGGGTCTCCGTCAAAGTCTGGCAGGTACTTGTCCCCAGGTGACACTTTGCTCTTCTGAAGAAAGTCCATTTGGGTCTGCATAAGCTGAAGAAGTAGTGCATCCTTATTCACGGCTGGTGCTGATGAGACACTACCACCGCTCATAAATCCGGACACTATCGACTGCTTATCATCCTCGGGCGGTCGTTGAGTAGTTGCTGGAGAAACCTCTTGCTGTCCAGCTCTCTCTCGTTCATAGGTAAACTTCCGAACTTGCTCTTCCTCTTCTGGGTCCAGAAACTGCTCGTCTTCATTTTCTGCCTCAATTCTGGCAAGGGCAAGGCTTCTTTGCTCGTCAATGGTCCGCTTTTCTCGGTTATAGGACCTGAGCACTTGTCGCTTCTTCATTTCCAGGCGCGCCAATTCAGTCTCCAAATGCTGACGACGTGCTGGTTCTAACTGCGGGGCCTTCAGATCAAACTGGAGCGTTTCCTTTTCGAATTCCAGCTTCTCCAAGTCGGCGTCCCGAACGGCTTCTAATGCTTTATGCTGCTGTTTGACCTTAATCTCCAGTAACTTCTTTTCTCTGCTCCTGGCGGTCGTCACTGATGAACACAGATCCACCGAATGGTTGACTCCACCCACAGGTCTGTCCAAGTGCCGCAACTCTTCAAGACCTTCCTCCAATGTCAACTTCGGCAGTCGTCTGGCGGCTGCAGCTTCTACTTCCTTCAACTTTTCCTCCAGGCAGGTGAGTTCCTCCTGGGCTTTCCCGATGGTGTACTCGGCATTGTACACTTTCGGCTTGGCGTCAACGAGCTCCTCTAGCTCGTCAACGGTGAGGTCAATCTCATCGAAATCTTGATACTTTCTTAGTACCGGCAGGTACTTTCTGATGTCGCCCTCGGCGGACTTCTTCATCCTTTTGTGCAGGTCCATCTTCTGCAGGATTTCCTCCTTCGACATGGCCATGGCGGTTAATCCGGTTCTTCTTCCAACGGACAACAGGTAAAACTTCAACTCCTCCACAGTTTCCGGGCACCAATGTTGTGGGGGTTCACAGTTTATCGGTCTACTGCAAACCCTCTTTTTCTTGGTACCGAATGATAGGGATCCTTCACGTAGGCACCGTGCGAAAAATCCCTTTGTCAAGGTTGGGAGAGCTAATCAGACTGAATATTAATACCTTTTCTAAAGGTTTATCTGTGCGGAGTTGATTGGTTTTTAATGAAGCCTACTAACTCAATTCCTCCAGTGTTCTTACACTACTGATGACCTGTCTATGACACGCACTTCTCAATCAAACCGAGTACTAATCAATCAGTAGAAAACACAAGAATTTATTAATAATCACTTCTTTTAATTGCCCGTGGCTTTATTACGGAGATAACCACCAAATTACAATGTCACAACTAATTAATTCTACAATTTAAATGGCAATTTAAATAAATTCTGAGGACACGGACTCAGCTCTAATCTCGGCAAGTTCTCTCTCGGGCAGACTTGGGCCGACTTGTTCACACTTAATGATGAACGAACGGCTCGCTCAACTTCTTCTTGTCTTCAATTTTTTCCGTTACAGACTGCTTGGCTCCGTCCCGTCGCTGACTCCCTCGCAGTCTGTCTATTCTAGCTTATTCTATTTTACAGGAATTAGGGCAATCTGATACACACACGCATTCATAAATTCATACAATACATTTTTCATACAACATATTATTTCTAGGCTACTCTAACGCTAAGATCTTGACAAATACATTTCATTTTCTACTCACGGTCAACTGTATGAAAGCATTTTATGTTTCTAGCTAATAACTTATAATAGCATGAACTCGAGTTTATGCAACTTTGATAACATTTTGCAATGAAACACATTTCTTTATAATATTTCAAGTAATGTAATAATACAATTTACGCCTATAGTTTTAACATGTTCTATACACATTTTCAAAAGACGCACTTGTTTTCAAGGACGTAAGAAATTCAATTATTAATCAGTTAAACTTTATTGATTTTTGCAGGAATGTGAAATCCCTTTTGATAAACATATATGTTTTTGATACCATTTGCATAGGCAAACCGCAAATGAAACTAAAAAGTGATAATCCATTTCAACGCAAAAATCAAACTATTTACTTAAACTTTATCAAATTTGGCACGCAATATTGAATACAATGTCACAAAGATCCGGGTAGACTGGTCAATGTACACTAACATCTTCCGAAACAAAGTGAAGCGCCAGTGTACGTTTTGATATTTGTAATCATTTATTCTGTTGGCGTCGGCATTTTTAGGTTACAAAACAGCAAAGGAAAATGCGATATTTCAAAATTCCATATAATGTAAAATTGGAAAAATAATTAGTCATATTAATTGTTCAACATATTAAATTCGACTGAAAAAATCAATCCAACATTCGTCTTTACACATCTGCAAATTCATTAGTAGGTAGGTACCTTGGGTTACATAAGCTTTCATGTTGAGATTTGCACTAAAGTATTGATCACTTTGTTTGCAAATACAACGTTGGTATTTTAGAGATAAGCAACGACCTGGCCAAAACCAACTTAACTGAGATTGTTCTGATTGTAAACAAAACGTTGGAGTGACCAGGGTCCACTATCTCAATAAATGTAAATAAACGGATATTACGGCAACACAATGCCACAGGCATTTTTGCATTTATGTGCTGCTTATGTATTATGTTACTGAGATCATGAAAAAAACGCATACAATCAAACATTTATACTGACATATACAAAGTACATAATATCCATGTGTAAAAATTATAAATATAAAACATAATAACGATATATTAATTATCAATCTAATTTCAGTGAAATTGGAATGTAGGACTAGATGGATGACTAATAAGTAAGGATGGCAACCTTAAGGATGGGAACAATTTTGAGGAGATTTGAACTGACTTAAGTTGGGAACAAGGGCGCGTTCTTGTTCCCAATTTAAGTTGTCCGAATCTAGTCAGTACTAAAATTTCTACTATATATACGAAGTGCAAGCAAATGTGTGCTTGCACAAAGTATTTGCTGTTGGTAGTGACACTTTAATGAGTTAAATAAAAAAGTTGTTTCTTTAAACTGGACAATATCTTGTGTGAGTTTGATTCAAACGATTTTTGAACATTTAACAGTGTAACGTTATTGCGTCTAAAAAGTTCTACTATCAAAAGGTGCTTTAAAACTAAATATAATGAATATTTTACATAATTATTATAAGCAACTATAAAAACATAAAATCTGACAATGTTGAATTATCGACTTTAGAAAATACTTCAGATAGTAAATGTTTTTGTAATGTATTGTTATTTAAAATCACGCTCAGAGATAAGGTTCTTTTACCAAAATCTGTAAAACTTGCAGGGAGAATCACGTGTATTACACCATATTTAATTCTGACAATGCATTTTAACTAACCATTCAGTAATGCACGATGATCGATGATGCAAATAGATTAATTTTGAAATATTGATGATTTTTTTTGCAAACATTGGTCTTCATTGCTAGCACTAATTCACTGTATAAGAGATGCGATATAATATATTGTTGTTAAATCTTACTAAAAACTGAAAACTATTTAGGTCCACTCCATTTAAATATTGTTTAGAGTCAATTTCAAGTCGGTGTTATTTTGCAAGTAAAATCGTAAATAACTAAAACATGATATTTGCAGTTTCAAAAATGGAGAGGTGGCAATGCGAGTACATCAACAAAAAACTACCAAAGTTAATTCCATATATTGTCGTGGACGTAATATTGCTAAGCTATTTAATCTCTTATGGGGTCATAAGCAAAGCAGATGTAGCAGAGATTGTAAGCATTTATATTTATTTTAGCATAATATTTACATTTTTATATATATTGACAAATTTTGATTTGATTCATCAATATTTGCACAATGCACAGGATTCCATTGCAAATCGTAATGGCAAAGTTAAAAAACTTATCGACATCCTAGCCACACGCAGCAATGCATACTATTCACTGATGAACGCACTGGAAAAAACCAAACAAACCGGGGCGCACAAAATACTTCTGAAGGGAATACCTAGCAACAAAAGCAACCATGACGATAAAAATAAACTTCACAATATTGAACCAGTTTGGTCAAGTCTAGAACAACCCACGCGAGACTACATATACGAAAGTGAAGTACTTTTTATGGGACGACATATCAAACTTAGCACAATTCTTAGTCAAATTGACCCTATTGATGCAAACAACATTCTTCAACATGCTCTATTTGGCAGTACTTTAAAAAACTTGCATGATAACCCAAATAATTTTATTCTGGCTAAAGATTTCACTCCTTCAGAGCTTTCCTATTACGTTACAAGAACAATATCAACCAGACACTATCTTGATACCACATTTTTTGAAAAGGCAACAGACAATGACATAGTGGTGATTCAAGGACTGAGTTCCAGTGAACTCACGGTTTTGGCAAAAGGACGAAAAACTAATGTTTCAAAAAATCGTCAAAGAAATATTTCTGAACAATTTTATGTTCTTACAGACAAAATGCATTTTGAACGACTATGCAGAATCAAACGATCAGATCAGTCTGTCCACTGGATTGTTTACAAAGATGGTAAATTCTTCTGGCACAAAACCATGGGTAATATGGCACTCATACGAAACTGCACATCAGCAACTGATCAGCAAATTCATTTACAAGAAAAGGACATCATAGGCTATTTAGAAAACAAACCAAGAAATGAAGCAGTAATCATATCAGACTCGCCAGGAATGGGGAAAAGTGTTCTGGTAGGAAATATAGCTAAGAAATTGAGAAACAATGACAGTAACAAAGACAACAAGCTAGTATTTTTTCTAGACTTTGCAAGTTTGGTAAAGGAGCTTGAGTCCATGAAATCCAACTTCACTCTTAACACACTCCTTGCTCACATTTCCAAAAAATATTCCGAGACAACATTTGGTCATGAAATACTATTTCAACTGCTAAGATTAAAAACATCTGTCATTGAGCTTTTACTAGACGGTTTTGACGAAATTCACGCAGAACAATTAGATTTTGCCATTGACATTCTAAAGCTAGTTACTAGAGAATGGACAAACGCCCGACTGTTTATAACAACGCGACCTAACATGCGAGATATTTTAGAAGATACTTTTACACAAATTGCTTATAACATTTTGCCCTTTCAACCCAATGATCAGATTGACTTTATGGTAAAGTTTTGGCAAAATATGTGGAATGTCAAAGACGAAGAGATAAGTAAGATAGGGAAACTTGCGATTTTTGCTAAAGAATGTCTTAATGAGGTACAAATACAGATTACCGATTTTCAAAAGAGTATTGCCGGAGTTCCATTACAATGTTTGATGTTGGCTCAGGTCAATGCCGAAAATGCCAAAAGTTATTTAGAAGATACAACTGTTTGTATTGAAAGAGCCAAAATTGATTCAATATTTGATATGTATAAAAGCCTAATGGAGAAACTATACGAGCGCGCATTTACAATGGAGCAAGATAAGCTCAAAAGAGAAAATATGTTTGCAAAGGCCAGAAACTTTCTCACGTGTAAGAAAAAGCTAACTGATTGCATTAAACACGCTCATATTAGCGCAGCCTTTCGTCTACTTTTTCCAGAATCCGCAAAAGATTTTGAAAAGTTTCTAAATAGCTATATAAAAGGTATTACGTTAGAAGACCTGTATTCGATTGGAATTATTATGCCCGGAACGTTTCATGACGAGGTTCCCAAATTTTATCACAGAACATTTGCTGAGTACTTAATTACCGAATTTTTAGTTGAAACGTTTAAAAACTCTACTAGCGTTTGTAGGTCACGAGAAACTTTTATGCTTTTTCTTTTTGACAAGGTTTTGAACGTCGAAGCTCATAAAATACAGGAGTTTTGTTCCTCAGACCTACCTGACGTTGACCAGACATGTATTGACTCATGGAAATTTAAAAATCCCGTTCTTTGCTATTTTCTTGATTCCCACATTGAAGACAAAAATTTCACTACTGCAAATTGGACGTTTTTCAACTCTTGTCTCAAAAGCACAAAATTTGACGATTCACTAAATTTTTACAAAAGAGTTGTTAGTAGCGCTTATCAGGACTTCACATTTATTTTTGAACTTTGCCTAAGTGCTTTTCTCGACGTTGACCAAAAATCTACCGAATTCAATCGTTTACGCATTCCACCTACTGAAACGTTTAGAGTACTATTTTGGTCTATTCGGAGTTGGACTTCACAACCTAATTGGAACGGAATTTTACAAATTGCTGCTTTGTGTGCTAGTGAGAGGTTCTTTGACATGTCAAGAAGTCTCGTAGACTCAATTCATCGGAGCACTCCACATCAACCAAAACCAATGATTGCCTATAGGTAAATTTTTATTTGTTTGATTTTATTACTACTACTTTTTTATAGTAGTCTAACTGCATATATTTAACCAAACTTCATACAAAATTAAATATTAATATTGTTGACCTATGGCTGTTCTAGTGCTCTACGAAGAGCCTCGGCTGTCAGAAAAAAGGAAAACCGTTCAACTCCTCTTCAACTTGCCGTTAAGAAAGGAAACTTTCTTATAGTAGCCAACATTTGGAATAAAAATCCCAGCAGTTTCCATGACACACGCTGCCTACTTCATATTTGTGTAGCAGATAGTCTGAATGACACTAAGGGCATTCTTGATGGTAAAGAAGAAATAATTAAACTAGTATCAAAGGGTTTTAAAAATGCATTGGACGAGGTGCATCCTATAACTGAATGCACTCCGTTACTAATGAAGAACATTAATATAAGATTAATAAAATGCTTGATTAACCAAGGTGCTAATGTTTTTGTGTCAACAAAAAATGGAAATGATACAATTGCACACTTGGCACGAAGTTACTTGTCCCCAAAAGATTATTTAAATTTGATAAATTTTTTGATAAAAAAAGGGTTCAAAGAGATTTTATCTGAAGCAAATAATATGGGTGTATCTCCTACATTACTGCTTTGCACGAATCAAGATATCAAATGTTTGTTAATTGAAAAACAGTTTGCATCAGATTACCCTGAACTAGCTTCACACATTACAAAATCATTTTGCTTGAGCAGTAATAATCAAAGAGCTAGTTTTTGTGAAACAACTTATTTGTAACTAGCTAACACGCAAAGACATGTGGTTAAAAATAAACATGTAATGACTGTAAATAACGTAAAAGTAGTTCGTTTTAATCGTTTTAATTTAAAAAGGATGTTCAAATCAATCTAATCAAAGTATTATAGACTAAAAGCTGAAAATATTATAAACCTGTAGCTTTTAGACAATTGAACAATAATCACCTTTCATTCATGTATCTGTATACACTGTTATTGTAAGAAATAAAGGTATAATTATGTGAACTATCAATTTAGTCGAATTTTAAATTGCTATATGTACATATTTGGATCATTAATAATGATTCATTATTGTCAGCTTGCTGCCTGCTGCTGCTGCTGCAGGAACTTATTAAGAAATCGGTGTCTGTTATACGGTGTATTCGACATTATTAAAAATTCCATTTCACACGACAACATCCAACACGTTAAAAAGTTCATTAAAAGTGTATGAATGCAAGCCACGTTGTGTGCAAAACTTAGAGCTTAAATTATGGACAACCAAATTTTGAGCAGAGTAACCCATACTAGTTGAGACTATTGCAATTCCAATATAAAGATCCCAGTTTTCTCCGTCTCAAGGTATCCGTTTTTTACAAAGACAATACGATTTTTTGCGGTTCAGCTTGTTTACCAATGGCTAACAGAAAAATTAGTTTACGGAGATGCATGGTAAATCTACCTATAATAAACTCGATAAATGTTTCTTTGTCCGTGAGAAATGACAATCACATCTAAATATTTTATGTAAACGATTTTTGAGACGTATAACAACACTCTTGATGAGCGCAATGGCTTGATGCATTTAATATGATCATAAAAGACATTTTAGGAAAATGTCAAATTAAAACTACACGCTACGTACATAGCTTCTTAAAAGCATAAATGCATATTATATTTGTTTTATTCAAGCGCTTTATATAAATAACACACATAGCATTCTACCTATAAAATCGGATTATTTCCTGGGCTAACCGACAAATTCAGGGAAGAAAGTAATAATTTATATTGCATTGATTACTGTTGTTAATTGTAAGGGAATGGAACAAGTAATAATCCACATTTTTATTTCTTAAAACTGATTCCAAAATTAACAATTTGATATTTTGCTTTGCGGGTTTCTTTTGGTGTGTTTTAAGTCATTTAGCCAGAAAATTGAGCTCCATGAGATAATATTATTATGCGACTTGACAGGTTGTGCTTGACTTTTGACAAAACGTGCATTTTGGTTTGGCATTATAGAATCGCATATGAGCTGTTTCTAAAAGCAAGCATAACAGTCGCAGTAGAACAGTAAAGAATGTTTATAAATTAATGTTCGTTATTCAAGCACCAACTTGATTTTTTATAAGCATCTTTTTCTTGTTTTCGTGTTTAATTTCTTTGAAGTTAGCACGAACCAGTTTTGTTTTGTTACACGTGCGGAAAACACTGGACATGTAACATGTTTTGTGAAGCTGATTAACACATCAAAAGTTGCCTTTTCCAATTCACGAAATGATAATAAACCATTTTGAAGCTTTAACTTGAAATTAATGTAATTATTTTGTTTTACCTATGCTGGATTTGAATTTTCAACATCTTATTTATGTAGATAATCATATTCAAAGGATGTAACATACTAAAAAATTAAAATGCACTTGTAGGCTAGACACTTTAAACCCACGCGAAATTTCACCTGTCCAATTGGCATTGACATCAATATAAATACCATAATATGCATAGGTATTTCATATATAAGTTGGTTGGAAATACATTTTCCTAAACACAGTCGTTCAGTGTTATGAAAATCAACCGTAACAAAATGCAGCAAACAGGAACTCTCCGAAAACGGTCCCGTAGGACCCTTGTTAAGGTAAAGGCTGAGGTCTTTTAAATTCTATTAGCTATCTCTATAAAGCAACCTTCGTTAATTTTCATAGGTCAACGGGCTAGCTCAAGTGCCCTACAACGAGAACGAGGATTTGTTTAACATTTCCAGTATTTGGTCCTACGAACAAAAAGCTTCAAAATCGGAAATCGACGCTAACAAGAAAATGGGAAATTTTAAAAATGGGTTGAAACGTTCTTCTGAAGGAAGTTACAAAAACTCAAGAAGAGTCACCAGATTACCCATGTACCATGATGAGGATCTGGAAGCAGGTCATTACGATCCTTCCCCGCCTTACGACGAAGAGCATGGAGTACCTTATCCAGAAAAAAATCATAACACACCCTATCTTCTCAATAAGGCAACATTCAATCGCCTGCGAATCATCATTTATCTGGGAGGGCTGTGTCTAAATGCTCCATGGTCTTGGAACCGAAAAACCAACAGGATAGACCGCTGGAGCCCATTTATGGTTATGATTTGGAAAGCTTACTGGTACTTTACTACGGTCCAGTCTACCTTTATGCTGATTTATCATTCCTTCGGTTTAAAGAAGATATACTCAAGTGACTTGGAGTCTTACAGGGGAATATTTGGATATGCTTTGATTGTCTATTGGTACGCTTGCCATTTGGCGTACAAAGCATGCATTTTCTTCTATGAGGATCGGGTGAGATAAGTTACAAGATTTTTAAGTACCGTCAATATGGATGCTTGTTGTTGTGACAGATAAATTCACAAGTATTTGCAAATTGTTAGACGCAACATTATAAATTCTGACGACTGGACTATTGAATATATAGCCATTTAGGCAAGCCTTAAAATTGGTCGTGGAGCCTCTAAAATCTAAGTAATTCATATGAGCTCACAAAGTCAAAACATGTTTAAAAATTACGGATATTTTTGTTGTGAGTTTTTTGTCGCTAAAAAATTATAACCTATTTACGAAGTTTTGGTAATGGTATGTAAGTGGGTAGCCAATTTGCGGCACGGGTAAGTAAAAAGACAAAACAAGCATCTATAATATGCAGTTTTCCTGTTAAAAAGTCAAGCGACAATTTTCATTCATAATTTGCAACCCCAGCGTCAACCTACAACTCAACTTTGTGAATTTTCCACTATCCACCATTCTACCTACGTACATATATTTATGTATAAGCTATGTGTTATGACAACGACAGGAATCTGTATTGGCTATTGTAAACTTGTATATTTTATATTAAAATAATTATTTTTGTATTAATTTTTAGATGCGCAAATACATTAACCTTCTTCAGGACTTTAACCAAGACTACGTTGGTAGGATTGCTATGAAATTGCCTAAATAGCTGTCTAGGTTGGCGTTCTAAATATTCATCCTTATTGCTTTACGTTCTAGATAAATATTTGGTATATTCAGACAATCACATGGACTTTGGCTCTGCGAGATTGATTGTCAAGTTTTCCATACCAGCTGCGGCATCCCAAATTGCCAATTCCTTATTTTTCTTTCTGTCCATGCCTTACCAGCCTTATTATCTTACATCCATGATCAACCCACGACCTTGGTATGCCTTGATTCCTGGAACGTTACAAGATATCACGGTAATTGGACAAACTATTATGGCCTACATTATAATTTCTTGGATGCAAATAGCACACACGTCAACCATGGAATTCTGGTTAAGGGAAATGCAGTAAGTTGCATAGCTTTCTAAAAGTATGAAAGAAAAATTACTATGTACAATAAACGTTCTTTTAATTTGCAGCAAGGATTCCTACTCTGAATACACTACAGATGCATTAAGAATACCTTCAGTTGCAATTCCAACGTACAGAAAACTACAATTGCTTTGCAGCGACTTTAATGACTGCATGGCTAATCTTTGTTTACCAACCTGGAAGTTTTCTGTGGCCTTTGGATTTATTCCCTGCGGCTTCCTGTGGATTCGCAGCATGAACAAACTATTTATTGAAGAATTTCCCGGGATTTTGGTTTATCCTTTTGGAACATTAAATTGCTTTACTATGGCTTTCGGGTATGTACTATTTTTTTGCAAAACTAATTTCTAATCGATTATGTAATCTAATTGGCTGTGTAGTTTTCTGAAAATTATTGATTTGCTGCATTTTAGATGCCTACAAATGGCAGCAGAAATGTTTGACATTGCCATCAGTTTCATTACTTCATGGAGCCGGACAAAGCAAAAGGATTTTCGGAGAATTCTACTGTCATTCCCGACCTTAAAGGTGAAGATGGGACGTTATTATTTCATTACGGCTTCTACCACAATTACGTTTTTTCATACAGTGATTGATTACATTATTGATTGCCTATTAACATTTCCTTGAATAATAAAAATAAATTATACGTTTAGCATTTGCAAGTTAACAATGTACATTAACTGGTCACATTAGTTTTAAGTAAACGTTGTTAGCCCTGATAATATATTTAAATATCGATCTTAGAGGGTCCGCGAAAAGGGAGAATGTAAAGTTGCATGCCAAAATACGTAAATGACTGCACCGTTATTGTAACCAAACGTACTTGGTAGATAAAGAATTAAATTAATTGAATGCATTTCCTGATGAGCTAGAAAAAATTTAGAATATGAAATAAAGCAAAGTACTATCCCTATCAATCCTACTAATTTGGTTACTGTTGTTGGCAAATTCAATTATTTACAATTTCCTTTGTATTTGTTAAGTAGAGAAAATGAATTAGGATCGACAAGCCAACAGTAGACGGTGAAATTTTGATATATGATAAAGATAATACTTTGAGATGTTATGATGCGTGCACTTCAGCAGTAGTGTGACTATATGACTTATTAGTAAGTACATGTACTCAGTATACTAACTAAATACTTGTGTATCCATTTAATGCCACCACACAAATCGAACAGCATATCTCCTTGCCTACGAAGTCGTTTGTCAAAAAGGTCGTGTCTACCCCCACCCCCCTCTATACAAGCACAATATTATATGCAATCTATATTTATATTCAAAATAGCAGAGCGTGTCTAATTTACCCAGGGCTTTACCAACCACTTCTGGCAATAATTTTTCAATATATGCTGTAATTCATTTTGAATTAATTGGGGTTTCTATTTTTGTATAGAGGACCTAGTCATCCTTTTAGTGGTTTATTACGTTATATTTGCGGGTTGTCCAGTTTATTTTGCAACACTAACAACAAGTACTCATTTTCATTCATTGGCGTATGTAATGCTTTATAATATAATCGAGGAAAGGAAATTTAACACTAGAACTTGCTGTTGCAGCAGTTTTAGTAATTTTCAACTTCAAATCAAGGTTAAATAGTTTGTGCTTTTTAAATGCTCGTAATAGAATCTACATTTTCATGAATGTATTTGAAAATTATCAGAATAAAATTGTGCACGGGCTTCAAATTGGCAGGGTATACAAAAATGAGTGTATTTGTCTTAAAATGTATTATAATTCTCACCACTAAATTTGGAGGTTATGCTTCTCCGATAAACACCTTGTTTATAAATCCAATAACTCACAATAGTCAATGTTAAAAGCAATGGCAACATATTCTTAGCAAATACACATTACAGTTAAGCCTCCTGCAGAACTTCACTCTATACCCGGAAGGGGGCTTTATACAGGCATCTACTACAAACTGGGCATAGAACGCGTTTCCATCGGTTCTGTGACCTGGACAGAAGAAACAGAGCCAACAGGAAGCTGGAACTACATACAAATTGACGCCAGATCTGAACTTAGAAAATTATCAGGAGAGTGGAGTCTGGTGTAACTATGCGCACTGCACTGGTTCTTTGCTCAAACCAATAGGTCAAGTTGGAATACTTTAACAAATCGTCAACAACCGCAAAGTTTAGCTACACTCAACAGACATGAAAAATCGACAAATCGACGCTGTCTTATTTTAAAATAAATTGGAGATTCAAATCAAGGCGACTATCTGGGGAAACCAGTAGCACAGGGTTAAAATAAAAATGGCACTGAGATGTACAAGTTGGCATTAAAATCGGAACCGGAAGGTTTTATTACGTGGTCCTGGACTCAAGTGTCTCCGAATGAATCAAACGCATATATTCTTCAAGTAGATGTAAACAGCAACCAGCAACCAGAGTCATAAAGAAGAGTTCAAATGCTCTGTCCAATGCTCAAAATGATAATAAATTACTTTGATAGCTTTAAGCAGCAATTATATTAATTACTTTGTTTTTCTAGGGTACACTTGAATTTTCAACATCTTAATTACGTAGGTAATCATATTCAAATGACATGACCAATACCATCAATAATACTACATTATGCAACGGTATTTTGAATAAGTTGGTTGGAAAAACACTATCATGAAATCAGTCATGTTCTGATATTCAACCGTAACAATGCAGCAAACAGGAACTCTCCGAAACCGGTCTCGAAGGGTAGCGAGGAGGGTTTGTTTAACATTTCCAGTATGTGGTCCTTCGAACAAAAAGTTTGACTCTCGTGTTGACAATGCAATGGAAAATTTTAAAAGGACTTGAGAAATTCTTCTGGATTAATGTACAAAAACTCTGAATAAGTCACCCATGTACCATGATGAGGATCTGGAGGCAGGTCATTACGATCCTTCACCATCCTACGCAGTGAGAGTGATATTATTATGTCACTGGACAGGCTGTGTCGCTTTTGACAAAACGTGCATTTTGTTTTGGCATTATATAATTGCATATAAGCCGTTTCCGAAAACAAGCTTAACAGTTGCCGTAGAACACTAAAGAATGTTGATAAATTAATGTTTGTTATTTATGCACCAACCTGAATTTTTGTAAACAACTTTTCTCGTTTTCGTGTTTAATTTCTTCGATCATTATGCACTAACCGTTTTTGTTTTGTTACACGCTACGTGTGCAAAAAATACGGGACATGTAATATGTACTATGTAGCTCATTACCGCATCAGAACTTGCTTTCTCGAATTTGAAAAATGATAATCAATTAGTTTGATAGCCTTAAGTAGCAATTATTTTAATTACTTTGTTTTTATGCTACATTTGAGTTTTCAACATCTTATTTATACATCTAATTATATGCAAAGGACACAACATACTTAACACTTAAAATGCACTTCTAGACACTTTAAACCAACGCGTTAAATATTGTCCAATTGACATTGGCATCAATACAAATACAATCAATAATACTATATTATGCAACGGTATTTCGTATAAGTTGGTTGGAAATACACTTGCCTAAACTCAGTCGTTTAGTGTCATGATAATCAACCGTAACAATGCAGCAAACAGGAACTCTCCGAAAACGAACCCGAAGGACCCTTGTAAAGGTAAAGGAACCATGCTGAGATCTTTTGAATTCTAGTAGCTATCTATAAAGCAACATTCGTTAATTGTCACAGGTCAACGGGCTCGCTCAAGTACCCTACGACGACAGCGAGGTGGATTTGTTTAACATTTGCAACATATGGTCCTTCCAACAAAAAGTTTCAAAACCGGAGCTTGACGCTCGCGTTGACAATGCAATGGAAAATTTTAAAAAGGACTTGAAACATTCTTCTAAGGGAATGTACAAAAACTCTGAAAGAGTCACCAGATTACCCATTCACCATGATGAGGATGTGGAGGCGGGTCATTACGATCCGTCACCATCCTACGAAGAAGAGAATGGAGTACCTTATCCAGAAAAAAATCATAACAGACCCTATCTTCTCAATAAGGCAACATTCAATCGCCTGCGAATCATCATTTTTCTGGGAGGGCTGTGTCTAAATGCTCCATGGTCCTGGAACCGAAAAACCCAGCGGATAGACCGCTGGAGCCCCTTCATGGTTATGATTTGGAAAGCTTACTGGTATTTTACCACGGTCCAGTCAACCTTTATGATCATTTATCATTCGTACTGTTTAAAGAAGCTTTATTCCAGTGACTTGGAGTCCTACAGGGGGATATTTGGATACGCTTTGATTGTCTATTGGTACGCGTGCCATTTGGGGTACAAAACATGCATTTTCTTGTATGAGGATCGGGTGAGATAAGTCACAAATTTTTCAAGTACAGCCAATGCGGATGCTTGTTGTTGTGTCAGAACTGACTGCTAGATAATAAGTTCTAAATACTGGGATATTGAAAATAAAGCCATTTAGGCAAACCTTAAAATGTGTCGTGGAACTCCTAACCTCTAAGTAATTCATATGAGTTCACAAAGTAAAAACATGTTTAAAAATTACGGATGTTTTTGTTGCAAGTCTTTTGTCGCTAAAACATATATAGAAAAAAATTATAACATATTTACGGAGGTTTGGTAATGACATGTAAGTGGGTATAGCTAATTTGCGGCAAAACACAAAACAAGCATCTATATTCTATATGCAGTTTTACTTTTAAAAAGTTAATCTAAAATTTTTATGCCACCTCTCTACTGCAATTTAACTTCGTGAAAGCGTTCCACTATCTCTCTGCGTACATTTATGCACCACAACGGAAGCCTTACCAAAAATTTGTATAATGTAGTTTTGTATGCACGTTTTCACTTTTCAGTGTCTTCTTCCGTTATAATTTTTATCGGTGGCCCATTATTTGGCAAATTGGCCTTTAGTACAAAGGAAATGAAAAAGCAGCATTGTGCTATGTGCTATGTCAACGACAAGAATCTGTGTTGGCTACTACATACTGTAAACTTTATATATGCTCAAGTGATTTTAAATAATTATTTGAATTGATTTGTAGATGCGCAAATACATTAACTTGTTGCAAGACTTTAACCAAGATTACGTTGGTAATTTGGCTATTACATTGCTTAAATACTTGTCTAGGTTTTTGTTCAAAATATTCATCTTTGTTGTTTTACGTTCTAGATAAGTATTTGATATATTCGGATAAGCACATGGATTTTGGCTCTGCGAGATTGATTGTCAAGTTTTCCATACCCGCTGCGGCGTCCCAAATCACCAATTCCCTATTTTTCTTTCTGTCCATGCCTTACCAGCCTTATTATCTTACATCTATGATCAATCCGCGACCTTGGTATGCCTTGATTCCTGGCACGTTACAAGATCTCACGGTAATTGGACAAACTATTCTGACCTACATTACAATTTCTTGGTTGCAAATAGCACACACATCTACCATGGAATTCTGGTTAAGGGAAATGCAGTAAATTGCATCTTTGTAAAAATATAAATAAAAGAAAATGACCAAATACATAAGTACAATAAACGTTTTTCTTTTAATTTCCAGCAAGGATTCTTACTCTGAATACACTACAGATGCATTAAGAACACCCCCAGTTGCGATTCCAACGTACAGAAAACTACAATTACTTTGCAACGACTTTAATGAGTGCATGGCTGATCTTTGCTTACCTACTTGGAAGTTTTCTGTGGCCTTTGGATTTATTCCCTGCGGCTACCTTTGGATTCGCAGCATGAACAAGCTGTTTATTGAGGAATTTCCTGGGATTTTGGTTTATCCCTTTGGAACATTTAATTGCTTTACTATGGCTTTCGGGTATGTACTTTTTTGTCAGATTAATTTTTAATCGATTATGTAATCAAATTCTTATTGATAGTGGTTTAAAAAATATTATTCGTTTGCTTGCATATTTTAGATGCCTACAAATGGCAGCAGAAATGTTTGACATTGCCAACAGTTTCATTTCTTCATGGAGCCGGACAAAGCAAAAGGATTTTCGTAGAATTCTCCTCTCCTGTCCTACTTTGAAAGTGAGGGTGGGACGTTATTACTTCATTACGGCTTCTACCACTATTACGTTTTTCCAGGCAATGACAGGATACATTATTGATTGCCTATTAACATTTCCTTGAATAATAATAATGAAGTATACGTATAACCTTTGCAAGTTTACAAAGCACAGTAACTGGTCTTATTTATTTATTTATTTTAAGAAAACTTTGTTATCCTTGATAATACGTAAATGACAGCGCCGTTATTGTAACCAAATCTACATGGTGGACAGAGAGTTAAGTAATTGAATGCATTTTCTGTTGAGCTATAAAGCAGATAAAATATGAAATAAAACAAAATACAAATTTCACTATCATTCCTACTAATTTGTTTTCTGTAGTCGACAAATTCAATTAGTTGCAATTTCCTTTTAATTTAATATTTGATAAAGAGGATATTTTGTGATGATTATTCAACTGTTGTGATGCTTGCACTTAGCAGATCGGCAGTGTGACTATTTGACACATTAGTAAACACATGTATTCAGTATACGCATCAAAAAACTAAATACCTGTGTATCTATTTAATGTCACCACATAAGTAGAGCAATATATTTATCCTTGTCCACCTAGTCGATTTTGTGTCTACTCCCGCACAAGCTTTACCAACCATTTCCGGCAATAATTGTTTTAATATAAGTATGCTGTGATTCATTTTGAAGTAATTGTGGTTTCTATTTTTGTATATAAAATTTAGTCCTCCTTTTTAGTAGTTTAATACGCTATGCTTGCGGATTTTCAAGTGCATTTTTACAACACCAACAATTCGCATTCATTTTCATTCATTGTCGTATGCATAATGTTTAAAAATAGAGGAACAAAAATATAAAGGAAGTTTGACACTAAAACTTGTTGTAGTAATTTTCAACCTCAAATCAAGGTCAAATAGTTTTTTTTAAATGCTCGTAATAGAATCTAAATTTTCCTGAACGCATTTCAAAATTATCACAATAAAATTGTGCATGGCCTTTAAATTGGCAAGGTGTACTAAAATGCGTGTATTTGTCTTAAAATGTATTCATATACTTACACTTAAATTTGGAGTCTATTCTTCTCTGGTAAGCACCTTGTTTTATAAATCCAATAACTCACAATCACGGGGCTTTACACGGGCATCTATTACAAGCTTGGCATAGAACGCTTTTCCATCGGTTCTGTAACCTGGACAGAAGAAACTGAGCCAACTGGAAGCTGGAACTACATACAAATTGACGCCAGACCTGACTATTCAGAAAACTATCAGGAGAGTGGAGTTTGGTTTAACGATGCGCACTGGTTCTTTACTCAAACCAACACGTCAGATTGGTATACCCTAACAAACCGTCAACAACCGCAAATTGTTGCTACACTCAACAGAGATGAAAGATCGACAAATGAATACTACTATATTATTTTACAAGAAATTGGAGATTCAAATCAAGGCGACTATCTGTGGAAACCAGTAGCACAGGGTAAAAATAAAAATGACGCTGAGCTGTACCTGAGCTGAGTATTAAAATCGGAAACGGAAGCTTTTGTTACGTGGTCCTGGACTCAGCTATCTTCTAATGAATCAAGCGCATACATTCTTCAAGTAGATGTATATAGCAACCAGAGTCAAGTGATATTTCTTGTTTTCGTGCTTAATTTATTCGACCGTTAGCACTAACCGTTTTTTGTTTTGTTACACGCAACACCTGAAAATACTGGGCATATTAGCGCGTGCCATTTGGGATACAAAACATGCATTTTCATGAATGAGAATCGGGAGAGATAAGTTACAAGTAGTTCTAGTACAGCCAAGATGGATGCATGTTGTTGTGACTAAAAAATGTACAAGAAAAATATTCGTACATTGCTAGACGCAAACGTAAACTCCACACCAGTATAAATTCTGACTACTGGGCTACTGCATATTGTGCATATAAAGCCATTTATTTAGGCAAGCTTTAAAATCTTGATAATTCATATGAGTTCAAATCAAAACATGTTTGTTTGTTGTTTTTGTTGACTTTTGTTGACCTAAACAAATTTAAAAAATTATAGCCTGTTCACGGAGTTTTGGTAATGGTATGTAGGTGGGTAACTAATTATGCGCGGCACGAGGCTAATTATTAGATATGCGGCACGGGTAAATAAAAAGACAAAACCAGCATCTGTATTCTGCAGTTTTCCTTGTAAAAATCCAGCTAAAATTTTTATGCAACCTCTCTACTACAACACAGCTTCGTGAAACCGTTCCACTATCCACTTCTCTAGGTACATGTATGCAATACAACGGATGCCTTTACTAAAAATTTGTTTAGAGTTTTGCATGCACGTTTTCACTTCTCAGTGTTTTCTTCTGTTACAGTTTTTCTCGGTGGCCCATTCTTTAGCAAATTGTTCAATGAAATAAAAAAGGAGCATGTGCTAAGACAACGAGCTGTGTTAGCTACTACTATAAACTTTATTTGCTCAATGATTTTCTTTTTGTCCATTCATCAACAAACATATTTTACATTTGATCGGGGACAAACCATTTAAATTAAATATTAATATGTTCGTTTGGCTGGTCAAGGGCTATTATTATAAATTATTCATCAAGAACATGACAGCGTCTTGTAGATTTCACTAAACACAAAAATTGCATGCTTAAAATGTTCAAATAGCATTATCATGTTCCACAATTTAGCTCACACAACCCATAACCATCTTGAAAGACTTAAATTGTACGCCATTGAAAAATTCTTTGCAGTAGCTCATCACCGTTTCCTTTGAACAGACCTACCTGTCTACAAAATCAGTGTAAACGTTAAAGCAACGTCAAAATGCAGCAAACTGGCAAGTTGAAAAAGAGAAAGCGGCGAGCCATCGCCAAAGTAAGAAAATTAAAAACAAATTTTGTACAATTTTGCTTCAACGCCTATTTTTATTTTTTTTAGGTAAATGGCTAGGAAACAGTTCCCTATAATTCTGAAGAAGCATGGCTACTCGCATGTGTGAAACCGAGTCTCGTCTCGCGTTACCCGAAATCCTTTATTTCACGCCAATATTACAAACTTTCATTACATGAAAATTTTTGTGCTTCAATATAAAGTTAGGATTCTTCTATAATCGAAGAATTTGAATTGCAGAAACGTAGGATTACAAGTACTTTAACAAGGGTATTTACGTGCAAGCACGCATTTCATTTTGAGCTGCAACACATATTTTGGGAGGTATTGTAAAAAATAAGAACAACATATAATATTTTGACAAGATTTATGTATCTAATTCCGAAGCATTGTGTGCAAAATATTGCTAGTAAAAACCCCTTTTAAGTTTCCCAATTTCCAATTTTACTACATCATCCACTGAGTACACATCAAAAAATACTTCCACTCTACACCCAATGTGGGATGTGGGAAGTGGATGCTCCACTTCAGTGGATCCACAATTGGGATGCTCATCCCTGGACTACTGGGTTATTTATTTTATAGCCATTTAGTCAAGCCTTAAAATCTCTCGTGGAGCCTCTATAATCTAAGTAATTCATACGAGTTCACAAAGTCTAAACATGTTTAAAAATTACGGATGTTTTTCTTGTGAGTCCTCTGTCGCTAAACATATTTAAAAAATTATAACATACCTATTTACAAGGTTTGGGTAATGACATAAGTAAGTGGGTAGCTAAATAGCGGCACGGGTAAATAAAAACACAAAATAATAATTAGAACGATCCCAATTTCACCAAATCTTTTATGTATAATTGGTACCTTTTGTCTGCCTTGCTCTGATAAACAAAACATTAGTGCATAATATGTTACATTACCACGCGATCAAAGACAATGAAAGGTGACATTGAAGGGTGAAAACGTGGAGCATGATAATTTATAAAATATATGCATTTCTAAAATTAACTTAATTCCTTATCATGTCAGGGTCTAGATTTTCAGATCAGCAAATAAAATATAATAAAAAATCATATAAACAAGATATCGAGATGAAAAACAAATAGCAGAAAGCTATTTATAAACTAAACTAAACGTTCAAAAACTTCTTTTTGAGCTTACATGTATACATCTAGTCTTTACAGTGAAAATGTTTTACACAAGAGGTTTAACGCTAATAATTTGCACATTCTCGGAAACTGAGTAACGATAATTAACGTCACACGCTATATTTACTTATTTTACACGGTCTATAATTCTGCTTTACATCTTCGTTTGAGATAATCATACCTAATTAAGAACACGAGCCAGTCGCTTCTTTTCTAGTGCCATTTATCAACAAACATATTTTCATTTCCATGTGATCGGGAACAAACCATTATTTAAATTTTATATTAATATGATCGTTACACTGGTCAAGGGCTATTATTATAAATTATTCAACAAGAACATGACAGCGTCTCGTAATAATGGCAATAATAATGTATTTTAATGCTCGTAATAGAATCTAAATTTTCATAAATGCATTTGAAAATTATCACATAAAATTGTGCATGGGCTTTAAATTGGCAGGGTATACTAAAATGCATGTATTTGTCTTAAAATGTATTCAAATACTTACAATTAAATTTGGAGTATATTTTTCTCTGGTAAGCACCTTGTTTTATAAATCCAATAACTCACAATCACGGGGCTTTGCACGGGCATCTATTACAAACTTGGCATAGAACGCTTTTCCATCGGTTCTGTAACCTGGACAGAAGAAACACGGGCAACTGGAAACTGGAATTACATACAAATTGACGCCAGCTCTGACTATTCAGAAAACTATCAGCAGGAGAGTGGAGTTTGGTTTAACGATGCGCACTGGTTCTTTACTCAAACCAACACGTCAGATTGGTATACCCTAACAAACCGTCAACAACCGCAAATTGTTGCTACACTCAACAGAGATGAAAGATCGACAAATGAATACTACTATATTATTTTACAAGAAATTGGAGATTCAAATCAAGGCGACTATCTGTGGTAACCAGTAGCACAGGGTAAAAATAAAAATGACGCTGAGCTGTACCTGAGCTGAGTATTAAAATCGGAACCGGAAGCTTTTGTTACGTGGTCCTGGACTCAGCTATCTTCTAATGAATCAAGCGCATACATTCTTCAAGTAGATGTAAATAGCAACTAGAGTCAAGAGATGTTTCTTGTTTTCGTGCTTAATTTATTCGACCGTTAGCACTAACTGTTTTTTGTTTTGTTACACGCAACACCTGGAAATACTGGGCATATTAGCGCGTGCCATTTGGGGTACAAAACATGCATTTTCATGAATGAGAATCGGGGGAGATAAGTTACAAGTAGTTCAAGTACAGCCAAGATGGAAACGTTGGAAATGTTGTTGTGACCGAAAAACTTGCAAGAAAAGTATTCGTACATTGCTAGACACACACCAGTATAAATTCTGACTACTAGGGTATTGAATATATATTAGGCTAGGCTAAGCCATTTAGGAAAGCCCTAAAATCTGTCATGGAGCCTCGTAAATCTAAGTAATTCATATGGGTTCACAAAGTCAAAACATGTTTATAAATTACGGTTGTTGGTGTTGTCTTTTGTTCCTAAACATATTAAAAAATTATAACCTGTTTACGAGTTTTAGTAATGGTATGTAAGCGTGGAGCTAATTTGCGGCACGCGCAAATAAAAGCACAAAACAAACATGAATATTATGCAGTTTTCCTTGTAAAAAGTCCACCTAAATTTTTTATGTAACATCTCTACTACAACTCAACTTCGTGAAAGCGTGTTCCACTATCCACTTCTCTACTTATCTTTATGCACCACAACGGATGCCTTTATTAAAAATTTTCACTGTTTCCTTTTGTAACAGTATTTCTCGGTGGCCTAATGAATAGCATATTGACCTTAATTGGCACAAATGAAATAAAAAGCAGCACGTGTTAAGACAACGACAGGAATCTGTGTTGGCCAGTACTATAAAATTTATAATGATTTTCTTCTTTGCCTTTATCAACAAGCATATTTTACATTTCTATATGATCGGGGACCAACCATTTAAATTAAATATTAATATGGTCGTTAGGCTGGTCAAGGGCTATTATTCTAAATTATTACATCAAGAACATGACAGCGTCTCGTAGATTCTACTTAACACAAAGTTTGTATAATTAAAATGTTCAAGTAGCATTTTCATGTTCCACAATTTAGCTCAAATAACCCGTAAACATCTTGAAGGACTTAAGTTGTACGCCCCCGAAAAATTATTCGCAGTGGCTCATCACCTTTTCCTCTGAACAGACGTACCTGTCTAGAAATCAGTGTAAACGTTAAAGCAAATTCAAAATGCAGCAAACTGGCACATTGAAAAAGAGAAAGCGGCGAGCCATCGCCAAAGTAAGAAAATTGAAAAAGAACACGATTTTGTACGATTTTGCTTCAACGCATATCTTTATTTCTTTAGGTAAATGGATTGGGAACAGTTCCCTATAATTCCGAAGAAGACAAATTTGACATCAACATGCTCTACTCCAACGACACGGGTGACGACATCCAAAACTCCATTTTTGTCACCCGAAGTTCCCGTGACACCCGCATAAGCATGGCTACTCTCATGTCCGAAACCGGGTCTCGTCCCTCGTCTCGCGTTACCCGAAATCCCTTATTCCACGCCAATACCCAAGATAGCGATTCAAGACCCAGTAGCGCATTGGACTATGACCAACCCATCAAAGAAACGTCGCAATATATAAAAGAGCGTCCCTGTTTTCTGGACAAGAACACAATGCAACGCCTTAAGCAAATCCTAGCCCTGGCTGTTTGCTCAGGCACAGTGCCTTGGCGTTTTAATTCAAAAACGCATCGAATCGACAAATGGAGTCCGTTTTTTGAAACCCTGTGGAAAATCCAGTGGTTTGTGGTTACCATTCAAACTGGATGCTTGACAATATTCCAGTTTTACAGCTTTTTTTCAAGATTGGAAACGGAGATAAAAACATTTCGGGAGGTTTTTATGGGATCATTTAGCGTGTTTTGGTACGTGTGTGCGATTTATTTTAACGTAAACCTGTACCTCTACAAGGATCAAGTAAGTACACTTGAAATTTTACAAATCTTTTTGAAAAAAAATTTAGCTAATTCCAAATTTATTCTATAGATGCGGCAATATATAAACACCATGTTCAAGTTTAACCAGGGCTTTGTTAAAAAATATTTGGTTCATCTTGACGGTTACGAAGACGGTGGCCGACTTGTGATAAACCTGAGCATTCCTTCAAACACCAGTCAAGTCTTTGTTTCAGTGTCTTTATTTCTGGTTATGCCATTCCGGCCTTGGTACCTATTTTCCTATATATACCCCAAACCCTGGTACTGGCTTATTCCTGGGGCAATCCAAGAATATATTGTAGTTGGACAAGTAATCGCGAATTATATTTTGTACCAGTGGATCATGGTTGCACACGCAAACAGTGTGGAATTCTGGCTACGCGAAACTCAGTAAGGTTTTTAAAGATTTTATAACTATTTGAGTTTTTAAATAAAATATTTGATTCTTCGAAAAATGTTCTCATTTTGTTATTCGCTACTGATGAAGTACCGAAACGTTGAGCAATAAATATCTCATTCACTCGTTGTTTCTCTTTTATAATTTTGATATTTGAATTGTGTTTATAGCAATCATAATGACAGCGGCTACACCCGAAATGAACTGCGTCACCCAAAAAACGCTATAGAGGCTTACAGAACTTTGCAAATCCTCACAACTTGCTTTAACGATTGCATGGCTCCTTTGGCTGTTCCCTTGATGAAAACGCACATGATGACCGGAATCATTCCTTGTGGCTATGTGCTTGCTCGGAGTATGAATCGCGTTTTTGTTGAAGAGTTTCCTGGAATACTGACATATCCTATTTGTATAATTGATTGCGCTACAACGGCTTTTACAGTTTTGTCACTGGCTGCTGAAGTGTTTGATTTGGCTTGTGGGTTTGTGGATAGCTGGAGTAGAACAAAGCACAAGGAGCTCAGAAGGATTTTGATGAGTTGTCCGACGTTGAAGATTTGGGTGGGGAGATGCTACTTCATTACGGTGGCTACTACTATTACGTTCTTTAAGAAGGCAATTGATAGCATTGTTGATTGTATTATCACTTTTCCTTAAAATGGATTGGCTTTAAACTTACAAGGAGAACCTTGTGGTAATGACACTATATAGCAGATAAAAATACCTAAAACTTATACTTCACAAATTAGTAGTATTGAGTATTTACGCTTTATGGCAAAAAGGTTAAATATATTATAAAAACAGCATTTTAAAGGAATTACACGACACAGTATACTGTTTAAACATTAGCCATATAAATATCAAGGCATTATAGTAATGTTGAATTCTCACTGTAAATAACTCTGAAAATTGCTTTAAAAACATACAATTTATTATCTATTAACATGAATGTAGATACACAACCTGAATGTCAAATAGCCAATAGTTTTTATCTGTAAATTCAATTTCTGAAAAATACATATAAAGGTTGCTATGTAATGTAACATTTGCCTAAAACGAATAAATATGTTATAAATATTTTGCTCTGTGTCTGCTTAGTTATCGCATATGTATCCAATCTTCAACTTTCACTCAAAAATACCAAAATACCCGTTGTGCTGCAAGCATTTGCCTTTATAAAATATTTGCTATGTATTTCTATGTTGGATGCCGTTTAACCTACTTTTCTTTTGAATTTGATTTTTCTGCTTTTAATGTTCGTATTGATCCAACGATTCAAAAACGCGTGTATCGAAATACATTTCTATTACTGATTTGGAGTATTTATGGATTGATTATTCTATGGAAAATATAAACAAAATGGAAACATTGCACGGTATAGACTTGGTGTGGTCTATTTTCTAGAAGCACAGTTAATGTTTTTGGGATATGGAATTGTAGTGTGTTATGCACATAAAAATACCAAGCTGCAAAATGGAACGATACAGTTTTAGCGTTATCTTCATTGTAAGTATAGAATGTTTAAAAAAGTAAATTTTTGAAAATATTCAAAAACTTTTTTACAAATTTAGCAAACCTTTTCAGGGATTTAGCTCATATGTCAAAATTTGATCCTGGATTTTGAAAAAAGATTTTGAAGGTGAAGGTCGGACGTTATTACTTTATTACGGCTTCTACCACTACTATAACGCTTTTCCAGCCAATGACAGGATACATTATTGATTGTCTATTAACATTTCTTTGAATAATAATCATAAACTATACGTATAACATTTACAAGTTAACAAAGTACAATTACTAGTCACATTTATTAATTTTAAGGAAATTTTTTAGCCCCTGATAATTGTATTTATATCTGTATTTGTATGTATTTATACTCCAAACAGTTGACAGTAGAGCGTGTATAATTTACCCGCAGCTTTACCAACCACTTCCGGCAATAATTTTTTCAATATATGCTGTGATTCATTTTGAATTTATTTGGGTTTCTATTTTTCTATAGAGGACTTAGTAATCGTTTTTGTGGTCTAATATGTTAGATTTGGGGTTTTCCAGTTTATTTTTACAACTCTGACATGGATTAATTTTCATTCATTAGCGTGTATGTAGTCTATTTGTGTAGGAACACAGACATGAAGGAAATTCTACACTAAAACTTGTAGTAATTTTCAACCTCAAATCAAGGTTAAATAGTTTCCTTGTTAAATACTCGTAATGGAATCCAAATTTTCATGAACATATGAACATTTTTGAAAATTGTCAGAATAAAATTGTGCACGGGCTTTAAATTAAAAAGGTATACAAAAATGAGTGTATTTGTCTTAAAATTTATACTAATTCTTACAACTAAACTTGGAGTATATGGTTCTCTGGTAAGCTTCTCATTTTATTAATCCAGAAACTTACAAGTATCAATGTTCAAAGGAAGTAATTAGTAACATATTTTCTTTTAGCAAATACATACTACAGTCAAACCTCCTGCTGAAGTTCACTCCATACCCGGAACGGGGCTTTATACAGGCATCTACTACAAACTGGGCATAGAACGCTTTTCCATCGGTTCTGTAACCTGGACAGAAGAAACAGAGCCAACTGGAAGCTGGAACTACATACAAATTGACGCCAGGCCTGACTACTCAGAAAATTATCAGGAGAGTGGAGTCTGGTTTAATGATGCTCATTGGTTCTTTACTGAAACCAACACGTCAGATTGGTATACCCTAACAAACCGTCAACAACCGCAAAGTGTTGCTACACTCAACAGAGATGAAAGATCGATAAATGGATACTATATTATTTTAAAAGAATTTGGAGATTCAAATCAAGCCGATTCCATGTGGAAACCAATAGTGCAGGCTAAAAATAAGAATGACACTGAGCTGTACAAGTTGATATTAAAATCGGAACCGGAAGCTTTTGTTACGTGGTCCTGGACTCGAGTGTCTCCGAATGAATCAAACGCATACATTCTTCAAGTAGATGTAAACAGCAATCAGACTCATAGAGATAAATATGCTATAAGTGGGGAGTGGTTTGCAGATACATTGTTTAGATTTGACCCGGTAGATAAACAATTAATTCATCAATTACAAAATCTACCTTTTAACAATACCAGTTTTGAAACTACACATTATGAAGGATCAAACTGGAATTGGCAGACGGTTCTAATTATAATTGCCTTAATTTGTCTTATAATTATAACAAGTTATCTGGTAAAGCGGCATCAATCTGGAACGTCGTTACTTGCTGAAGAAGTTAAGGAATTTTTTAATGGAATTCCAAACGACTCAAATAAGACGGGAGCGGAAATGGCTTTGTCCTTCAAATATGACAAAGTACGCTTCGAAATAGTTGCCTCTTCGTACAAGATAGGTTAGTAGTCAGACACCAAAATTACTTACATTTGAATTACAAACAGAATTAAGTTTTAATAATTACTAATTTTAGATAAAACTAAATGTCTGGGATCTGGTGAATTTGGAATGGTCTATGCTGCATTTCTAAGTGATAAACAAATCCTTGCGGCAGCCAAAACCTTAAAAAGGCGTTCCAGCGTTCTTGACCAATCAACATGCACAGCACTAAAAGGTCTTATTTCAGAAGTTAAGATTTTGTCGTATTTGGGAGATCATGAAAACATAATCAAGCTACATGGAGCATATACGGCTAGGCTAAAATCGGGAAGTATTTTTGTATTTCTGGAACTTTGCAAACTTGGTTCACTCGCAAGTTACCTGCGTAATCCTATGAGTGACGAATATTCCGAAAATACACTCCCGACTAGTAGAAAATCCGATGATTATGAAAATTTAAGATATGCTGAACTGAGAAGTCACTTGTTCAGATGGAGTAAAGAAATTGCAACTGGGATGGAGTTTTTGGCTTCGAAACAGGTATTGGCTTTGTATCTGTTAATGCCTGAAAGTAAAACAAGCCAACAAATAATTATCTATTTTGTTTTAGCTTATTCATGCCGATCTTGCCACGCGAAATGTTCTTCTTGATGCAAACAAAACGGCCAAAATAGCAGACTTTGGTTTATCCAGGCGTCTTTATGACTACACTCATTACGTTAAAACTAGTCATGAACCTTTACCTTGGAAATGGATGGCTCCCGAAAGTCTGAAAAAGCATGAATTTTGTGAAAAGACGGACGTTTGGGCGTATGGGATCACTCTCTGGGAAATTTATACACTTGGAGATACACCGTATCCTGGTTTGGCATGGGATATTGACTTTCCTACAATGCTTGAAGGGGGTTTGAGACCCGGGGTTCCCAAATATAACGAAGGTGACATGTACGAAATCATGCTGCAGTGTTGGACCATAAAACCAGAAAAACGTCCAACGTTTTCTGAACTTACACAAAGGCTAACTACAACCATATACATTAATCTGTCCGAGTAATTTAAAATATCACAAGAAGAAAATTATGTACAAAAATTCAGTATCTTCAGTATTTAGTTAATTGTCTTGTCTTGAATATTTGTCATTCTTCTTTTTTGGGTCATCAGCTCTATAATTGTTTCCCTAGACGCTGTACGATATTCGAATCCAAATACTGTAATATATTATGACACTTTACTCTTTACATTATACTAGGCTTTACATTTTACGCTTGAAATGTAATCGGAACGATACAAATTAAATATTGCAGAATTAAAAAGGTGCTTGAATTATGTCAGTCTATGTGGTTTCAACGTGAGTTTTTTGCATCACCTGAATATCTTTTTCCACCAAAGCAACCATAAAATTAAAAGATGATTATGTTTCATTGTAGTAAAATTCCAAACTACTAAATATTTCATTTCAAAATAATATGTCAGTAAGGGTAAATTCAAGGACCAAGGTTTATTAGCACTATCCAAATTCTACCTCAAAGCACATAAAACGAGTGTTCTATGGAACAATTGTGTGAATTTCAATTTATTTTTATGATGATGAGAAGGAAATGGAAATATTAGTAAAATAAGTTGTATGAGTCAATATCAAATAGCAGGTTTTACAATAGTCCATTAACTTGTTAATTTATTTGATAATCTGTTTATTGAGTAAGTTTATATTAGGAGGCAAAAATAGCGAAAACCAGTTATATTAACTATATTGTAGATTTACATTACATAATGTTTAACTAATGAATAATAATTACAAACTATAATACAATTCTAAATACTATTTAAATGATAACACCTTGTCTAGTAAACCAATTTTTTTCAGATACCTAAAATCCCGTAGAATAATCTCCATTGAAGATGGTATGTTCCGCTCAAAGTCAGGCACAAACTTTTTCAGCTTTCCATACTTACAAAATGTCTCTGACGAGGCAAAATTGCCTTCCCTGTATCCCATTGAGTCTACTTCTGCTATATGCTTGCTAATCATTTTGAAATCCTCAACATCCCCATCATCCCTATTATTCTCCTGTAACCCATTTACCAGCTCAGCAAAGTCGTTCGTTTCCAAAACCCTCAATTCCACTCCAAACTCAGATTTTGCCAAATTAGCAAACTCACTTTCCAATTGTGGATTTGGATGCCCAATATTAAAGATTTCCGCTGGTGTGCTATCTTCCATAAACAGTTTCATTGACAACTCCGCACATAAATCAACCGGTAATATATTAGCTGCCACAGGTGTTACCGGCATTGCTCCACATTTCAAAAAGGTCAGATACCTCAGCACATACAAATTACTTTTACAGCTTAGTTTCCCACTCTCACTCTCTCCTGCAATCCAAGGAAACCGGAACACCTTACAAGGTATTCCTCGCTGATTTGCTTGCTTTAGCAACAATTCGCAAACAAATTTGCACGCTTGTATTGCCGGAAGTTCATTTTCAACAACAGCTTCTATCGTCTTAGAATTAGGCCATTCATCCGATAAAGTGTCTGTCCGTGTTTCAGGCATCATTCCACAGACAATATTTGATGGATAGTAAACATGCTTGGTGATACCTAAACCCGCAAATTTTAGTACGTTAATTGTCCCATGAACACTAACACCACGAACAGCATTATAGTAATCCCTGTAATTTGTCTTGGCGGCACAATGAATCACCGCGTGTACTTCTTTAGCCAATTGTTCGTAAGTTTCTTTTGGCATTCCCATGTATTCCTGAGCAACGTCACCATTTACAAATTCCAGTAAACCCAATTTCTTTTCTAAATGCATAGCCTTTACTTCCGCTTCTAAATCCTTTTTGTTCTTTTCGGATCTAACCAAACAGACTATTTTTGTCACTTGTGGGTATTTTTTCATTAGCTGAGCAACTACGTAAACCCCCAACTGTCCCGTTGACCCAGTTACAAAAATCGTTTTCCATTCTGATGGTTTTACCGGCTCTTTAGTGGCTTTAATTGAAACATCCAAAAAGCCATCTTTAGACATAAGGCTTAGCAGTTCATCTTTAGATAAGTTTGCTGATAAATCTTCTGCTTCATTTTCTTGTCCACTTTCCAGTAACTTACTGACCACCGCTTCAGCAATAAGTTTAACCGTGGTACAATTTTTTAACAAGTTTGTACTAACATTAACCCTCCCTCCCAATAAATTCTGAATGCTATTTTTCAGCTCAATAGTCATTAACGAATCTACGCCTAACTCTTGAATATTTGCGTTGTCATCCAAAGGCTCGTCAGCTTCCAGTCTCAACGCATTTCTTAGAATTCCTTTCAAATGCGTACTCAACACATTTACCTTCTCCTCTTTTGTTGCTTTGGCATCCATTTCCTGCCAAAACTGATCCGCACTTAGCTTGTGGCTAGTTTGCATCTCCACACTTTCCAACTTTTTCCACAGCCTTTCGTCTACATAAGTTTTAATCATAGGACATGGTATGCAAAAATGATTAAAAGAATCAAACTCGGCAAAGCACACTTGTCTTTTATTCGTCCTCAGGGAAACTTCTAGCCCAGCCAACATTCTTTTCACGCTGACAGGAGAAACCCCAGAAAAGTTGAGTTCCTTAGCGCATCCCACTTGTGACCATTGACCCCAATTTATTGAAGTGCCCGGAAGTCCCAATGAATGCCTATAATGTATAAAAGCATCTTCAAAACAATTTGCTGCTGCGTGATTTGGCTGTCCTGGAGTACCCACCAAAGCTGTTATGCTTGAATACACGACAAAATGCTCTAATGGTATGTGAGCTGTTAAATTATGCAAATTCCAAGTTCCAATTATTTTGGGGTTAAATGTGGCCTCGAAAGCTGACCAAGTTTGATTTGCGTATAGGTTATCTCTAAGTACCCCAGCGCAATGCATTATTCCTCTCAGAGGTTTCCCAGTTTTGGCAATATTGTCAATTAGCTTTTTGCAGTGTTCCAAATCTTTAACGTCACCTAAGACAACGCTAACGTTGTATCCGCTATAATTCAGGTTTTCTATTTGCTCCGCTATTTCAGCTTTAGGAGGGTTTCTACCAGTAAGCACAATGTTATGGGCTCCATTATCCAACATCCACTTGCAAACCTCAAAGCCAATTCCACCTAAACCTCCTGTTATCAAATAGGTGCTTCTTTTGTTAAACAGAGGCACTTCAACTTGCCAATGACCTTGTTGGGTGTTAACTTCCGGCATGGTAACTACAACTTTACCTATGTGCTTTGCCTTTTGGAAGTATTGTAAGGCTTGTCTTATATTCAGAGCGTCAAATTTAGTGTACGGAATCGGCTTGAGGATTTCTTCGTTTAGAAAATATTTCAAACTATGCAAAAGAGTTTGCCACTTGACTTGATCCAGTGCTGTTAAATCCACAATTTCGTACCTCACATCCGGTCGAAGTTGCTGAACTTTTTCATTTGTCCAGATTGACAGCTTGCTCATTTCAATAAATCTGGCGGTTTTAGCGCAGCTCCTTAATGTCGCTTCTTTAAAACCTGGACCCGTAATAGAGTTTAGCACAACATTAACTCCTTGTCCATTAGTAACGCGCATAATTTCCGTTTCGTATGTAAGGTCTCTTGAGTTAAACACGTGTTTAATTCCCAAATTTCTTAGATAAGCTCTTTTCTTGGTACTACCTGCTGTGGTTATTATCTCAGCTCCTAGAAAATTTGCTATTTGAATAGCAGCCAGACCCACGCCACCACTTCCGGTATGAATTAGCACAGTCTCCCCTTTTGACAATTTAGCAACGTTTACTAAGCAATAGTAAGCTGTTGAAAATACTGCGGGTAACGTTGCCGCTTCCCAGTATGTCATACTTTCAGGAATTTTTAAAACCGCCGTATAATCCATTACCAAGTGGCTAGGTAGCTGAGCCTCTTTAAAATTCGCCCCAAAAACTCTAGTGCCTACTTCCAACGAACTTGATTCTCCTGCTCTTACAACAACCCCCGCAAAGTCTAATCCCACCGTGTTCAGTTTCTCAAACTCAGCACTTGGCTTTATAATTGTTAGAATGTCTTTGAAATTTAAAGCAAAAGCTTTGATTTTTATTTCCACATCTCTATCACCAATTGGTTCTTCATCCAATGTGTCAAATGTCAGGTCTTGAATTAATCGAGATTTGGGCAGTACCAAATGATATCTTTCCGTGCTTGGAGGTAGCCTTAGCTGGTCATCTGGCGTTGTTAAATTGCCTTTTACCAGCCTTGGCTCATACCTCATATTATTCCGGTACGTAATTTGAAGACGCTGCTGTTCCTTAAAACCTTTGTGCATTGCCAATTCAAACAAAACCTGTTGCGCACTTTGATCGTGACTACTACCGAATTCCAAATCAATATAGCGAGCAAAAACATCAGAGTTTTCATTTTTTAACGACTTTATCATTCCAAACAAAGTTGCTGCTGTTGGATGACATGTAACGTTGTCCTCATTTATTGCATGAACTCCTTGTGTTACCACGTATAGCAAAGGTGATCTCTGCATTCCTGCTAGAACTTTTGCAATGTGCAAGAGTGGAAGTGAAACGTATTTCTGATTCTTTACTTTTACATCCATGCCCCACGCGTATATTATGCCATGAACCAAATGTCGATTCAGAATAGCGTCAATTTGAGCCAAACTATCATGTTCTATTGTAAGCAATGTAAGAGTTACCCCAGGGCTTAGAATGTTTTTGTAGTTTTCTTTAAATGGATTGTTCATATCCAATATTGCGTTTACTTGATATCCGCTAAACGCAAGCTTATTCATGACAGAAGATAAAGTTTTGTAACTCGGCCCATCACAAAATACAATCCATTCTTGTTTGGTCTCGGATGGCATTATTGCCATTGGAAGAGTTTGTGGAGCATCCAATACTACTTCCGGGTTTGCCACACCCGTGACGCAACCATACTGTCCAAAATATACCGTTGCAGTGTTTGCACTACAGAAACCACTATTTTCTAAAAGTAGGTTCCAAGTTTCAGGTCCAACACAACAATGATGTGGTCTAACATCAAAATCTTGAAAACGCCAGTAGCCAGGCAACGGACCAAATACAAATGTAATCTGCCTAGATTGAATCATAGTTTCGTTAAAGTACAATACTCCTCCGGGTTTCAATGTTTGTCTCAAATGAACCAAAGTTTCTTGCAAATTTCTTGTTGCGTGAAGTACATCAGTACAGCAAACCATGTCAAAATATTCCAAAGGAATGCCTTGGCTTAAGGGACTTTGCTCAAGGTCAAAGATGGCATACTTTATGTTTTCCTTGTATTCTTCAAACTTCTTTTCAGCTTTGATAAAAAACGTTTGGGAGATGTCCGTGTAGTAAAGCTCAAATTTAGTATCCCAGTGACACTTCAGCCAACTCAATAAATGTTCCGTTAGATATCCCGTTCCGGAACCTACCTCAAGTACTCTGTAGATTTTTCCTGAGTCTTGAGCATTTTTAGCCTTGCTTTTTAAAAGCACGTCATTGCAAACTGTACCAACTGCATTTATTAACTTTTCACCGCCAGGCTGACAGCGATAATAATTATCGGCAGAATACTGCTGAAGATGTTCTTCCTGTGGAAACAACAAAGCCAATGAAGATTCCTCTCCTTTTAAAATTTTTGGTAGGCTTCTATACGTTCTTGCATATATTTCAGTAGCTTGACTCAATTTTGTACTTTTCAGGAAGTTGTAAATTTCATCCCTTTCTAATTTTTGCTCATCTCGCGTTTCTGTGAGACTTTCTTTCACCACCACCACCCAAGTTCCGGGACTTGTTTTATCCTCACAAATTGAACCAATTTCTTCTTCAATTACTGACAAGTAAAACCGGATTAATTGAACAAACTGCAGGTCAATGCCGAGTTGATAACAAAGTTTTTCTGGTGTAATTTCCTGACCAACTTCCGGTTTCCAGCCGAGCTCCATTAGGGCGTCTACTATGTATAGGTACAATAGCCTACTTATTTTGTCATAACAAATTGCTTCTTCTTCCGTGTAATCCTGCAACATTTTCAGTTTCTCATTAACTACCTCGCTTTCATTTATTTCTGCTGCGTTCACAATTTCTACTGAGCCTGTACCCGGTCCCGGAATAGCTCTCCAACTTTCTTCCCACGAATCCGGAATGCTACTTATTTGCTGCTCCAAAATAGACTCAATCGTTTTCACGTTCGTGTCAATCAACTCAATATCTTCGACAAATGCAATTGGTGTAAAATTGTCTCCACAGCAAACAAACCCATCATATTCTCCTTTTTCATACCACAAATGCAAATAAATCCTATCTCCTGCTTTCACTTCCGCTGTATTCAACATAGTCAATTGTCCCAAATGAACCGGAACTTTTAATTTGGTTTCTTCATGCTCTAACCTTGTTAGCACTCCTGCTTGAAATACCGCATCAATTAATAGCGGATGAAGCAAATACTTGTTAAAATCCGACGGAACTACCATTTCAGCCACAACTTCATCCACCTCAAAACTGGAATTTTGTCTCAATCTCCAATATTTTGTAATAGTTTTAAAGCTATCGCCAAACCTCAAACCGGTTTCATGAACCCGCCTGTAAAAATCGTCCGATTGAGTTTGCATACCCAAAGAAACAATTTCTCGAATTCCATCAGGATTCCATCTACTCATAGCTTCCTTTGGACTGACAACCGGAATAAAAGTGGATTGTGCATGCATTACCCATTTACCATAATTCTGTTCAGTGTTAATTTGATGATGTACTTTCACCCTAAATCCTTGACTTCCGGTTTCACTTTCTCCAGGCAAATCCACAACTACTTGCATGCGACAACTTTTACCTTCAAAAATCTCCAAGGGTGCGTCAATTCTCACATTCTTCAGTGCCATGGGTCTCCTTGGCCATTCTAGTGTTTCAGTAAAGCCATTTGCCACACAGTATCCCGCTGTTAATAACATTTCTGTAAATGCCGCTCCAGGAAACACTATTCGATTTCCTATGCAATGGTCCTTCAAATATGGCATAGCAGCAAGACTTATATCATTTTGGAACATGCTCAGTGTTGACGCGTTACTCAAATACTGGCCAATTAGAGGATGTATCATGCTCAAATTATGTCCATTTCCTTCCACCCAATAACTCTTTCTGTAAAACGGATGCCCAGGCAAACTAACCTTTGACCTTAAGTAAGGCTTGTCAAAACCTTTCCAATTGACGTTATATCCTAACAGATACAATTTCCCTAAAGAATTTAGCATAGTCTGCCAGTTATCCACCCCGCGTCTTAAAGAAGGCAAACAATTTAAGGAAATATGCTCGTTATTAGTCATCACAAAACTGGATAGAATTGGTTGTGGGCCACACTCCAAATAGTCATTAACGCCTAATTCTCGTAAAACAGCACACGCATCCATAAAACGTACTTTTTCCCTGGCGTGACGTACCCAATAGTCTGGTGTAATTTCTGACTCACAGCTAATTAACTTTCCGTCAACTGCTGAAATAAACTGAATCCTTTCATTTGGTGGTTTGATTTTTATAGATTCTGCTATTTTTCTATATTCTGTCAAAATAGGTTCCACATAGCGGGAGTGAAACGCATGAGTGGCTTGAAGCATTACTGACTTCATATTCCTGTCGTTTACAAGCTTAAATCTTAGAACGTCATAAGTCTTTCCAGCAACAACTGTTTGTTCCGGGCTGTTAATCGCAGCAACATCCAGATTATAAATTCCTGCTTGCAACATTTTTTCAACTTCTTTCAAACTTGCCCTAATCACCAGCATACTCCCGTTTTCCAATGTTTCTGTTAATATGCTTCGTTTAGCAACCAGCTTCAAGGCATCTTCTAAATCCAAAATATCTGCAGCAACAGCAGCGCAAAATTCTCCCAAGCTATGTCCCACAACATAGTTTGGCTCAATGCCCCAACTTTTCCATAATTGGAATATGCAGTACTCCACGCAAAATATTGATGTTTGGCTATAAATCGTTTTACTAATTTTCCCTGCATCTTCCTGGTTTGAATTCCATAAAACGTCAGTTATGTCAATATTGTAATCATCCTGCAAAATCCTAGCACAGATGTCAAAATTTACTCGAAATACAGGACTTGTATCATAAAGTTGCTTTGCCATTCCTACATATTGTGAGCCTTGACCCGTAAACAAAAAGCAAATTTGTCTAGATTCCTCCCCAAAAACTTCTCCAAGATTGTACTGATTTTCTTTAAGGCATTTTACCGCATCTTTGAAATTGCTAGCCGTCATAACTGCTCTGTGGTTGAATGTCGCTCTACCTAAATTCGCAGAGTATGCAAAATCTGCAAACTTCTCATTTTCCGGGTTTTCGCAAAATCCTTCGTACTCTTGTACCAAGTCCTGTAAAGCTTCTTTTGTCTTTCCCGAAATTTTTACAATATGCAGAGGTCTCTCCATGTCTAGTGTAAATTTCGGTATTTCAAAATCTGGGGCTTCTTCAATAATTACATGTCCATCAGTTCCTGTAATCCCAAATGAGCTTACCCCCGCAATCCTTGGTTTATTTTCAGTTTTAGGCCATTTAATATGTTCCATGGGAATAACGGCAGGTACAGAATCCAAAAATATGTCCGGATTTAGTGTTACTAGATTTCTATGCTTTGGGATAAGCTCATGTTGCATTGCCAAAACCACTTTCATAATGCCCGTTATTCCACTACATGACTCAGTATGCCCCACGTTAGTTTTCACCGAGCCAATAATAAGCGGTTCCATTCTATTTGGACTCCTATAAGCTTTTGCAATAGCCGCCACTTCCATAGGATCACCCACAGCCGTTCCGGTTCCATGTGCTTCCACAAAACTTACCTGTTCTGGCTTAACATTAGCATTTTTCAAGGCCAATTCCATTGCCAGAGCCTCACATCGAATTGTTGGTGTTCCCAAACTTTTGCTGAGTCCCTCTTGCGATACAGCCGAACCTCTGATAACCGCCCAGATATTATCTCTATCAATCAAAGCATCGCTCAACCTTTTTAAAACCAAAACGCCACAACCCTCAGCTCTACCAAATCCATCCGCACTGGCATCAAAAGTTTTACATCTTCCGTCTGGAGCAATAACAACGTCCATCATGCTACTGGTAAAGGGGTGTAGTAGTAGATTGACGCCACCAACAATTGACAAGTTTGTTTCCCCACAGCGTAGGCTTTTAACTGCCATGTCTAAAGCAACTATTGCAGAGCTACAACCGCTTTCAGTAGCAATGCTGGGTCCCGTTAATCCTAAAAGGAAGCTAAGACGCGCTGCCGCTGCTCCAATACTGTTGCCCATATAAGTTCGCCAAAAATCTTTATCCGAGCCGCCATAAGATACAATGTCCTTGTAGTCATTTCTCCAACTTCCGGTGAATATTCCAGTGTGGGTGCCGTAAAGAGATAAAAGATCTATTCCTGCGTTTTCTAGAGATTCCCAAACAACTTCATGAAGAAGTCGGGCTTGTGGATCGAGAAATGCAGCTTCCTTTGGGCTTAGTCCGAAAAAACGAGCGTCAAATTCGTCTACCGGTGTTGATAAAAATCCTGCGTTGGTTTGTCTCTCCTTTTGTGAAACGTGAAGGCAATGTTGCTTGGTCCAACGAAATGCTGGTGGTTCTCCAATAGCTTCTTCGCCATTGTATAATAGATTCCAAAACTCTTTTAGGTTGTTAGCACCGGGATAACGACAACTCATTCCGATTATGGCAATAGGTTCGAATTCATAGTCGTTGGTTGGCTGACCGGGTTGATTTTGTAATGAAGTGGTGTGCAGTTTCCATTGTTGATGTATGAGTAGCCAAGTTGATGCAATAATCTGAAATTATTATATTGATATTTGACTATCCGGTTTGCATAGCTAAGTTGCCTTGATTTTTATTAGGTTTTTATACCTTTTCACGAAGTTTTGTATCATACGTTTGATAAGATTTCAGAACCTCAGATAGCTGTTCCGGTTTTTCTAGGTCCATAAAGTTGATGATTTCTAAATGTGTCTCGTGGCTAAAACGTAGAAAAATCTAATTTAGTGTTTAATTAAATTTATTACCAATCCGTTTGTTTTTTACATTGTAAGTACCTAAGGACTTTGCCACTACGTAATGAAAAGTCAGCAATGATTTTATCGGGTATCCATTCCAAGTTTCCTTCTTTTTTCAGCCAAGAAATAAGGTGCTGCTCAGTTATAACTTGAAATGAAAAATGTTATTTATTACGACTTTTAATAACTAAATAGGTAAACTGCTTTGTGGGAATAAGGAAATCGTGAAATATTACCTTTGCCATTGTGCTGAGTTTCCTTATAGTATATGCCTTGCCAATAGCTACGGTCGGGTTTATATACGAAAAATGATAAACCTGGTCGTCCTTCCTTAAGTTCTTTACACGACCGTAGTAGTTTAAATCCGGTTGTGTACTTGTCAAATAGGGTATCCATGTTCTCAAGAAACTGTTGATTAATTAATAATCACAAGTTTTCAGCACGCGAATTTATTAAAAGCCACAAAAGCACATGTCATTTTAGATATATTTACCATGCAGTTTGGTGACAGATATACGCATTTGTCAAACTGGTTCAAGCACAAAGCGTAAAGCTTTGTTTGAATACCAATTTCAGTTCCAAGCACATTTTTTGGGAGAAAGCTCAGGTCCAAGAGAAAAACACAATCAAAACCGGTATAAAGAGCGGCTCTGTGAAAGTTGTTTTTAAAATATAGTTGCTGGTTAGTGCTACTTTTTTCGTAGAATTTACACGGCGGCATTTATTTTCTAATTGAGTCTTACATCGACTTACCTTTTTTCGTGACTGACATGTTCAGTTATAATAACAGCGGTAATTCTTGTAGATTTTGTTCTTCGAATTGATTCTGCCAAAATTATAGCGTTCTCAGCGTAAACATCTTCTGTGACACTTGTTATCCACGCTTCCGTTTTTTGTTTTGCTAACATTTGCAAAAGAAACAATCATTTCAGAAATTTTACCACTGTACAAATTTATAAATTTTAGCTTACCCATTTTGTATGAAAATCTTTTTTACTGTTGAGTTCAATAAATATTTATCCAGACACTGATTTTTGTTGTATTTGGACTATTGGTTGGTAAAAAATGGATAAATTCTTAGTTTGGAATTTGGCAGCTTGATAATTTGATGTTCATCGTTAACGTAACTGTATGTAACTGACGCACAGTCCCGGAGATGACTACAACTGAGTCACTATTACAAGGAAAAAACATATTTTCATCACTGATAGGTTAACACTCCCACTCATGATCACTTCCATTAATTGGAAAAACAAGGATGTAATTTCTGGTCAAGAAAACTAATACTGACGTTTACAGCAATCTATTCATTATGATTTGGAATATAAATCTAGGTATTTATAATTATGTGTTGCTGTGTAACATTTGCCTTGAAGAGCATTAAATGCCAAATCAATCATTCAATCTCCTGAAGTTCAGTTCAGTCTCATGTGAAGTGGTAAAAATTTTAAAGCCAGACGCAAAATAAGCCACGTGAAAAAAGTCAAAACCCTCATGATGAATTACATTACGTATTTTTTTAGCCTTTCTCTACTTGCTTGCTACTATTTGTCTTCAGTGTCATTCTAATAATATTTTGATAGCGTTTGTTTTAAATTTTTAAACATGGCATAGCTTCAAAATTCGTAAAGAAAACTCATCCTTGCTTTCCTTGGCTTGTTCACCTTTCAGAAATTGTTTTGTAATTGTATTATGGCTTATCTATATTAAATATATAAAAATCATTAATTAATTACTGTCTGTTGTTCTATTTAGAGGACAACTTTTGAAAACAAATGAAAACAATATGAATCTTTATTTGGCTAAAAATCCAAACTGGGCCAGCATGTGAAGCAAAAAAACCGTGTGCTCATTCATTACTACACAAAATATTTCAATATTGTTATTTACGCAAATACTAAATGTAAAAAGCATTAATAAAACGTTGCTAACGTAAAGAACTCCAAGACTACGTATTTTATGAATTAGGTACATACATGTTATACTATCTTATGTATTGTTTCAAATAGAACTCTTCTTGAATTCATTTGCCAAAAAATGCTTTCGATATGTTAACCAATTTTCATTCGTCCAAAAAGAGTTTCGTCATGTTTACATGTACGTCAGCAACGACTTCGACTTTCTGGCTGTCGATTTAATTTTCTTTAGAGTTATGTTACAATCTTCTTGCCACCCACTAAATTGAACATAGACAAACGCCCACTACCCGCGAAGTCTTCCACGTGTTGTCCTTCAGCTATTGATCAACATGAAATAAGTAAACCTAGAAAGTTCCAGACGTCAATGAAAAATACGTTTTGTCGGGAGACGCAATTACTTTCAGAGATAATTCAATTCGTCCTTTATGTAAGTATAACCTTACTCCAATACAATAAAGTAGGCACAGCAACATAAATCTACCACGCGCAAGGCAACTGTTAACCAAATACACAGAGTAAATCAAGTTGGTGCGCAAGTAAAAATAAGGAAAATTAACACTGGTGCAGTTTTTACGATTTATTATAATGTGTAATACTTACCACTACATCAGGAAGAATTCCAAAATGAATTAAAATTCCAAATATGACTAAATTTAATCATTTATTTTCTCACGACCACAACAACCTTTAACTTAACATGACTTGAAACCGTGATATTAAACATTGCATAACTTGCTATGAAACTTATATCCTTTAACACAAAACACTTAAAGTATGGTCACATGCCAAAGTTGATTAAAAACGTGTCTGTTTCAAATGAGCAGTAATAATACTATCCGCTAATTGCCAATAGACTTTTTTACTTGACTAATATTACAAAATGAAAAGAATTGCAAAATATTTATATTTTAAAATACTTTAATACAAATAAAGCCACTGCATCTCGTAAAAATTATAAAATCATACTTTTAAATGATACAACTATAGTTAATTTCTTCTGCTGCCATTGCCTGGTTACAAATATCGGCAATTAGATTCAGTTCTGGTCGCAATGTCCGATCATGATTCCAACAGCGCTGCATGTAGTTGTACCTGACAAAAAATAAGGATAAAACTAAGTCATAAGTTCAATCAATGTTAAATAAAAACATGCTTATACAAACATTGAATCTGTCGCAAGCTGTGGCTTTTGAAGTTGATAACCCGCCTCTAGGTCACTTAGAAATTCAGGAGACCATTTATATCCAGCGTACGGAATTTCGCCTAACGTAAACAGTTCCCACAGTACAACTCCAAATCCCCAATAATCTGATTGCACGGTAAACTCGTGCTGCTTTAACGATTCTATTGCCATATTTCGCCATGGAAGTTGTTGCTAACATAAAAATAAAAGAATTAACTAATCGTAAGTAACCAAATTCCATTTAAGTAATCCTTTGCCAAAATTAAAATGAAATACTCACATTCGTCTTCATTTTATACATTGATGTGTCCGCAAGTTGTTTTGACAATCCAAAATCCCCAATTTTAGCTGTCAGGTTCCTAGTTAATAAAACGTTACGGATGGCCAAATCAGCGTGAATAATCTAGATAAAAACAAAACAGTTTTTGTTATGGTTAGCATATTTCGGTGTACCAAAGCGGTCTTAGACTCACCCGTTTTCCATGCATAAATTCTAGCCCAGCAGCAATTTCAAGAGCCCAAATGTACAAATTTTTTATGCTCAACAATCCACCAGGAATGCCAAAAGCATTTTTATTGATTCGTAAATATTGGTCCAAGCTTTTATTATGACAGTACTCAAACACAATGTAAAGTTCCACTAAAAGAAATAAAAACATTTTTAACAGTAGGCATAAATGTACAAAATTATTAAGTTTGAAATTCATTCCAACTTTTTGTAAGTTTGCTGGTTGACGCTCCAATCAAGCTAACAACATTTTCATGAAATCCCAAATGGGCTGCTACTTTGATCTCCGTAAGCAGGGTGCTCATTTGAGCCTTATTCAGGTCTTCCTGAGGAATTTTAACTGATACATCGATTTCGTTTGAAAGTGTTTCAACATACGCATAACCAGGGGCACTTTTTAACCTATCCAAAACCTTAGCTGAGTTGACCTTTCCTTTCACTACCTTTCCAAATGCACCTTCGCCAAGAACCAAGTGAGTGTCTAAAATGATAAAAACTATTTTTCAAAAACTGCACTGAAATATATGGATTTATCTTGTTAATTTAAAATTACATATAGTTAGATCTTTTAAAGGAATTTCAAGCTGCCTGTCAAAAGGAAGAGCTTCAAGCGCGGCTATTGTAGTAAACTGCTTATCTCCGATTTTCTTGAGTACTTGTAGATTTCCTTTGAAAAACTTTTGTATATCATCTCTCGTAAATTTCTCCAATCTGCTCTTTTGGCCGTTTATCACCCCAAGCATGTGCAGAAATACGTTACCCAAGATATAAGTAACAATCATTAGTAAAATAATCAGTATTTCCCAATCCTGTATGCCTAAAAAGAGCAGAGAACAAAAAGATTTAGCGGCAACCAGAAGTTCAGCTGTTAAACTTATATTCCGGTATTTTTACCTAACTCAACCTTGAATGACCTTGAATGTTCTCCCAAGCTATTTTTAACTTTACAGGTGTAAACCCCTTCCGAGCTATATCCTATTTCAGGAAACGTTAACTCACTTGCATATTGGCCTAAACGTTTAATTACAGGAAACGCCTATAACAACATTAGCTATAGTTAGAGACCCCTTCCCTTTGATATTAACATAGCGCGTGCACAATATGAACTGCTGACAGCCAATCCTGGCAGTCATGTGACTCACAACCAAAACACGGCTGGACGGCTGAATCACATGACTGCCAGGATTGGCTGTCAGCAGTTCATATTGTGCACGCGCTATGTTAATATCAAAGGGAAGGGGTCTCTATAACTTCCTTTCAACTTATTAATATTGCATGCAAAATTATTAAAACTGTTTTGTCTCTACCTGTGTATTTGTCCAAATCCATTTTATTTCCGGGGTTGGTTTACCAGTAAAATTACAAATCAGTTTTCGATCTTTTTGACCCAGCTGAAACCTGATTTTCTCTTTTAACTGTAGAGAGGTAACTGTTGGCGCTTGTCCTATCGTTACATTAAATGACAGTGAAGTGTTAACCCATTCTGTGGAATTCCATATTGGTCCAAAACAAAATATTTCATACTGTCCAGTTTGATTTACTAAAAGCATATGTTCAGCTTTGTAGGTGCCTCTCCAAAACTCCGTCTTTGTGCAATTCGATTCAATCCTATCATTGTGAGATTCACAGGGCTTGACATCAGTAGCCGAAAAATATTCTATTGTTTGATTATGCTTCACGCCAAACCAAGAGCCTATTGCAAAGTAATATCGAGAATATTCACAGGTAATTGTGATTTCTTCACTTAGGTAGAAATTGGTTCTTTGTAACGGATGTATATAAAGCATTTGTTTTGGATCGGCTTCCGTCCAGTCCATATCTAATAAAATCAAACTTCAAGTTTTTAAAGGACTTATAAAATACTTTATTGATATAATTTTATTAGTGCAGTACACATTGGTGGTGCAGGAACACTTATATCTCTTTTATCGCCCCGAAACACGCCAAAAAAGTAACTGTGTTTTAGTTTAGGTCCTTTGTCCTTGCACACAACAACTTTGGAGTTAAAATCCGAAGAATTCAAATCCAATGTGCAATTGTTGATTCCAGTGTCATCATCTTGTCGAAGACAAAAAGTTCCCTGGTAAAAATATATTGAAGATGTAATCCATAGTTTTCAACATTTAACAGAAACCTTACCTTTTTTCCGCCATTGTAAAAGCCAGCACACTCTGTCGGAGAATCACAATATTCTACTAGAGTATCAACATTCTTTTTACTCTTTTCATTTTTGCACTTCCAACATGGTATGCTATTTTCTGATGACCCTGTCGTTTTAGCCAACACAACAATATCAGTACAGTGGTCATCTAAAATAGGTGCATTGCTGGAGACTTCAGGTGATTCTAAAAATGAGCTGACGGAAAGAATCAGTACTGACATTTTGTCTTGCTTGGACATTATCACATGAGTTGACGGTTTAATCTCAGAATCAAACCTTATTCCTTGGCACGAAAAATTTGTCAGTGATACCCAGTTTCCTTTATCCCGAAAACATAGTCTAGAAATATACGTGTATGTAGAAATATCGGTGAAATTCTTGACATAGCGACGTGTTTCAATTTGCGTGGCTTCCTTAACACTTCCATATCGTTTCTTTTGTTAAACACAAAATACATTTTCGGTATTAAATGCAGATTTTACTTTTGTACCCTACAAATAGTAACGTACCCAGTCAAAATGTAAAACCCACTCTACAGGATAGTCGGCAGTACATAGTAGGTCAAATTTTGAATCCCAATTTATAAAAATAGTTGTACTTTCATTCTGGAAGTCAAAACCATTTCCTGTATAAGGCAAAATTTCAATGTGAGGTTGTAATGCGCTTACAGTTTCAGGAAACAAAAGAATGAATAACATTTTACTTGGCATATGAAAAATGAAAACTAACCTAACAGAAGTTCAACAAACATTAAAATGACGGTACTAGAAAATGAATATAAAGTTCATTCTAAATATGTAGAAATCAAACAGAAAACGTTTATTTCTGCGTACACGATATTGGGCGTGCCAGTTGTAAACTGATTGCATCAACAATACGTAGAATTTTTGTCAGACCGTGTTCAAGGTGAGCGTTAGCAATTATCACTTTTATGCTAGAAACCTACGAAGCAGTTGAAACACACACTTGATGACTCAATTTACACTGTGTAAATGGTATGGTTTTTATTGGTCTCTATTTGTGGTTTGAAATTCATGTCTCAGATCAACATAATTAAGTTGTTTGTATGCACTTTGTTGTAAGCATGATCAAACAAACATCTACTAGCTATATTAATTCTGAGGGTTGTGTAGTGGAAAAACAAAAGTGAAATGTGTATTCATCCCAAACGTAATTTGCATTTAGTATAATAAACTAGAAAGCCTAGCATGCCCTATGTGCATGTTATATTACCTATAAAAAGATTGTACTAGCATATTTGTAAAAACAAAGAGGTGTTTTAAATAGAATGTGTCCTACGCAAAGGCTAAAATCCAAGTTTTTTTTATCTGAAACATATGCAACCGGACATCTTTTTTCATTCAACTTAAATACGCGTTGAGAACTTGAATTTTTTCTTCAAAATGCATCTCTATGTTCAATGAAAATGATAAATAATTTTCTAATGATACCAAGATCATTTATGTAGTTCTAATCTAAAGTGTGGAGAATTCAAGATTCTAGTTTAAAATGAGAGTGGAGTGAGAGGAAGAAAAGTCGACAAGATCCGTAAATTTGTTGACAATACACTCTTGTATCTTTAGAGATTGTAACCGAAATTGTGTGTTATGTTTTATCATGAAGCATGTCATGTTGCACTTTTCAGCGATATTATAACAATAGTAACATGGCTTCATTTTCAAGCAGAATGATACGTTGCTAATAGAAACAGTGGTACAGTACAGTCAAACATCTTCTTCGTTAATTTACGATTTACGCGATTTTGGCTAAATAACGTTACCTTAATTATATACGCGTGACTAATAAACATAAAGAGATGCACTGGCCAGTAGAAATATTCCATGGGAATTAAATCGCCAATTGAAAGCGCTCCTCGGATTTTTATAAAAAGAAATACCCACAGAAACAGGGTCGTAGTAAAAGCCAAAAAGAAAAGACCACTTATCAAAATATCTAAAATCCAATTTGTTCGACTTTTGTTCGGATCAAATTTTGGCATATATGTACCTGAAAATTTTTGTAAACATTCTAAACTTATAATGAAGATAACGGTAAAATTGTATCGTTCCATTCAGCAGCTTTGTATTTTCATGTGCATAGCACACTGCAATTCCATATCCCAAAAACATTAACTGTGCTTCTAGAAAATAGGCCACACCGAGTCTACACCGTGCAATTGTTTCCATTTTGTTTATATTTCCATAGAATAATCAATTTACAAATACTCCAAATCAGTAATACAAATGTATTTCGATACACGCGTTTTTGAATCGTTGGATTAAAACGAACATTAAAAGCAGAACGATCAAATTCAAAAGAAAAACAGGCTGACGGTATCCAAACATAGGAATACATAGCAAATATTTTATAAAGGCGAGTGTTCAGCATTTTAGCAAATTTTTGAGTGAAAGTTGAACATTACACACATAAGCAGTAACTAAGCAAACACAGAGAGCAAAAAAGAAAGCAATTTTATTGCTTTTAGCCAGATTTAACGGTACATATCGACCTTTATTAGTATTTTTGAAATTGAATTTACAGATAAAAACTATTGGTTATATGACATTTAAGTTATGTAATGTATCTACATTCAGATTATTATATAATTGTGTTTTTAAAGCAATTTCCACCCTGTGGTTATTTGGATATTCAACATTGCTATAATTTATAATGCCTTGATATTTATTAGCTAATGTTGAAACAGTATCCATGTGCTGCGTAATTCGTTAAAATGTTATTTTTATAATATATTATTATTTAACCTTTTTTGCCATAAAGCGTAAATACTCAATACTACTAATTTGTGAAACATTAGTGTTGTAGCCTACGAAGCTGTAATGGGCATCTGGAATGATGTGGAGGTGGCTCTTGGGTTAGCTAATCTAGGTTGTAGTCTGGGCTGGTCTGGGATTAAGAATATTTAGGTGGAGAGCCTATTGTATGCACATTTATACGTTTATACCAAAGTGAAAGAAACTCCCGGACCCGAATGTAATATGTATGTAGCTAGTGTGTGGGAGCCGGGAGCTCATGGGTCGGGTGTTTTTACTTGTTACTTAGGTTGGGTTGCTAAGGAAATATGATTGTTTATGGGAACGTGCAGTAGGCTGCACGCTTGGGTGTCAAGGTCAAGAGGTCAAAGGAGAAAGGAGAATCCGTGCTATATAAGGAAGTGCAAAACTGCGGATCTGTGTTACTCGTAGTCATTCAGTTACTCGTCAGTTACTCGTCATTCGTTCATTCGTCAGGCAGTCATTCGTTTTGTCGTTTGTACTTTGCCATTTCTCTCTTGTCAATTGTCTCTTGTGATTGAAATTGTAGTAAAGTTGTAATGTTAAAAAGAACTGCTCTTGTCTTGTGATTTTAAAATACTTCGCATCACCCTACACCTCATATTGTACTGAGCTTCGAACAATTAGTTTTGGGTAATTTTTATCAGCTATATAGTGTCATTACCACAAGGTTCTCCTTGTAAGTTATCAAGCTAATCTATTTTTAAGGAAAAGTGATAATACAATCCACAATGCTATCAATTGCCTTTTTAAAGAACGTAATAATAGTAGCCACCGTAATGAAGTAGCATCTCCCCACCCAAATCTTCAACGTCGGACAACTCATCAAAATCCTTCTGAGCTCCTTGTGCTTTGTTCTACTCCAGCTATCCACAAACCCACATGCCAAATCAAACACTTCAGCAGCCAGTGACAAAACTGTAAAAGCCGTTGTAGCGCAGTCAATTATACAAATAGGATATGTCAGTATTCCAGGAAACTCTTCAACAAAAACGCGATTCATACTCCGAGCAAGCACATAGCCACAAGGAATGATTCCGGTCATCATCATCATGTGCGTTTTCATCAAGGGAACTGCCAAAGGAGCCATGCAATCGTTAAAGCAAGTGGTGAGGATTTGCAAAGTTCTGTAAGCCTCTATAGCGTTTTTTGGGTGACGCAGTTCATTTCGGGTGTAGCCACTGTCATTATGATTGCTATAAACACAATTCAAATATTTAGTATAAAAACTCAAAAGGTTATCAAATCTTTAAAAACCTTACTGAGTTTCGCGTAGCCAGAATTCCACGGTTTGAATGCGCTGCATTTTGACTTTGCTTTAACGTTTACACTGATTTTGTAGACAGGTACGTCTGTTCAAAGGAAAAGGTGATGAGCTACTGTATAATTTTTCAGGGGCGTACAATTTAAGTCTTTCAAGATGGTTATGGGTCATGTGAGCTTAATAGTGGAACATGAAAATGCTACTTGAACAATTTAACTATACAAACTTTGTGTTCAGTGAAATCTACGAGACGCTTTCATGTTCTTGATGTAATAATTTACAATAATAGCCCATAACCGGCCTAACGATATCATATTAATGTTTATTTTAAATGTTTTGTCTCCGATCACATTGAAATGTAAAATATGCTTGTTGATAAATGACAAAGAAGAAAATCATATAAAGCATATATATACTCCTGCGGGCATATCCATAGGCACAACCGTCGCCGTGCTTTTGTACAGCCTGCGAGTTCGCGCCCTGCATGTCTCACTTTGCTCCGCACAGGCTAGTGTGCAAGTTGCCCGGCGCGTTGTGACTAGGGAAGTGCCCGGAGGTATAGTTTATGGTAGTAGCCAACACAGATTCCTGTCGTTGTCTGAACCCATGCTACTTTTTAAATTTCATTTGTGCTAATTAAGGTCTATTTGCTATACAATGGGCCACCGCGAAAAACTGCAACAGAAGGAAACAGTGAAAAGTAAAGGCATCCGTTGTGGTGCATAAATATACATAGAGAAGTGGAGAGTGGAACGCTTTCACGAAGTTGAGTTGTAGCAGAGATGTTCCATAAAAATTTTAGCTTGCTTCTTACAAGGAAAACTGCATAATAGATGCCTGTCTTGTCTTTTTACTTACCCGTGCCGCAAATTAGCTGCACACTTACATGCCATTACCAAAACTCCGTAAACAGGTTATAAGTTTTTAGTTATGTTTAGGGGAAAAGACAACACAAACAACAGTAAGTTATAAACATGTTCTGACTTTGTGAACTCATATGAATTACTTAGATTTTAGAGGCTCCACGACAGATTTTATGGCTTGCTTATATGGCTATCTATTCAATAGCCCAATAGTCGGAATTTATATCTGGTATGGCGTTTTACGTTTGCGTCTAGCAATGTACGAATATTTTTCTTGTAATTTTTTCTGTAACAACAACATGCATTCATCTTGGCTGTGCTTGAACAACTTGTAGGTTATCTCACCCGATTCTCATTCATGAAAATGCATGTTTGTACCCAAAATGGCACGCGTTAATATGTCCAGTATTTTCAGGTGTTGCGTGTAACAAAAAAAAGCAGTTAGTGCTAACGGTAGAATAAATTAAGCACGAAAACAAGAAACATCTCTTGACTCTGGTTGCTATTTACATATACTTGAAGAATGTATGCGTTTGATTCATTAGGAGATACCTGAGTCCAGGACCAGGTAACAAAAGCTTCCTGTTCCGATTTTAATACCAACTTGTACAGCTCAGTGTTATTTTTATTTTTACCCTGTGCTACTGGTTTCCACAGAGAGTCGGCTAGATTTGAATCTCCAATTTTCTTTAAAAAGTATAGTATCCATTTGTCGATTTTTCATCTCTGTTGAGTGTACCTACACTTTCCGGTTGTTGACTATTTGCATGGGTAAACCAATCTGATGTGTTGGTTTGAGCAAAGATCATTAAACCAGACTCAGACTCCACTCTTTTGATAATTTTCTGAGTAGTCAGGCCTGGCGTAAATGCTCAGCTCCCACTTGGTTCTGTTTGTCCAGGTTACAGAACCGATCGAAAAGCGTTCTATGCCAAGGCGTATAGAATAGGGCACTACGCGGCATTATGCTATTATTTTATCATTTGGATTTTTCTAAACAACGGTTTAAAAAAGCAATATTTGATAGCCTTGCAAATCAATTTTGCAACGCTTTGGAAACAGTTTATTTATGTTCTCATTTGTTATATTATATTACATGTAAATGCACATAACACATGAAGCATGATCAATGCACGCAGTAAAAGCCTTTGGAAACGCGACAGGCTGACTTTATAGGTATTTACATGAGATTCACTTACAAAATCATTTCAATGCTATTACTCTTGACTTTGATAACACATCGTTGGCTTTCAAAATACTGGACAACAAATCAACTTTACTTGTAACTGGAATTGTATTTCACAATTTTAATAAACGTTATGTGTAATGTAATGTAAGCGGTTTGAGACTGGTATCTGCCTTTATTACAGTATAGATATAAACATAAACAAGATCGAGATAATAAGATGATACAACTTCTGAAAGAATATGCTTTATGTAGTCTCTGCAGCATGTGTAAAATCAGATATTAAAATTAATGACATTGAAATTTATTCGATATTTTATTATGCCTATTTCATATAGGTGTTGCACATGTACAATAAAATACATCCAGACTCTATGAAAAAATTGCAACAGTGCGCGCGTATTTAGTAAAATTCAGGAATTTTAGTGTCACAAAAATATCCACCAGCCAAGCAGAAACGCTATGCAAGTTTTCAGTCATAGGATGTGGCCTTTGAAACGGTACATGTGAAGCTTCGGTTTCGATGATTTCTCATTTTAATTTGTTTCACTTTGTCAAAAGTCCAACTGAGAAAAAACTGCATAAGAAAGGCTTAGAGTTATAATAATTTTCACCCACAATTTCACCTAATCATTGTGTTTATGCAAAGATATTTTAAAGCAAATAATGAATACTTTATCAAATGTTTAACTAAAAGTATGCAAACTGCATGAACAGGTGCATTTTTGTGACATTTCAGACCTAATTTTGGAATTGATACAAAGTTATAACACGCAAAAATAGTAGAGAATATCTTATACCACAAACACATATAAACTGCTAGGGATATTTATCTAAACCTGTTGGTTTTCAAGTTTAGTATTTACTACAAGAGTAAATGTACGCTGTAATACAAACCTAATAAGAAGAGGAATCCTATTACGATCCATGTTATGAAAGTCACCAATTTTAAAAGCAAATGGCCTGCAACTTTGAGATTGCTGGCGACTTAATTGTGAACTATAATACTGTTTCATTTCTAGCAAAATTGTTTTTGAATATTGACTTGGAATACTGCTAATATTAAGCACAACAACCATTACCAAAATAGTTACAACTATAAACGAAACAGTAGAAAACAATAGACTTGCTGGTAACTGTTTCTCAAATATAATCACAGAATATAGTAAAGTTATGATAATGCTAGACGCTAAGAATTCCCACATGGGCCAGATTACAGGACCAAAGCATTCGTTGCATAACTTAATTAGTAACTCAAGTTGCCGATACAGTGTTGAAATCTCTTTGCAATGTAACATGTTGTTATCTGATTTTGGAAATTTTGCCAAATATCTGAAATATCAAAATTTGAATTTAGCCTTTAGTACTATTTTACCATAAATGTTAGTGATGAAATTATACCCAAGATTTATTAATTTACAAATAATGTCCAAAATTGGAGGCAGAGTATAAGCTGGTAACAGGCTTACAACGGTTATAGAAGTTAGGAAAAACACAAGATTTTCTAAGGTAAAGTAAACTCTAGTCACAAAACTGAAGCTTGGGTTTATCTCATTTAAGAAATTAGATAAATCGAAAAACAGGAAAGTAAGTGTTGGAATAATAATTAAACCAACAATTGCAATCGCAAATGAAGTACCAACAAGTAAGATATACAAACACTTTTCCAGTTTAAGGGGCTTAACATGTTTCCGTGAATATTTTCCAACAGCACAAGCATCACATATTACTACGTTTAATAATTGAATAATGGCAGATGAGTTCCTTGTCAACTCTTGTGTCCAAAGGAAAGTAAACAATTTTGCTAATGCGACAAATTCGTGAAACAGGAATATTGCTAAACTGTTTTCCTGATGAACAAAATATATTGCCTTAGCAATTGAAAATGTAGTTGAAATGCACTGAAAGAAAAGCCACGCACTAATATATTTTTGATTTTCTTCAGTTTGCAAAAATGAGAAATTTTGATAGTTAAATGGCAATATCCGTAAGTAGTAATAATTTACGTTGGTATAAACTCGAATAAATTGCATAACTTTATATGAAACCATACTTAATTTGAAAGACAAAAGTTTTGTAGTTTACTTTATTCTACTGACGCAAATTTTGGCATTTAAGCCAGATTTGACACTGACGTCTGAGTATTGATATATTGTAAAACATGATATAAATATCTAACAGTGTGTATTGATTTGAGTTTAGGTAAGTTTAATAATAATATGTCTTATACTCCAAAAGTAGATGTCATGTCAGTGATGTAAAAGTAAAACAGACTTATTTGTGCAAAAGGTGTGTTCTTTCGACTGTTTGGTATATCAATTATGAATTAACTAAAAGATATACAACCATGTCGTCGGTAAAACATGAATATTCATCCAGGTACGACATTTCATAAAAGCGATTTCATTCGAAATCAATTTCATAAAATAAAGCATGTTTCCAAAGTAAGTTGTCCATTTCAGCAAGCGTATCAAAAGATTTTGTCATGAAGACTTTCAGGTTGTTTGTCATAAAACAATATTTAAAACAAATTATTACATGAATGGAAAAAATCGGCTTTTCGATGAATACATTATTTCATATTTTATGCATGTTAACGATTCTAACATTCCGTGACTGATTAGTTTGATTAAAATATCTTATTTACCTAAAGTTAAAAAGTTATCAAAAAAGCATGTGTACAAAATTGGAGATTACAAATGTATCGGAACTATTCATCTTTCGATGAATGGACTAATATCAGAAATATAAAAACCTAGTAAGAAAATGCTTTAAAAGGAACAATTCATTATGCAAATGATACTTTACTAAATTATACTATAGAACAAGTGATTTGATCGCAATCATTTTGTAAGCATGGTAAACCATAAAAGGCTTGTTGCCTAGCACAATAGCCTAGTTTAGAGCTGAGTTTGTTTAAAAAATAAATCTTTAGGCATACGGACAAGCGAACGGACACAAAAGGTATCAATATCTGTGATAGCTCTTATGCTGAAGCTACGAGCTGATACCGCTTGTCTTAGAACCAAGATGCCTAGTTTCAAGCCCATTTGCGAGCATCAGGGAAGAAATTTACGGACGGACAAACTAATAGACATGATATATAAATAGCTCTCTTGCAGGAGCTGCGAGCTTATAACGCTCTTGTCAGAACATTGTAGTGATATAACTTGCATTTATAAAAAACCTTGACAATGAACTTGCAAATTAATGCACACGTGTGAGAAACAATTTTGAAAAAACGCATGCATGATTAGCATTATTGTCTGAACCGCATCTCCTCGACCGATCCCCGAGGAGATGCGGTTCAGGCAATAATGCTGTGCATGATTGATGCTTTGAATGAATAATATGAATGAATGAATGACACATGTTACATGATTTGGTCAGTTATAAAAATATTCCAAAAAATTAAAACTACCCAGCACTTATTTCAAATGCATAATTCATTAATCATCATCATATTCATCGTCATGCATCATATTCCTATTATCTGGCATCCCAAGTAATCAATCGCCCGTATATTTAAATTATTAGTAAGACCAATAAAAATTAACCTAAGAAAAATCAATGCATAATTGACGTAGCGAATGAACAAAAGAACAAATGAAATAAATTAAAGCACTGAATTTTTTAAGATAATCATCAGATTTTCAATTAAATTTTTTTCAAAGCTTTTTGATTTGCACATTATATATTGTATTTGCTCCAAAAACCCGTTGTATAAAAAGCTTCGAAAGAGCATCACTGATTATCCGTTAACTCAGGAAGACCATCTTCTGAAGACACATTCCATTTTTTTCTCTCGATAAAATGAACAATCATACCATTATTGTCGTTTTGGTGGCCGCTGTATTTGTGGCATGTTCACGAGCATGTAAGTATTTTTGTAGAAGTAGATTATTTGTAATTTGTATAACAATGTTAACTTACCTATTTTAATAACCTTTACACTTGCACTTCCGGCCACTCCAACTTCAGCAGATACTTTGATGGAGGAACTCAGAGAAACACAGGACAAACTGAGTGACCAGGATTTGCCCGAAATGAATGAAAAACTGGTAAGGAACTTGAGTATTCTCATAGTAAAATGGTGATATGTAAACTTTGTTTATCTCTGCATAAAATATTTTAACACAACTTTAAGTTAGTGTTAGGGGCAGAACCATTGCCCAATAGAATAGAATATGCACACATAAAACTAAAGCCAAATGTTTTATTAACTTTTATGTGTATAGAAACCCAGGCGACAGCGACGTTTAGTACCCGAAATTCTTGACAACGTAGGAGATATAGTAGATAATTTGGGATCCTCAGTTGGAAATATCCTTAACAACGTTGGTGGAATTCTGAAAAAACCTAACGATATTAGGAAGGGGAGGAAAGAAATAACGCAAGAAGCAAAAGATAAATTGGCAAAAGAGTAATTTAATGCATTGTTCCTTATTTGCGTACAGGGCGTAGAGAAGTGTACGAAACTTTGTTTTTTACGTTACCAATTTCAGACCAGCTCCAGCCTAGATTAGCCAATAATGGACACTCCTGTTTCTATTAAAATGGCAAGCTAGTAAGGTAAACTGGTTATTTTGAAATTCTTAATTGACAACTTTATAAAATTTGCAGGCTAACCAAATAATAATTGAAATTGATGTTATGACATAATTTCCAAATTGGACACTATTTGTTGCTTTTAGATATATTTTAATTGCAAAACACACTTTTAAACCAACTCCGACAAAGGAATACGGATTTGTAACAATGTTGCATCTGTTTTGAATATCAGTAAAGTGGAAATTTTGATTTTATTTGTGATTATAGCTTTTAGATCAAAATTCAAACACTACAATTTTTGAATCTGTAATAAAAACCAACAATTCATTTGAAAAGCATTTAATTGAAATTGAAAGCTAAAAGATATTTTTGCTCAAATTGTGGTTTGTACAAACATGCATAAACTATGTGACAATTGGCAACCAAATGCGGCATTTTTGAAGTGCTAATCATTTCATGCCACGATTTGGTGACTCCGTCATTTTGACCAACGGCATATTATTCACATAAGGACAAAACTTATATTCACAAAATCCAAATCACTCCATCGCCAAAGAAGAAAGTTGAATTCGAGAAAAGACAAAAATAAAATATTGTTGTAAGGAAACAATTTACAGCCCCTGTTGAAATCTTTATAAAATTGTACATTTAACAAAATTCAAATTATTCATAATGAATTTTTGGTTAAAGAGGCTGATATTTTATACAAACTCAAGCTTTCGATCCCTTTCCGTGATCTTTTTCAAGAGTAATAGCAAAATTAGGGGGAAAACAAGTAGTAACATTTCTATCTTCTAATCACAAATTGCAAAAATAGTAAGTTATATCAAGTTAATTGCTAGTGGTATCCATGATGCTATATCGTGACCAGTGTTCCTGTTCATGTTATCCGGGTGTTTGTGAATAAAATTCAAATTGTTTCTTTGCAAAAGCTAGTTTTAATTCTATCCTTCGAAAATACTATAAAAGAATCAAAGCCTTTACATTATCGACTAGATAAGTCTTAAACTTAAAGTGTGTTATCATAAGCATGACTAATTAAAATATTTCTGACTTATTTTGATCTTTTTTTTTGTCTGGCTGATGCACTGTCCTGACTATGTTAGACCACAAATTGAAAAAAAACGTGAACTGGAATAGAAAGCGTAATTTGTACACAATGAAGGTTTTTTAAGATATCTCATAAAAAGGCTTGCCACAATCCTGAAGCAATTATAATAACACGGGTTTAAACGCTTATACAAACAGCTCATTTTTAACTTGCATACCCTTTTGACGAGTAAAAAGTCTTAAAGTGAAAAAGAAAATTCAATAGAAGTAGCCGTGAATTTACGATAAAAGCTTCCAACTTGGAAGTTCCAAGTTTGTACGGGTGAAACAAGGTATGGATAGATTTGGATGCACACACTAGCTAGACACCGTTTTGCAAGCAAGAAACAAATAATTATGCATAATATCTTACGATAAGATGATCTCTCCCTTTCCACATCCTTTCGCTGTCTGCGCTTTAACGCTCCAAGTTAGAATCCCTTCTGCTGAGCTATTCGGCAATGCATGATAAGCAAATGAGGGACAAAAAAGTGTAAACAGCAAACTACACTGCGTATAATATTTAGCACTATTCACTAGGGTTTTATAATGTGTGTATAACATGATGTAAAATTGTTTCATGCTTGCTTAATCCATTACATACATGAACTGGTATCAAAGTATCTTTTAAGGTTTTTCTATATAATTGTCCCTAATGTCGTAGAGCATTTTTAGTAGAACTTGTCAGTGTTTTCTTGCACGCTTCAACACATATTGAATGCCGTGTAAATCTCATAAATTTGAGACATCAATCATTAATGCTCAACAGATTTTTTCAAAAATTTACGAAAGCAAAAACTACAAATTTTGGATGACCTTAGCAGATGTAAATGAATTACGTCATGCGTACGTGCGTTATGGGTTATATGAACAAATATATTAAGCAAACCTCTTTGTCGATTTACTACGTTACATTATTTTTATTTATTGATTTATTGTTTGATAAATATATAAACACATTAAGTTAGTGTTGATTTATTTAATTCAATAGATTTGTAGTATTTAAACTTGTACAAATTCATTAATCTCTCAGCTACGGTTTATCAAAACAGTGTTTACCTAACCCGACTTTCTAGTTCACAAACAAAATCATCCACCGCCCCAAAGCGAGGAACGCCTTCTTTCTGACAAAGCCGACGAATGTATCGCAGTACCTGCTTCAGATCTAGGTTGATATCCACATTTCCCAATAATTCTTTCTTATCCGCTCCAGTAATCAATTTCTATTTTTAAAAATGTGTTAAAAATAAGTTAGCAATCCACAATTACAAAGCAGGTCGAAAATTCATTCTAAAACTGTAACTTACAACAAGATGGCTCCAATTTTGTGGATATTCCACTAATGCCTCTACCCAGTTTTCCACGGCCTTCTCTTTATCTCCAACCTTATCCACTCCCTCCCTCAGCCAGTAGCACAATCCCCGATAACCCAGCAATCTTATCATTCTTTCGGGATTTCCCTTTTGAAAGTTGTTGTACTTGTCAATCAGGTCAATCATTTCGTTCCACTTTGGAGTTTGGCCCAAACCAAAACCACCTAGTAATTTCAAATAGTCCATCAAACACGGATAATTTTTCGGGGAAGCGTTCATTCCTTCTCCGTAAACTCGCTTAGCCTGCTTCAAATCCTGAAATTTTCCTCCATTCAAGCCCTAGAAATACAGAATAAATCAATCACAACATTTTCTCTAAATTAAATTAATTGCTGTTTTAACTAACTTACATAATGATAAAACTTTCCCACTTTGTGCAGCACCCAACTATTCCTCGGCCAGTTTTGGTAGCACTCTAGAAATCTCTTCCGACCTTCTTTTGCGTTCAAATTGAGACCCTTCATCAGATGCATTTCTGCTTGCAAAATGTTTGCATTCATCTTTACGTTCGGGGGGCATGTCGGGTTATCGATGACTTCCCTGGAAAAACCATCAATAATTAAAATTTACCATCTCTGAATCATTAAGTCTCTTAAGTTTATCAAGCGTACTGAAACAATTGAATTATTTCAACCGCCTCCTTCCCTGCCTCTTCTTTTGACAACCCTCCCAAGCACTCCTTCTTCCACTTCGCCCACTCCAACGTTATCTCCACCTTTTTCTCCTCTCCACAAAGCTGATAAGCCATTTTACACGCTTCCATTTCATCCCTCCTTGGTCTCAACTCCAATCCCTCCAACTTCCTAATCCTCCGAATATTTTCGTAAACCAACTGGTGCCAATAGTAAAAGTCGGGCTGTAGGTCCCTCGCCTTTTTAAAATTTTGGAGTGCCACCTGGTCATCTAATCCTATCACCTGGGACATTACCCCTTTGACAAAATAAAAGATCGCCACTTTCTTCGGGTCCTGGAGGCTTTCCTCCCATTCTTTCTTTGCGTTCTTGAAGCACTCCTCCATTTCCTCCTGTCGTCTCAAGTTCAAGCAATACAACTTGCCCTTCATCTTCTTTCCCATCTTCACCAATTTGAAGGATTCCACCAGATAATCATAAGCATGAAAGTGACTCCTGTCCATCCCCTCAGGTTTTGGACTTAGTGCCAATCGAACCTGGTGACAAATGTCTTTCGCCTCCCTCCGTCGTCCCACGTACAGCGCCAGTGACGCCAAACTCAGTTTTGTAGCAAGGCAATGGTGACTTGCGTAAGTTAGCCAAAATTCCTTTTGTTGGAACCTCCCCTCCAAATAGCTTTTCAAACTGTACTCCTCCTTCAACTTATCCTTTGGCAGTTTCTTGACCGCCTCCCCAACCCATTTTGGTACGCACTCCAACTCCAAATCCACCACGGACTCCAAACATCGTTGGTCATCCCCTTTATCTTTATCCGGTTTATCCTTTTGGAGGGACGCCTTAGCCAACTTCTTACCTGTCTTGTTCAGAACCACTAGAAACTCTTCTTGATTAGCAGGGTCGCAATTTTCCGCATCCGCTGCCTCCCACTTAACCTTGTGTTCGGTTTTGTGAAATTTCCTTGGCTGATGCATGATGATCACTTATCAACATTGATTATCGGTGACCGATAACTTATCAGGAGCTTTAACTATAAATTTATTCAATTAAAAACAAACTGGACGCCAGTTAACTAACAGATCAGCTGCATAGCTGCATGCTTACGGCTTGAAATTTCACAATAATGATGCAATGGGCAATGTGCATCAACTCAAGTATAAGATATACCTGACGTTGAACTTTTACGCCCAATTAAACTAGCATACACGGCGTAGTTGAATATTTAATGAACTTATTTAGAGTTTAGAGGTTTCTCCTTTTTAAACATCAAATTTTGGTAAGTGGGTAATATTTAGACAAATATAGTCAAATAAACACAATTTTTGGTTTAACCAAATAGATTGCGTACTTTTATAACCTTTATGTTTGCATTCAAAATTTCAAACACAATATATATTCAGTTCTATACAAATGCAAGAAATACATTATTTTCCAAACAACAGTGCACTGCAGTGTGATATGCAAGCATTCACTGCATTCATGTTAATGTTGTTCATTCATATATCCGCGTCTATTAGCATGTGTACTAGTAAAGAGTTAAGGTATAATTACTGACATGTCTATGTTTAGTTTTAGCAAGCTTCTATGCATTTCGGACAAATCAATGAAAAAAGGTTTTCCTTAAGTTACTTATTTGATTCTTAAGCTTTATTAGTCTTTTCAATTAGTTGCTATGTAAAAAGAATGTGAATTTAAATATGTTTTATATTTTTGGTTAATTCAAACCGTTCGTACGCCAAGATTGACGCCATCCATTTATTATTTTTGGAGCTAAATCCAATTTCACATAAGGTTCACTTTCTACGTTATACGGAGTCCATTCAAATCCTATGTTATCTGCAGGCGGGGTAGGATTTCTAAAATTTGCAAAGACAAAAGTAGATATCATCCGTACATAAACATAATTGAAGAATTAGAAGTATTTATTACCAACATACCCATATTTTCCAAAGTCTACCCACAAATCACATATCAATTCCGAAAAAGATTTATCTTGTTCACTGAGCGTTACAGGAAAATCAAAGAGATACAATAATTCTGTAAAACAAATACAATTTTCCAATCATAGTTCAAAATTTTTTACATTTAAAATGATTCGTCAATTTTGACGTAGTAATTTCTTTTTTACCATCGCCATGCATAACACCATGCTCAATAGGAATGGAATTAGCGTATTCCCCAAAAAAGCTATACCATAACGAGTTATTTGAATGATACTCCAGAGAATACAGGTAAACTGTGCGGTTACGAGCAACCAACAGATCCGAAAAATGCTGTACCGCTGATTTAAATATTAGGACTGTTAGCATCTGTAAAAGGAATAAAAAACTTGCTATGGTAACCACCTTTTTAAAAAGTAATAAATCTTCATGTTATAATTTATTACATCTACAAGTCCTGTAACGCTCTCATTCCAACTGGAGCGGTTAACCCCGTTCAAGAACGCTAGTTCTGCAGTCGAAGCCACAATTCTGGCTGCGGGATCCTCATAAATATCTACAGATGCTAAAAGATCTGGAACAATCTGGTATCTCATGTAATTTACATCCTTATCCAGATTTTGGGGTCCAATTTTTGAAAGGTACAATCCTGCCAAAGCAGCACTACCTTCATGTTGGTTAGCTCCAATAAGAATCGGAATGTCCGGTAGCTCTCCAGTTTTCAAAATTTCTAATGGCTCGTCCTTAAGCAAAGCGCCTGATAGATTAGGCTCAATCACAGGGGTACTTCCCACAGTTAAATTTTTGGTTTGAATTGAAATTATTTTTTCATAAGGAATCTCTCTCATGCAAGCGACCATCTCTTGCGTGGACTCGATTGGACAACCCAAAGCTATGGCAACCTTTTTACCTGACTCGGAAGGTTTTCGGTCAATACCTTCATACAAAGGAGTTCCACTTTGGGCAATTACTCCGTGTATCAATCCTGTGCAAAAATATGTTGCTTTAAAACATTCTCATAAAATCATTTTGTTTATCGAATCTTAGCGTGTACCTTTATTTAATGGGCTTAAATATTGAAGGAGAACGGAAACTGCTCCAGCGCCTGCATTATTTGTAATTTTTGTAAAACACTGACATCAAATAAACTCCCGTTAGCTGGTAAAGTTGCAAATATTCAAACTTACTTTCTCCAAAAATAGTAACTTTATTGGGATTTCCTCCAAAAGCATTGATGTTGTCATGCACCCACTTTATTGAGAATGATTGGTCTTTCAGTCCTACAAGAATCACCATAACATATTATACAGGTTAAATTTAAAGAAATGTTTTACAATTTTAAGATTTGGTTTTAAATACCATTGTTTCCTGGCACTGCATCATCTCCAGTGCTAAAGAACCCTACAGATTAGTCATTTATTATTACAAAAATGGAATGCTTTATGCATAGTTTAGAGTTTAAATCATATAATGTACACCTAATAGACCAAGTCGGTAATGTACAACAACTAAAATGACATCGCCTTTTGCTAGCAGTTTTGATGGGGTATACTCATCCGAACTTCCGCTTGTGAATGCGCCACCATAGAACCTAGTTATTTTGACACAAATTATTGCTAAACTTGAAATATTCAAACAGTTAGTTGATGATTTGTTAAATCTTTACCAAATCATAACTGGGAGACCTGAAGCGTTCTGTAAATATAAATAGAAAAGTGTTATTTGTCTATGTTTTGCATATATTTTTACATATATTTTAGAACTTTTAGGTTTAAAGACCAAGGGTTGATAAACGTTAAGCTGCAAACAATTTTCAGAAATGGTTCGATCTGGTGGTGGATTTGCAGCTTGCGGGCACCAGTTTGGAAATGATGTTGCATTGAGTGCCGTATTCCAGTTTTCAGCAGGTTGGGGAGGCTTGATAAAATTAAGGACATACAACAAGGTATTTAATGTTGCATGATAACAGTAACTTTAAAAGCCGTTTTAATTTGCAAACAAACCAATTAAGTACCAATATATTAAGTATGGTTAAATATACTCACTTTGAATCGTAACTCTCCTACTGGTGGTTTGGCGTAAGGAATACCTAAGAACACACAGAGTTTTTGATTAGGATTGATAGTTTGGAACTCAAACCCATTTACCTCTCCATTCTGCAAAACTGCAGAGCATTTTTGTTCTTGCGATAATACAGCTGGAAAGATTATAGTTACGAGTACAAAGTTGATCAGTGAAAACTTTATCATTGTTACGCAAAGTATAGGAAGTGCATAAATATGAGAAATTGAACAAGAGAAAGACGAATCAGTTTGAGTCTTTGAGTTTCTGAGCGAACAATTGGAATGTTACTGGAAGTTAACAGCGTATCAATGGGTTTTTATTACTGATGGAAGCCTGAAAGTTGTGTAGAAATTATCTTATCTAACCGCACCCGCTTAATGGAAATAAGTACACAAGTTGTGTAACACAACCACTAATTGATTAGTTTGTTCATGAATGTAGAACCCGTGCTATTTTATACCAAGGATTGATAAAAAGTAGAAAACCCAGTAAATGTAAGGTAGACTAATTTATGTCGGTATCTGGCTTGTCAAAGTAATTACTTTCAGAATACATTTTTGGTCAGCCACATCAAATGGGTACGGGATTCTGGGTCTGTTTCTGAAGAGCAAAATGAACCAACTTGCTATTAGTAAAATAATTAAGTTTCTGCAACACTATGATCGGTCAATATGAAATGTATTGACTAAGGTTCTAAATTATTATATAAGTGCAAGTAAAAGCAAAATGACTCATTCTAATGATAAGATTTATTGAATATGTCAAGTAAATCATTTAACGTCTGGTTTTATGCATATAAATTGAAGTTGAACGGGACAAATTAATTATCGCTTTGGTGGTAACTTTAGATAGCTCAGGTAGTAGTTATGTTTCGGCTTCAATTGGCTCCCTATGCACACCTGTTTAGAGTAAAATACTGGAATGTGGATATATATGCAACAAATGGAAGTAATAAAAATCGTGATTTATGTTTTATACATATTTTAAACACGTTTATCTGAATTGATGAATATATGAAACCCATTTTTGTTCTCTCTATTGTCAAGGTTCACGTAAAGCACAAGCACACCATATTTTTTCATTCTGCCCATTATAAACTCTCAAATTAACGATTTTAAAAGTATTTAACTCCGTCTGATCTGATATCGTTTTTAGCAGCATGTATTCCGATTCAAAGTTTTCCTTTTTTGAAACCAAAAGTCTAGCGTGAAGAACATTTTTAATACTTCGTAAAGGTGTCAACGGGTATTTCTTTATATAGATTGAAGGTGCATTTTTCTTACAATAATTTTATTTCATACTTAAATGACTAATAACGCTTTCCCAGCCGCGCATCATCATCAACTCTAAAAATGTGATATCCCAACTGACATGACACTAAATGTTAATAGCATCGTGAACCTTTATGTTTTTAAAAATATCTAATTCTTTACAAAGCATTCAAACGCTTATATTACAGTTTTATCTAAAATTTGTTAAAAGTGAAATCACGATTTATTCAAGAGTCTGTTGAATAGACGCGTGTCACTAAAAATGCTTTTTAGAAATTGGGAAGCCTCTATTGAATCAAATCATATTTTGCGATACCATCTCACTTGTAAAATACCAACATCAATCAACAGCATTGGTATTGCTAACGCTAAGACAACATTAATATGTTAAAGCTAGTTAGTTTATGCAGACATTGCAAACTTTCATTGAGTTTTTTTAAAAGTTCTTATCTAAAACGCCATAATAATGGTGGAATGGTACTTAAAATTCCCATAAGTTATGTGCTCAACAAGGTTTCATGTTTTTCAAACCAAGTTTTTTTCAAAATTATAAAATATAATTAAAGAATCCTCAATTACATTATATTATACCATCAAAATGGTTAAAAGTACAATATTTACTTGAAGTTTGATATCAAAATTTTGCAACAAAATTGTAGCACAATTTGCAGTTTCTTTATGAACTACCAGGATCCCAAGATTTTTAGCAGGAACAAAAAGCATACACGTCTTTACTATGCGCTTTATTAGTAAGCTTGTCTTACTACTAATATTGCCTGAGTCGTTTTTTGTGAGTGCCATATCACTATTCCAGTGAATTTTTTTTGGAATTCTGTTAACGTAAAAAGGTTTCTGGTCACTGGAACCTGTTTATGACGTAGCCCGATTTTTGAAATTTGACCTTTAAGGTCAAAGGTCACGACGGATTTCAAAGTTTCTTTAGTGACCTATAGCATGCGACACATGATTTTAGGTCAGTTTTTGACCAAAGTAACGAATATGTAATCCATTTGTCAAAATTCGAAATCGTCTGGCCGTTATTCAAAGGTCAAGTTTTGTGAGCGCCATATCACTATTCCAGTGAATTTTTTTTGGAATTCTGTTAACGTAAAAAGGTTTCTGGTCACTGGAACCTGTTTATGACGTAGCCCGATTTTTGAAATTTGACCTCTAAGGTCAAAGGTCACGACGAATTTCAAAGTTTCTTTGGTGACCTATAGCATGCGACACATGATTTTAGGTCAGTTTTTGACCAAAGTAACGAATATGTAATCCATTTGTCAAAATTCGAAATCGTCTGGCCGTTATTCAAAGGTCAAGTTTTGTGAGCGCCATATCACTAGTCCAGTAATAAATTTTTAGAATTCTGTTTTCGCACAAACGTTTCTGGTCACTTGAACCTGTTTATGACGTAGCCCGATTTTTGAAATTCGACCTCCAAGGTCAAAGGTCACGACGGATTTTTAAGTTCCTTAAGTGACCTATGGCATGCGACACATGATTATAGGTCAGTTTTTGACCAAATTAACGAATATGTTGTCAATTTGCCAAATTTCGGCAAGCTTACTCTCTACTACATGATTACCATGTTTTATTGATTACTAGGATTAAAATTGTAAAGCAATAAGCTAAACGCTATATGCAATATGCAAAAGGATATTTAAATGATTAAATAAACTCAAGACTTAATGAAGATTTAGATCGAGATACACATGAGGGATTTAAACAAAATGCATAAAACACGGTCCTATCTGGTGATTACTTTATAGCAGACAACTTGGCAAACAACAGAGATGATATTTTGAGTTCCAGTTCCACTACTTCTCTTAGCTTGGGACTTAATATACGATCAGAATATTTTATACATACGAATTAGCAATACGTACTCATTAGATAGCAAGTTAAAAATCAAAACTAAAGGGTTTCCTTGCAAGTTCAGTTTTAGTTTTATTAATTCTTGAAATCAACTGTTAGACAAAAAATGTAAATCCAGATATGTTTATTTATTATTGCATCAATTAGAAGCGTTCGTTTGCCAAGAGTTACGCCATCCATTTAGTAGCCTTGGAGTTATATCCAATTTAGCATACGGTTCGCTTTTTATGTTGTATGGAGTCCATTCAAACTCTGCATTATCTTCTAACGGTGTAGGTTTTCTATAATTCACAAATACCAAAAAATATTTGAAAACATTATTTGCATTTCAATCGTCGTGAGGTTTATTTAAAAATAGTATTTATTCATTGCTTGCAGTTGTCAGCATACCCATGCTTTCCAAATTCCACCCACAAACCACAAATCAATTCCGAAAAAGCTTTGTCTCGCTCACTGAGGGTTACAGGAAAATCAAATAGATAGAGCAGTTCTGTGGAAGGAAACAATCTTTCAGTTATAATTACTTGTAAAATGTTTCACTTAATTTCTATGTATTTTCTTACCATCGCCATGTGCAACGCCATGATCAATGGGAATAGAGTCCGCGTATTCCCCAAAAATAATTGACCACAATGAGTTGTTGGAATGGTACTCATTGGAATATAGATAAACTGTGCGATTACGACTGACCAGTATATCCGCAAAATGTTGAATTCCGGACTTAAATGAAAACACTGTAAGCATCTGTTAAAGTGAATAAAAAAACTTTGGAACCACATTTTCATATATTATGCCAATTACATATTGTGATTACTTACATCTACAAGTCCGGGCACGCTCTCATTCCAACTGGAGCGGTTTACTCCACTTAAAAACGCAAGTTCAGCAGTTGAAGCCATAATCCTGGCAGCCGGATCCGCATCAATATCTGCAGATGCTAGAATATCTGAAACAATCTGGTTTCTCATGTAATCAGGATCCTTGTCCAGATTTTGGGGACCAATCTTTGAAAGGTACATTCCTGCCAAAGGAGCACTACCTTCGTGTTGGTTAGCTCCTATGACAAGCGGAATGTCTGGTATATCTCCATATTTCAAAATTTTCAATGGTTCATCTTTAATCAAAGCGCCTGGAAGATCAGGCTCAATCACAGGGTCAATTCCTGCAGGTATTTGGGTTAAATTTTGGGCTTGAATTAAAATTATCGTTTCCCAAGGGATCTTTCTCATGCAAGCAACCATCTCATTTGTGGATTCAATTGGACAACCAAAGGCTATGGCAACCTTTTTTCCAGACTCGGACGGACTACTACGGTCTATACTATTAGACAAGGGTGTTCCACTTTGAGAAATTACTCCGTGTACTAATCCTGTATAAGGTATATTGTCATATGAACAATACAATCGACAAAATACCACCATACAATATCTTGAAACCTATTTGTTCATAGTTTGTACTCTGTACCTTTATTTAACGGACTTAAATACTGAAGAAGTACGGAATTTCCTCCTGCACCTGCGTATTGTGTTTTTAATTATAGCATATTAGCAATAAATAAAATGCTAATAACTTGCCAAATAATAAATCCTCCACTCACTTTCTCCAAATATGGTAACTTTATTGGGATTTCCTCCAAATGCATTGATGTTGTCATGTACCCACCTTATTGAAAATGACTGGTCTTTGAGACCTTCAAACAATATCGCACAATCAAGACAAGTTTTTTAAAAACTTACAAACGTTAAATGTTGATTAAATAAACCAATTTTTCTTTAAATACTACCATTGTTTCCTGGCACTACATCATCTCCAGTGGTGAAAAATCCTGCGCATAAATCATTTATTTTTCCATACATTTAAATACGTTTTATAGTTTAAAGTTTAAAAGATAACACCTACCCATTACACCAACTCGGTAATGAACAACGACCAGAATGACGTCTCCGTTTTTCAGCAATTTTGATGGGGTATATCTATCCGAACTTCCACTTGTAAATGAGCCACCATAGAACCTATTCATACGACAAAATTTAAGTGCTTCTTTTTTATTTGAAAATATTCAAAGAGTTAATTTTTAATCTATAATCTCTTTTACCAAATCATTACAGGAAGACCTGATGCGTTCTGTAGAGAATAAGTTCAAAAAGTAAAAATAACAATTTGTGAGTGTTTTGCACATATTTTTATGCACTTAATAGTCAATAGGTTCACACCAAAGGTTGATAAACGTTAAGTTGCAAACAATTTTCAGAAATGGTTCGATCTGGTGGTGGATTTGCGGATTGCGGGCACCAGTTTGGAAAGGATGTTGCATTCATAGCCGTATTCCAGTTTTCAGCAGGTTGGGGAGGCTTGAGACGTTAGAAAACAACGGTATTTTTAAAGTAACTATTCAAAAAATGGCCCGTCCTAATTTACGTACATATTTAGTAAACTTACTTTGAATCGTAGGTCTCCTACGGGTGGTTTGGCGTATGGAATACCCAAGAACGCACATAGTTTCTGATTCGGATTAATTGTCTCGAATTCAAACCCATTTACCTCTCCATTCTGCAAAACTGCAGAACATTTTTGTTCTTGTGATGATATAATTGGAATGCTGGTTATAAGCAGTAGACTGGAGACTAAAAACAACAGCATTGTTTAATGTTACTCCGCAAAGTTTATAAAAGAGCAATAATTACTTTAAAATAGTTGGCATAAAACAAATCAGCTTGAGTCTTTAATTATTCGAGAACTCGGGCAAAACTGGAACTTAAAAACCAAACAACAATTTTGATCACTTTTTTTAAACCAGTGTTAAACCAACAGTGTTAAAATTATCTTATCTAAGCGTATTTAATATATGAAAATAAACACTTAACATACATTGATTGATTTATTCATGAAGACGAAAATGCATTTGTTCATTGCACATTTGTAACAAGATGAGATAATTGATATAAACCCCAATAAAATGAAGTGATCTGTCTAATTGTGATACCCGTCATGAAAAAGTAATTGCTGTTACATTTGTGGTCAGGTGACCCTATGTCGGTCTGATTCTGTGCGTCAGAAACAAGCAAACCTACTTTAAAATAAGGCATGTAATTTCTCGTCTATGGGAAAATACTCTTTTATCTATGGGATTAAAGTTTTTTATCTTGGAAGGAAAAATATTCAGTACTCCCTTATCCAGGAGTATTTTTCCAAGGATAAAAAAGTATTTGTCATTTTACTAGAATAATTTCATCAAATTTTACATTCCTATTAATTATGGAGTGCATTCTATGAAGTTTTTAGAGCTTCCAGGTCTTCCCTTAATGCCAGTATTTCCTATGTCTGCTTCAGGATGTACACTTGTAATCTAATAAATAAGAATTTCTAGAAAAACTAATACGATGAATGGACAGTTGAACAGTTGTTCATCCACGTAGATGTCGAATGGTTTAAGTCTGTTGTTGGTAGCTAGCTTCTTAGCTTGAAGAAATAGCTCACCCATTTTCTGATAGAATGGCAATTGTTTCTGTCCCGTACTGAACATAATAATATGCAATGTTTAATTTTGTAATAAGCCAACGTTGACTTACTTCATTGTGGCTAACTCTGGAAGCAGCCGATACTGTAGCTTGATGCGGGTCTACTATCAGTAACTTTTGTTCTCCAATCAAGGGCTATTTGACCGCTAAAACTTCTACAGAAACCGAAATTTCTTTCCAGCTTTTCTTCTTGTCATCAGCATAAAGATCACTGCTACTAGACATTAGGCTGCTCTCTGGTTGTTTGCAAGCTTGGTTCTGATCAACTGATCTAAACCAAATGTGTGGGTATATGTATGGGTATACGCAAGCAAAGTAAAGCTAATATACAAAATACTCATTTATCCTTGGAAAAATACTCCCGGATAAGGGAGTATTGAATTTTGAGACACGCCACAATTAAAAACGTTAGTCCCATAGACGATTGCAGATTTTCCCAGGGCGAAAAAGATTATCTCTTAAAATAATAAATCAGTTCTCTGTAACACTTACCTGTTATGTAATGTGAAATGTACTGACGATGACCCTAATATATCACGTAAATTTACGTAAAAAAATAACAACTCATCCTGTTGATAAGATTTATTAATTACGACAAATAATCTTTTCAGTTTATTCCGGTTTTATTCATATTAATTTAATTTAATTTCAAAACAAATTAGCTGATTTAGTAGAACCTTTAGGCTATTTAAATTTCTTTTGGTTTCTTGAGTAGCACATACCTTTTGACAAATAAGACTTTATGTAATGTTACACATAAATGCAAAAATTGCAGTAATAAAAATACGATATATTTCTATTCTTCCATGTAACATACTCTCACTCTAGCTGAGAATTTTTGTTGAAAAAAACCCGTCAGACATATTATTGTAACACGCTGCAAAGAAACGATTTAACAGCTTAGATCAAGATTGTCAAAACTTTCAGTGTTATTTTGGTAACATAGTTAACAGTAAATTAATTAGAAAAGTTTAGCTTCAAAACTCTGGAACAAGAAGTTTTCACAAAAAGCAGTTTCAAAAGTAAGGAGTATAACGTGTTGGATAAGGTCTCTAATGTAATCAAATAAAGCATGTTGAATAATAATGGACACTAAATTCAAGAATTTTTTATAGGACTTGTATGAGACCACAGAACTGAAAAAATGTGTTGTTAGTAAGAGTATTTAATGTAGTTTCTAAAACACTAGTGGTCTTCTCTGCATATCTTATTACAGTGTATGTAGATGAAGATTTATAAATGCGGAAATTTATTGATTATTCCTAAATTTTAGAAGCATCCTTTTTGAAACGTATTGATTTTATGGACCAATAAGAAGAGTATTGCCATGCTGATATATGCGGTTGTTGTCCACTAAAAACAGCATAAAACAAGATATTTAATTTTAAGATTCAATAGTTTTGAAAGATATTGGCGGCAGTTCAAAGATTTTGCTATTTTGCTGATTTATGAAAAGGAACTACAAAATTTTGATTCAAAATTTAAGAGACTATAAAGTCACGATTAATCGCACAAGAAACTGTTTTCACATGTTGTTTTAAAGCACATTTTGTTGGCTTTAAAATGGTACTCCGGTAGTTGTCAATAGTCAATTGTAATGTGTTTGGTCGCTATCGCCATGTAAATCAATCATGGTCAAAATCAAGGCCTTGAAGAATAAAGCGCCACAATACTTCCACTCCGGTGGGTGCAGAAGAGCATAACATGATCTTATATGTTCTATAACAACTCCAAAACATTTTGCATTTTTCACCTGAGACCATTCCTTGCTATGAAGGATGGTGTCGTATTTTATGTTTACCCTACTGTCTGTTTTTTGTGTATCAGGAATTTTGCACTATTGACTCATGTTTTTAAAATCGCCACAGAAGCTTCTGGTAAATATTTTTTGAAAACTTAAAATTGCAGTATAAAACTACATTAAATACTCTTACTAACAACACATAATTCCAGTTCTGTGATCTCATACAAGTCCTATAAAAAATTCTTGAATTAAGTGTCCATTATTATTCAACATGCTTTATCTGAATATGCTCGCAAGTCTTTAAAAAGTTTCTTCAATTTCAAATTTTGTTACATATTATTATCATTAAGGCAAATAGTCAGTTTATAACTCAAATTAGCCATGTGAATGTACAAATTTTAATAAGCATAACTAAAATTACAAAATAACATGAAAAGTAACGTACGATTTTTGGCAGCTTTACCTTGTACCTTTTGTATAGTAATACATGCAACCACACATACAAATTTGTCGTGACCAAGGCTTTGACAAAAAGAAACGACAATCGCAATAACAAAACGTCAAGAAAAGTTATTATACGCTTTATTCTATAGAAACATACTTGGCACGTTTTGAAGCAATCGCTCATTGTTAGGCATAACGTGCTGACAGTAGCTTTCATGTTTTGTAAAACATGGTTATAATCAAGTGTAGCAAAATAAACCGTTTCTCAACATCTCAACTGAACACGTGTGCACTTTGACTTAAAATCTGAACAAAGGATACCTCAGAAAGGGTAACATTACTAAAAAATTCTTGACGAATACGTACTTGAACCACAAAATGGTGACTCCTTCAAAAAGCAATTTTTCTGTCAGCCATTCAACTCAAGTGTTAGGTAACAGCAATTCAATTTGCATTTTCTCTTTGTTCATTGTTTACTTGAAAATATGTCACCGTCAATGAATGAAAGCACATGAGTTTTAATTCCATCGTTGTTACACCTCACGTGGAGCAAATTAACATGTTTGTATTGGACGTTTTGCTGGGATCAGGTTGACCAAGCAAAATGCTAGTTACATATACAGAGTGCTTATTTTATTTTACAGTTAATGCAATTTCAAGACTGACTTTTAAAATGAAATCCTTTACGCAATATACATTTTTCTTTAAAGTTTTAAACTCTTTCAAGTGCTGACAATCCACTAATCCAGAAGAATGGCAAACTATTCCAGTACGCACACTCAAACAAAACAAGAAGCAGTAAGAAATCAGTTATCCTATCTCAATCCTGTTCTTGTTTTTCAAAAATGGCTTTCAAATTTGTGCTGTGTGCCATACAAAATAAGGATTGACAACTTAGGAAACGTTCACATCTCAAAGCCGAAAGCTCAAGCGGTAATAAATGCACAAGGCAGTAGAGCACTGAACAAGCACATTTAATTTAGTGTTTTTCAACTTTCCAGGTGATTTATTACTTGTTATCTCTGCCGTATATTTATTACATGATTGACAAATGTGTTTGGCCATGGAGACAACTATTCTATTTTTACGAGAACGGACCAGCTCCAAATCCAAGTTCGTACATGGATACTTTCGAAGCTACTTCAGATATGTTTCTTGGATTTTCAGTTACCTACTTTCAATGTTATGGAATGCAAAATCTGGTGAAATTCGTAAAGGAGCTTGTTAAACATTCTAAAAATCTGCATCATTACAGAGAAACTTCAAAACATAACGTTAGTAAAAATTGAACAAAATATTACAAAAACCTGAACATGTGATTATGCTTTGAATACTTGTTTTCAGTTCCTCAAATCTAACTGGTTTATCAATTTAATGCTGTCAATGCTTTTAGTGGAAACACTAATTGGACATTGTTGCCAATTTAATTCTGTATTTGGCGAGGTTCCCGCTTCCGCTTATAAATTTACATTTTGGGCATTAAGTTCCAATAATATTACTAGTAGAAATGAGGAGTTGGTTGAATATTTTCACTTCTGGGTTCATCTGATTATGTATATAATAATTAGTGTAAGAAGAATACTAAACGAAACTACATTTATCTTTAGCTTGATAACGCTATGGTTATTTAGTAACAACTTTAAGCATAGCATTGACAAATTAAACAGCCAGTCAAAGACACCAGATATTTCCAAATTACGGGATTTAGAGATTAAGTATCTTAAAATGAAAAGATTATGTGGTGCATTCGATAAATGCTACGGGTATGTTTTGCTAAGTCAAATAATCAACTATCAGATATACTACGGCATAGGAGTACAAGTTGTTATGGATTCTGTAAGCAACTTTAGTGAAAAGGTGTATGCTTTTCAGTTTTTATGTATTTTTGCGTCAATAATATACTTATCAGTAGGCTTTTGCTCAAAGGTAATTCAAAGTGTTGACAAAACTATTCTTCCATTGAACATTTCTTAAAATAGTGTTTAATTTAAGTCGTGCATGAAAATTTCAGATGGCCTCATACAAAAGCATATTTCATGGAAAAGAAATAGATTTTGGAATTCCATCATCAATGTTGATCAAAGCATTACATTGGTGGCGCACAAGTTTTTGCGTTATTAAGGCAAAGCCTATGAGTCTTACCAGCTTTGCGTTTGGACAGGTTAAGCTATTTACCAATAAATATCAGTTGTTTGCATGCTTGACTGATAACGATGAACTTTTTGTTTAATTTCAGTTTGTTGCACAGTCCATGGTCGTATTTCTAATTATGGTACAATACTAATTTGTCATTCCATTGGGAAACTCTTTGAACCTATTTGGATTGGTGCGAATTATACAGAATTTACATACTTGGTAAATTTGTATTTGGTGGTGGGTTGTTTCAATTGTGTCACGTGAAGCGCTTTGCTAGTAAAACATCTCTATTGTTATAGTTTATAGTGATGTTTAATTACTAATCATGACAATTCATGTACGTATTTATCATTTATGCTTGACCGTTTGTGAAAAAAAACATTTTGTATTAGCAACTGTTTTTATAGTTATTAACATACTTTATTTTATTTACAGATGCATATAGAATGCATTAGATGGCAATGCTTTTTGAGTATAGTGGCCAGAACTGAACAAAGTATACAAAAAGTAGAAAAGTCGTAACTTATGAATTTGTAATAATGCTGCTTTTAGGGCGTTAATCCCGCTCGGTTAAGCTCTCTGCTTGCTCCATTTGATCAATCACATTTGCTATAACTTGCTGCAAATTTGGTGGTAGTCCGGGTGGCAGCTTGGATGTCAGCTCCCGAAATAAGTCTGCGTCAAACGTGTTTCCGGTGCCGAATGTTTGCATAATGTAACCCACGCAAATGTTGTAGTTCATGTCAGGGTCATTCACGTTTTGAAACTGGTCCTTCAGTTGATTAAAAATTTGCATTTTCAACTCGTGGCCATTCCTTATTCTTTGCATTTCTTCAATATGCTTGTATTGCTGTGCTTTCTCCTGTGGAATAGATTTAGAAAATTGTTGTATAACGAGAAGAAAACAAATCTGTCAAATTAGTAACTTTTACCTCTTTTGATTGTCCAAATCCCATTTTGAAATTTCAGAAGAAAATCTAGTTCCACTTAATTTTTTACTGTTTCACACGACAAACTTTCCTAGGTAAGTGATTCTCGGGAGGACAGTCAACTTCTAAACAGTGTGGGAAATTCAAGCATGCGTATCAAAAACACTTCCGCATCTTCAACTGTTATTTTTATAAATAAACACACAAAGTACCTTAAGTTTTGCAGAATTTGCTATAATTTGCATAAATATTGTTAACATGCTGAAAAGTAAACCACTACATGTACACACGGAAGGAACAAAAATATCAAAGCTTATCTGTCTTTTAGGTCATACAAAAACCCACTTTAAAGCAAACAAAATGTGTTTGAACTCATTTGTTGGCAAACAAAGAAAGAATAACAAGACCCGTGAAGTAACGTTCACTCTGATCTAAACTCCACACATTCCACAACAGAATGCTATACTGTCTACTGACCAAAAGCATCAATATAAAAATTAAAATGAGTAAGCATATAGTGTCAAGCCATTTAGAAATGGAGGAAAAACGTTTATTACCAATGGAAAGAAATAACTTTAATTATTGGAGTAGACTAGAGTATTTAAAATACACCGGTCTCCTTAAGCTCTTGTACGTAAGTGATTTATAATATTTCATTTTAGTGTACTTTTACAAACATTTCTTCTATTCATTTACAGATGGTTCTGGTTTCAAGTAAAAGCCTGTTTGGAATGGTGCACAAAATTGGTTCTTCGAAAGCAACAAGAAATTGTAGTAGTTAAGCAAAATGTTCCACCACCACCAATGCAACAATTGTGTACTAAACCAAACTATTTTGGATTTAAACCAGACAACGAGCCAAAAAAGTTGAAATGGTCACTACCCTCTTGGGTACCACTACCACCAGCTTCTTGGTTCGGAAGTTCAAAGCGGAAAAGTCAGAAAATACAAGAAGATTTAAACAGACTGCAAGTGAAAATTGCCCTTGAAGAAGAAAAGCAAATCAATGAAGTACTAAAAGCGCTTTATAGCAAAACTGTTGAAAGTTTTGAAAAAAGTCAAAGCTTTAATCGCTGGGTACAAACTCCTGACTAAAACATACATTAATGCTTTGAAGGAAAAATAAATAAAAATAAATTATTACAATCATCAAAAATTTGTCTGGTTTTGGTACTTATTCTTTTATGCAAAGATTAAGGTACAAACGATATCGTTTAGTACGATTTTAGCATCAATTTACATTTACTAGTCATTAGTCAGTAGTTATTAGTCATAACTTATGACTATACCTTGCAGTTACCAAATGCCAAAACGAAATTTAATCGTAATCATTCAGTAATGCATAAATACCATTTTGGTCATTTCAATATCCCAAAATCTAGTCAGAAGTTTTTGAAGTTGTTATGCTAATAATTTATTAGTAATAAATTTAAAAGTTATTGTAATTAAACCTTCTAAACTGCAAGTTCTTGGCATTCGCTGAGTGAAGTATATACGTAAGTCTACTATATCCGTAATAGCTGCTTATTTCATTTTTATTGAATCAACATTTGAAAACGTATTAAAGTATTACAATTTATCTTCCAAGAAACTGAGTAATGTTTGACTGATTTGAGCTCACTTGTTCATAATTTAGGTAAGCAAACACTAAGCCGTCTGATAAGGGCCATTTACTTAAGCTGGCAAAAACGTTCATCCTAAGATTCAATCAATAACATTTGAAACCTATTTTTACACAGTTTGTTCTCATAGTTGTTGTGGGCGGGCCAGCCACTCCCCTCGATCAAAAGTGGATCGCTCCCAACCCTTAATATTACCCAAAACTTTTGAGCCCACCCTTGCACCTGACTAAGTTCCCTACACAGTCAAATGCCCACCGAATGAACTCCCAAAAAGAAATTATGTCAAATAAAATGGCTAATAAACCCTCCAGCTAATTATTATTCCTTAATTAACTTTATTTATAAGCCCCCAAATTATTTAACAAAACTTCACCAAAAAGTTACAATATTCCCTTGCTCTCCTTTCAACGAACAAGAATGATTGCTACTAGCTTGCTTGCCGTCACGGTGTACAACGCAACGGCTAGCCCAACACACACACAGAGGGAGCGTTCCCAAAATACGTAACGCAAAAAAACCGATTTTTCGACCCCTACCTCCCCCTTCGTAACGCCTGCGTAACACGAGGTTTGAGCCCCCCCTCCCCATGCGTAACGCATAACGCTCAGAGCTAAACTTTTAATTTATATATTTTATTAGCATGACTAGTATATTTCTTTCACACAAAGAAAGTTGACACACACCAAGTTTTAAACACACAAAGTTTTAAACACACTCAAAGTTGGGTTTTAAAACGTTTCATAATCTTTTAACTCTATAAAATTTACTGGATGCCTGGAAATGATTGATCCTTTTCCAGATTTCAAAAAGTTTACGACCACAAGTAAAACAAGTTCTTTTTCTGTAGATATAGGAAATTTCTACACAGCTAAAAAATCGTTGTGCAATTTTCTGTTCATCTACTCCATTTTACTTTGCAAATAGCTTATTTAAAAATCAGGTGCGGTTAAAACCAGAAAATAGGCCAAGCTTGTAAAACTCTGTAGATCAAAATCAAGAAGAAAGTAAGCGACGACTTTATACAGAGTTGCGGAAATCAGAATAAATTGCACGGGGAAGAGAAAAGGCTCTGCATTGTACCAAATTTTTTATATAAGCTTTTCATAACATGTGCCTAATTTTGTGTCATGAAGCTGTTACGTAACGCACCTCCAAGACCCCCCCTCCCCCTGCGTACACTAGCGTAACGTTTGCCTAGACCCCTCCCTACCCCCATCGGTGTTACGTATTTTGGGAATGTTCCCAGAGAATGAACATGAATGATCTGGAAAGGAGAGAAAGGCAGTGAACAATGCCCTCTCCTCGCTTTCCCTAACCTAAAGTTAACCGCTAAAAATAAAGGTAAAACTGCTCTATGGCAGACGCTTTACTCCTCAACGACATTTCTCCCTCCCATGTGCGCTGCACATCATGACACCTGATTGCTGACAACGATGGGACACACTTTCACAGATAAACGACGATAGGTGGTGAAAGTAACCGGCATTCCTTTCTCCTTAGCTTTCCGGTTGGCAACTTTCACATCCGCTTTCCTGACTTGTCCGTCCTTGGCTGGATATGTGGCGGCGACAAATCCCTTTTTCCAGGTGCTCCTGGGAACCTGATCATCCACCACCAAAACTATATCTCCGACTTTAAGTGGCTCCGCAGAGTTATGCCACTTTTCTCGTCGAGCCAAAATTGGAAGGTACTCCAGCGTCCAGCGTCTCCAAAACTGGTCAGCCATGTACTGGACATCCCTCCAACCCTTCCTGTGACCGTCTTTGTCATCGTAGACTCCGGGTATCGTAGCGCCACTCCTAGCGCTTCCAAGAAGGCGTTCCCAGCTCCCTCCCATATGAGGAGCTGCCGTTAAAATGAAGTGCCACTCAACTCCCTTTCTTGTCAAGTGGTCAATCTGCGCTTCATTTCTTTCAACAAGCAGCGAGTTAACTTGTGAAGCCAGGGTGGCACTGACTGTTTCCTTTTCTTTGTACTCTGCTCGAATCGCCTCTAACTCATGGGTCAGTTCCTTATTTTGCACGTCCAGAACAGTCAAAGCCTCCTTTAGAACCTTGATGGACTCTTCCTGCTTTTCCAGAAACCTTGTCTCAAGCTCTTCTTTTAGCTCGCTCCGTTCCTTGCGAACAGTTTCTAATTGCTCAACCCATTCTCGCTGAGAACCAGCATGCTGTTCCTGGATCTGAATCAACTCCATTTTCTGATATTCCCTCAGTTCCTCCATTTCTACCTGCAAAGCATCGCGGCTATCTTCGGATTTCTGCAGTTGGACCTTTATCTGTTCCGATTCCCCCATCAAAGCAGTCCTTTCATCAACTATTTTTTCATTCTTTCCCTCAAGTCGCTTAATGCTATCCAAATATTCTGCCTCCTTCCTGTTCCACTTTTCCAACTTGTCAGCCAACTCTTTCTCAGACCCGCTTCGAGTTTCTGTTAACTGATCCTCCAAATCCCGAATCTTCAGTTCCAGTTTTTCCTTGAACGCATTATGCTGCTCCCCGATTTCCACAAATTCCTTTCTCATTCCCACCAACTGCTCCTCATGCAGCTTTCGAAGCGTTTCAATGTGCCCTCGAGACTCTGCCAGAGCCTCTTCGTGATCATCAAGACGTCCCTGCAATTCACCACATTTTACCGAAATGACCAACAGATCCTTCAGCTGCTGCGCTTCCTTAAGCTCTATATCCTTTCGCAGGGCCTCTTCTTTTTGTAACTTTTCCTGCAAATCGTCAATAGTTCGGCGCAGCTTTATAGTCTCCGCTTTCATCACCTCCTCTTTCACGTCATGCTTAATGCGTACGATTTCCAAGGAATGACGGTACTCTTGTTCTCCAAGTTTGGTCTTGATCACAGAATTTTTTAATTCATCTGTCATTGTTTTCTTGTTCGCTTGCTTGTTCGCTTGAGCTTGTTCGTCCTCAAATTTCGATATTTTCGAACCCTTCTCCACTGTTGAATCCACCAGCGCTCGGAACCTTTTAAGGAGCTCGTGCTCGTCGGTCTGAAGTGCTAACTGGAGCGACTTCTCTAATGCCTCCCTCTTTTCTCCGACGTACCATCCCAATTTACAGCGCACCGCGATCGGATCATCTCTACAATCAGTTTCCAATATTTCCCGTGCAGCCATGAGGTCCAGTTCAGTAATTCCAATTATCATTTGGATCTTTACCCCATACATGGACTCGGCCCGCATTTTCTTCAGATGAGGATACTTCCGTTTAAGTTCCTCAGCGTCAAACGTCCGGTCAGGCAATCCAAGTTTCCGTACCGTATGAACCGACTTTATTCTGAAAGTTGAGGCTCCTTTGAAAGCTCCAGAGATATCCAATGCTACATTTTGCGACTCCTTCTCTTTCCTCTTATCCCCGTACACAATAAAGGAAATCGGCTCATGTTTTCCACTAAACTCCAGCGCTTCTGCAATCTCGGTCTCCACCATATTAAAAGAGCATCCGGTGTCCAGGAGGGCGTAAACTTTCTTCATTCCCGCTGGACCATGCACTAAAACCTTTATCACTGGCAAGAGATCAGCTGATGATGCAACTCCCATTGACCCATGGTCTTCACACTCCTTATCCTCCAAACTTGGCTCTTTCTCCGGACTTTTGCTTCGAACTTCTGAAGCAGCTGGTTTCGGATAGTGCAACAACTTGTGATGTCGTTGTTCGCAGTTACCTACACCGCACCCTTCTGTCACTTTGCATTTTAGTGCTCCATGGCCTTTTTGCAAACATAAATAACATAGCCTTTTCTCCTTGACAATGGCTCGCCGTTCAGCAACAAGAAGCTTTTTGAAACCGAAGCACACACTAATGTTATGGCTCTTTCCGCAATAGTCACACGATCCTGTGGCTTCCTTGTCCCAAGTCGGCGCAGCTGATGCAAAAGCCCGTATTCCCTTCCGGCCACCACGCTTGTCACTGTCTTCATCCACATCTGCTATCTTCGCACGAGACATCTCACAAGCCTTATCATACTGGTGACCCATCCAAATCGAAAAGTGTTTCATGTCTGCGATCCGGCCTCCTCCAGTGAACACCCAGTCCAGCCAACGTTCTTTTAAATCTGTCGACAGCTTATCCACTAGTTTCGTCAGCAAGTAACCATTGTTGGCATAATCCGTCATCTTATGAGCCGTTATGCTTGATTCCAGGGTCCTGATAGCACGTGCAAACTGCTTCACGGTTTCCGGCTTTCGAAAATCAGGGGCCTGGCACTTTTCCACTTTGTCAATCAGGCACTCCACTATATATCTTGGAGATCCAAACTCTTTCTCTAGTGTTTTTAGGATGCTTGGAACATTATCTGGGCTATTGAACATTCCCTTTACTGCATCCTTTGCGGCTCCTTTTAGTGACATCATCAACCTTGCCAAGTTTTGCTGGTGGTCCAGTTTGTAGGTTTTGGTGCTCCTGTCAAAGGCACCCTTAAAGGAAACCCAATCTTCTGCCCTTCCGCTGAAAATAGGCAGCTTCTTATCTGATGAATCCTTGATCAAAATCTTTTCTTCCTTGTTCTGCATTGAGGATGCAAGAGTGGTCAAGGCTGAGATAAGTCCATCCATGTCGGAGGATTGACGAGTAGACGCTACCGTGCTGATGTTGTCTTCATCATCACTTCCAGTGATACCAGGTTGGGCTGTGGTCTGACGCTCATTCATGGGCACCGAGCAAGCTTTTTGCTGCACCTGTGAACTCTCCACCCAAGTTCTCACACTGTCCTTAACTGACTGTCTTTCACTGGCCACTGAAGATAGCTTTTCGTCCTGTTCCTCCTCTTGCAAAGCCCGGATTTCTTCCACTATCCGATTTTCCTGCTCTACTCGCCTTGTCTCCAGTTGAATGAGATCCTCAATCGACTTAATCTTAGCCTCTTGGATCCCAATTTCCTCATCCACGTCAATAGCCATCAGCTCATGTTGGGAAAGAAGACCAGCAGAATTTTCCACATCCGGGTGCTCGGAATAGAACTTGATTTTCTTTTGAATGTTGGCCAGTCTTTTCCTATAGAGTTCCAACTTTGTCCCCAGGTCAATCGCTTTTCGTTGCAGGTCAGACTTTGTTTGCAGGGCCCGCAGTTCTAACTGTTTCTGGCGGATGGAACGCTGTGATCCCGACGAAATACAGCTTCCTCCGTCATCAGCTGATTCTCTTTTCCTCTGTGTAGCGCCTTCCTTCAAGAGAGCTTTGTCCAGATTTTCTAGCCCCTGCAAAGCTGCTGCGGAGGGGTGGCCTTGTCCACCAGTGTCATGGTCCACTTCGGCACTTGACTTCTCTGAACCTCTACTGCTGGGTGTTGCCATGCTTAAAACTGCAATTAAGGCTCCAAAAAACACACGAAAAATCAATAAAAATCCCCACGGACCACAACAGCAAATATGTCTGTCTTTCCAATGGCAGCTCCACCAGGTTCCAACAATAAGATTGATTAAAAAACCTTACAATTTAAAGTGCAATCTATGTTTATACACCCATGCACAGTGGTGGTATTTTCCCTGCTACACTTAGTAGTAGCCCACTTTGATGTCTTGTCCACAAGGATCCTGACCTTGGCACCCGGCTTCAACGGATCACCTTCCAAAAACGGACTATTTCCACACTTGGACAGCACAAAAACCAATTAGGCACCCGGCTGCTACGGATCACCTTCAACTCCACCGCTTTTAGCACCAGAAATCGACCAAAAGGACCTCCTTGGCACCCGGCTTGACGGATCACCTTCCTCCGGAGGATTCCAAAAATGGGCGTTTTTCCACGGACAGGGTTATCCGGCTCGAAGGACCATTAATGTGGGCGGGCCAGCCACTCCCCTCGATCAAAAGTGGATCGCTCCCAACCCTTAATATTACCCAAAACTTTTGAGCCCACCCTTGCACCTGACTAAGTTCCCTACACAGTCAAATGCCCACCGAATGAACTCCCAAAAAGAAATTATGTCAAATAAAATGGCTAATAAACCCTCCAGCTAATTATTATTCCTTAATTAACTTTATTTATAAGCCCCCAAATTATTTAACAAAACTTCACCAAAAAGTTACAATATTCCCTTGCTCTCCTTTCAACGAACAAGAATGATTGCTACTAGCTTGCTTGCCGTCACGGTGTACAACGCAACGGCTAGCCCAACACACACACAGAGAATGAACATGAATGATCTGGAAAGGAGAGAAAGGCAGTGAACAATGCCCTCTCCTCGCTTTCCCTAACCTAAAGTTAACCGCTAAAAATAAAGGTAAAACTGCTCTATGGCAGACGCTTTACTCCTCAACGACAGTTGTGCATGTATTATAAAGTGATCCTATAAACGGTTAATAGAATTGCGAATATATTACGTCAGTTTATATGTTTTGCAAATGTTTAAGGGTTTAAGGAAAGCTTATTTTGAATAAGTATGTCATGTGTAAAAATTTCATCGCAAACTTTCCTGGTATTCAACTTGAGAGTACTAGTTGGCAACTATATTTGTAAGCCTAGAGTCAACATATCATATAAATATCATAAAGTTGTCATGTTAATGTATGAGTTTAAATATTAGCAAAATACACATGATAATTTCAATCATTTTACGCTTCCGCATGCAGATTATTATAACGGTTTTTATTTATTGCTTAAGTTAGTAAGCCAACTCAATACTTTGCGCGATACTACTTACATAGTTATGTCTTCCCTGTTCATTAAGTCTATTTCAACTTGTGTCTTCCATGGATATTAATCAGACTTTTCTTAATCCGAACTGGTCAAGTTTTCCAAACCAAGTATCTTTAGTCGAATCACTTACGGACATTGATGGCCTTTTTATGTGCAAAATTGGGGCAATAATAAAAACACTTGCAATAAATCTCATTTTACTTCCAATAATATTTTGGTCTTTGCCTATTTTTGTCATCATGCTTGGACTTAAAAAAATACGGGACACGGGTGAGACAAATAAATAAATATTAATATGTTTTTATTATAATAAGCTCTGTAATTAATATGCTTGAATGTATTCTAGCGTTTGGGAAATTGTTTTCGTCAAATGAAAATTTGTCTGGAAAAGAAAAGCACAAAGTACCCACTATCAAAGTGTATGCAGCACCGGATACAAAACTTCCGGGTTACGCTATACAACAGAACAACGATTTAAAGAATCAAAAACGGAGAAATTCTACACCATATTTTACCATAGGCGCATCTGGCTCTATTGATTCAGTAACTCAAAGAAAAAAGCAGCAGGCTACACAACTTAGGAAAAACGACAAGTATGAAAATCGCTTGCGAGAAATTGCTGAGGAACAAAAGCTATTGTTGGTGGATAACTTGAAAATATCTGACGACAATCCAGCCAAGTCAAATGAAAAAGAAAATCAAGCTCCACGGCAAATTGTAATGGGAATAAAGGCCAAGGTAAATACGTCTGACAATTAAAAATTTTGCCAACCAAAATTGCAGGGATTTATTTATTTAATGTAATTGATAACGTTTTAGAGTTTCTCCGGAAGTCACGGCGCCCTGGCAGCAAGCCATGTAGACCAATCTTCTATGAGTCATATAAGTTTCCAAACTCCGGTGCCATACTTAAAACGGCAAGATAACACATTGAAAAATGGAAATAAATGCTCCCAACCAAAAATCGTAAATATAAAGATACCAACTGATGAGCGGTATGAAAATATCATCAGCAGTGAACCAAACGAAACAAAAGCATTTGTTCCACCGGAGCCAAAACCTCGATATAGTTTATTGAAATCAAGCATTTTTGGTGACCAGTCCAAATTAGTTACAAAACGGCCAATACCAACACCAAGGAAACCCATTCCCAGAAGCGGTTCCAGTCAAGAGAAGTCAACACTCAAGTCTACTCCGAATATTTTGGCGACTCAATGTACTAATAAAGTTGGGACAGATGAGACAGAAACACTTTATTGTGTTGAGCATTCAGATTTTGTAGAAATTCGCGATTCTTCTAGGGAGATTGCTGCTCCTGTTTGACTTCTAAACTTTGAGGATTGCATTTCTTATTTAGCTTTAGACACAAGAATATGAATACACTACCATATAAAAATATTAAAATGCTTATTACTTTTATGCATATTATATGTATTGCCAACTGCATCTAAGGCAATATATTATCAAGTTGCAATGAATAAATAAAATGATAAATTCATTATCTGGCATTCCAAAAGTTCATTCATTCACTCTGATCAATGACGCATTCATTTGATAATGTAATTTGTAATGTAATGCAATGGTGTGATAATTTGTAAAGATAGTGGTATGCTATTTATGCTTTATGCTTTTTATGTAGCTCCAAGTTCTAAAAGCATTGCAAAACCGATGTTCAAAATAGCTATTAGATATAAGGAATAGTTGCAGAATAAACAAGCCATAAGTATGAATACAAATTGAAATAGGATTGTAACGTACGTACAATTTTACACATTTTTTCTTTATGCTCAGCTTAATTAGCTGGTTGGTGCCCATGACAGCAGAAGTAACAAAAAATATGTAAAAATTAGACTTTGGTAATTACCAAGATTACGTTTCCCAAATATCATTTTTTACAAACACAGCTTCTTTATTTGTATTTCCCACTTCCTAGATGAGCATGCCATCAAATTAAATAAAGTTTTATGTATCAGTTAACCTGGTCAATTCGTTTATCATATACCAGTACGAGTTGCAAAACGGGAAGTTGAAGTACATTGTACATAAGTGCAAAAGTAAAACAAATAGTGGAGTGATTCATTTAGACTTATGAAAAAACAAACATCAACAAGATGTACGACACGCAAAAGCGGTATGAGCCTGGAGCAATCCAATTCAAACAATAAATGCAAATAAATTTTTACTCTTTGTTTCAGCAACATTGTTCATTTCTCAGGATGACGTAAACGGAGTAGACGGAAGTATTTTTGCAATTTGCAAACGTTTGAACTATCTACATTTGACACAGATTTAGCTTTTCTGTCGAATCCTGACTTATTTGGTTTGCGTAACGGTTACCTACTTTCTTGCAAAATTGCGATTCTGTAGAATAGCTTTGAGAAGATCATCATATAACTTTTGGCAGCAGTTGCAAGAAGTACTAGTACTATGATAGTTATCATAGTCCAGCCAGTGCAATACTTTCACTTTCATGAAAAAACTTATACATAGAAGCAGAAGCTAAAAGCTGAAGATACGGTGTGAAATGATAAGGTATTTGAAAGCTCACTTTATTATTTCTATTAGTATTAGGTACATATTTTTTTACTTTTATACAAGTTAGTTACGTAAATTTATAATTTAATTGTAGGCTTAAATATGGCGGAAAGCAATGAAATAGTTTCCTTACCAGAAGAGCCACCCCAAGAAAATGGTTTGGCTGTTTGCAAGCCAAATGCCAAAGTACGACCGATATCTTTCGTGGCGCCGATACAACACGTTGATAATGACGCAGAAAAAAGCTGCGCCGACACGGCAAACCCCGTTGCTAATAATGTTGACCCCATTCAGTTGTTTCAAGAAACAATTCAAGATTTAGGTAAGCCAAAGTATTTTTTGTATTTCTTACAGTTATACACATTTATTGTATATTTATGCATATTTTATCAGGTAATCCAGCAGATCTTCAAAATTTTGCTAAGTCCATAAACACTTTAACTGAAGTTTTGCAATCATTGCAAAAACGATTGCCAAATGTGCAACAAGAAACTACCAATAAAGCACAAAGCTCTACTTCGGAAGTTCAAGAGAACTGCAATCCTGCTCCGGAGAAACTAGCTGATAGCAAAGCAAGTTTGGCTTTTATGAATGAGCTGGAAGGACGGTTAAAAGATGGGTTGCAACCACCACCGCCGCCACCTCCTCCGCCTCCACCAGCTCAAGAACCCAGTAAAGACTCTGTCTCGACAGAAAAGGCAATTGAAAAGGGTGAGCAAAATGTTCCTATAGTAACACCACCTAAACCATTGGATGCTGTGACTGCAGAACTTAAAGCAGGTGTTAAGTTAAAACCAACAGAGCAAGTCAAGGTATTTTATCTTATCTTATAAAATCTCTTATATCTCTTATCTCTTATTAACAATCTTATAAAAGATTCATAATAATCTTATTGAAAATTATAACTAACCTTACAACGTAAAATGTCTAGAAAAATGTGGAAACTGAAAAAAGCTACGAGGTGGATTTTAAGAAAAATTTGAAACCAGCAAATACAAGAGTATCTAAGACTTCTGCCACAAGTGAAGGTGAAAGCACTGTTAGCAACTTACCAGACACAGCGACGCAATCAACAAACCCTTTAATTGAACAAATCAAGAAGAATAACCGGGCTCGAAGAATGAGCATAGTCGCGGATTCTATGAATATCGATGTGCCGGCAAATTCTGAGAATGAACGTGTGCAAGTACCAAATCCAAGAATGTTAAAGAAAAGAGAAAGTTGTCCAGCTAACGTGGACACAAATAAAAGCATTAATGATCCTCCTGCAAATATATTTGCCACACTGAAGCCATCGCCTCTAAAGGACAGAAACAAAGATGACGTGAAAAATGAAGCAGCCAGTGACAGATTTGCGCTTCCATTTGCAGCAACTCTAAGAAGAGTACCAAATGAAGTTATACCTGCTTGGTGCAAGGATTCCGATGATAAAGAAAATATAGAATGCTTGCCCAAGCCTGTCATGCCTGAAGCTAAGCCAAAACCAATTCCTGAATTAAAACAGCGTCCCGTACCATCAGCGAAGCCAATTACATCAGAAAAGATGCAGAAGAAAGAAGAAAATCTATCAAACTTAGATGAACCAGTTAAAGCAGTGCAATCTGCTGCTCCTCCTCCTCCACCACTTCCTCCTAAGCCTGTAGAAAATGTTGATGTGGATATTAGTTCTGGTGATAATATAAAGTCGAATGGCAAGCAAAATGCTTTGGAAACACTAGAAAACTTGTCAGTTGAAAACCAACAGGGAAAAGATAACCGAGTAGCACTTATGGCTTCAATAGAAGCTTTTAACTCTACAAAGCTTAAGAAAATTGGAAATCTGGTAGGTTTTTATAGCTAAAGAATTAAATATCAGTTAAGTATACTATCAGAGTTAATGTAATTTTCAAATAATTAAAATCTTGAAATTGCAGGCTATAAAGAAGACCAAACCTGTAGAGTTAGGAAATTCTCGCAGTGCTCTGCTGTCACAAATTCTAGGATTCCCTAAAGATAAACTTAAAAATGTTGCATCAAATAAGGTAGTCAACCGTTTTTAAATGTAAACTTCCATATTTTTTACCGAGTTGCAAAAGGTTAAAATAAATTAACTGAAATATAACATTTATAAACTAACTAGGGTCAACAAAAGAAAGACCTTCAATCCAGAATCTTGGGCAGTCTTAGCGACAACGATGTTTTGAAGATGGCAATAAATGACCGCAATAAGGCCCTCCATCCAGAGGATTCCGAAAGTGATACTGAAACTGATAAAGAGTGGTCATCTGAAGAATAGTTATGACAAGTATACCAAACAGAATGAATGATGTATTTATGCTGTTTTTATTATCAGTCATATATAAATCATTTTGTAAAATAGAATGCATTTTGCTCTGAAACACAGTCTTTTCTCTAAACATATACGGGTATAAATTACAATAAATTGTAATACCGGAATTGTAATATTCAATAGTACAGATATACATAGTGAATAACAATAGTTTATATTGTATATATATCTTGGTAAAAAAAATTCAAAAATCCTTTGATATTCTTTAAGCTTCAGCATTTTAACTAAGAATCAATCATCTTTGCATTTCTGGCTGGAATTTAAAGTTCTTAAGAGGATGGTTGGTTTGTCCTTATGCATTCCTCAAAGTCGTCAACTTAACGCCAACGTCAACTACTGAAAATTATATGTCACTACAATGTTTTAAGCAGGAAATTAATGTCGTTCTTTATTTTTTTTTATAAATATGCACATATAACTCTTGGATTATGGCGCAAACTTATAACGGAATTTTCCATCGATAACTTTAATGAATATGAGCAGAGCAGAGGTACAAATATTCAGTTTTGATAATACAAATCAGTGGTCTAACTATCACTTTTGACATGCAGATTCGAATTAGATTCGGCTGAATACAGTAAAAATGGAAGTAACGTTACAATACTAAATCCATAAAAAGTGTAGATTAAAAAAAATACTTGAAAATCAATATCATTTCTTTCATAATATATAATTATTATCTAACAAAAGTTTAAACCTTCTGTGTAATAAATAAATCAAGCATTTACTAGCAAATGTCAAACGCTACTAGTTTTGTGGTTGCGGAACAGGCTTAAAAGTTAAGCAATAGGTTTTCAAAAATCAATAGTAATTTTGCAATTTGAACAATTTCCTTGCTGAAATGCTTTCCTTAAAGCAGTTTACTTCGGTTTTAAAGAGAACGTTTTGTTACAAAATTAGCAGTAATTTATAAGCGTGCGTTAGGATTTACTCAAGCATCAATTTAAATCTTTCATGAAGTTAAATTACTGCTCTTCTTATGCCACCTTTAGTTTTTCAAACCGCCGAGTGACATTTTTATGTTTGAAGCACGTTTTTCAATTGTTCTACAAAACTTTTTTCTGTGCCCATTTTAACTTATTAAATCCGCTTAAAAATGTTGAGTAAAACTTTTTACAAGCTTTTTCGTTCCCATATGCACCAAGCCAATCTAGTTTACGCATTTCCCATTTCTTGGTCCGATTCTCAAGAAAAATATTTCATAAATTCTACAACTGCATCCAAGTTTTATCTATTTTCTCTACAAACCTACCTTCTAACCATATTACTATTTATCCGAGTGTTGCATCAGTACTTTCTCTGGAAAAGCCCAGATTCCAAATTAGCCAGTTCTCTGCAATTCTACTTTCTCTATGTGTGCTTTATTGATATGATGTACTTTTCTGCACTAATCTTCCAAATTGCTCGCTTTACTCAAGAGCTTGTCGCCTACTTGAATTCTTGGCCGGTGTTTCTAAAGTCTTTACAAGAAAAATATTATACAAAAGACAAACCTTATAAAAATCCCAAATATTTTGATAAAATTATTCAAGCTTTGGGCATATCCTTCCCACTTTTTGGAATATCTACTGGTTGTCACTCTTGGTTTTATCCATATTGGTGTTTATACCCACTCAGTTTATTAGGATCCCCAATTCAAAACCAGGCTATATCTTATATTTTATGCAGTTTTCAAACCACATTTTGCGTTTGGATATTACATCAATGCTGGCGAGTGTCTCTTGTGGCTTTTGAAGTGTTGGCGTGTAATCTTCAGTATACATGGCTTGTACTTTTACAGTTTATTTGTGACGATGGACGTCCAGCAACCAAAGTGAAAATACAAAAGTTTCAACAGTCTGATAATCGATGGAGGCATGCAGACAGTTTAAGACAAACATACGTTCAGTTGGAAATCTTTCATGGATTTTTTCTAGAAATGTCTTCCATTCTCTATATGCCATTTAATTCTATTGCTACTAATTTGGTACTGTTTTGTAATTACTCTGTGATTACTCACTGGCATAGAATGAGTGTATTTATGGTACTGCTTTTGCTAATATTGGGACCATTAATGGCTGGAGGACCTTTATTGCTATTTTTTGGTTTCTATGGGAAATTCGCACCATTGGGAAAATTTGTATTGAAATCAATGAAGCATAAACAAAACGGTTGGAAGGGGAACAGGCACGGGCATAAGGAAATGATAAAATGGATAAAAAGCAGAAAGCCTCTAAGCTATAGGTATGGAAAAACGTATCAAATTGGAAGAACAACGGTGCTAAAAATATGGAAGAGTTTTATACGCGGCACGTTCCGTGCGCTTTTGACACTTAAGCAGTAAAAGACTCTGTTGAATTTAATATGTTGAGCTTATGAATAAATGCGCATATAAATTATGCTAAAATTGGTTACTTGGTATAGTGCAATAGCTTTTAAATAATTTCTTGGTAAGCATCATAACATAAATATTAGCGTATGACCAAAGCGCATGTTTAGTTGGAATAAGCGTGAATTGATTTGCATGGAAATTCGACAATTTACTGTGCTTATTTCATTTTTCATGTATGCTGTAATGTTTTGTTTTGCAAAGTTTCACTTTGTTTCTTCAGAACGTGAAGACAAGTGCAAGTTGTTTAGCTTTAGAAATCTATGTACTTTTTTATTAAAACAATTTGAAAAATTACTAGACATAAATCAGTTTTGTACGTCACTTATCTTATCTCTATTTACAAATTTTTGCTTAAATTGACATTTAACCCACTTTAGAAGCTTTTGAGCCTCCTGCCGAGCTGGAACTTGCTGCACTGCTTGAACTAGAAATTTTGCTTGCACTTGCACTGGAGCTTGACGCTGAGCTAGAACTAGACCCTAAACTTGTTGATTTGAAGGAGGCTGAACTTGATCCTGAACCACTTGATTTAAATGAGGATGAACTTGGTCCACTAAAGCTGGATCCTCTGGACCCTCCAAATGAGCTTGAGCTACTTGAGCCAAAACTTCTGCTACCCGAGCCAAATGAACTGGAACCAGAACTTAAACCTCTACCAGAGCCCAATGAGCCACCAGAGCTAAAGCCTCTACCAGAACCGAAGGAGCTTGACCCGCCTGAGCCAAAACTTCTACCACCCGAACCGAATGAACTCGAGCCGCCAAAAGATCTACCAGAGCCAAATGAGCCCCCAGAGCTAAAGCCTCTACCAGAACCAAAGGAGCTTGACCCTCCAGAACCAAAACTTCTTCCCCCACCCGAGCCAAATGAGCTACCAGAACCAAATCCTCGGCCCGATCCGAATGAATTTGAGCCACCAGAACCGAAAGGTCGTCCTGAACCAAACGAGCGTGCTCCACCAGAATTGAAGCCTCTTCCATTTCCAAATGAACTTGTTCCTCCATCAAATCTCGATCCTCTACCAAAGGCAAAATTACTTGAGCCACCAAAGTTAAATCCTCTTCCCGATCCCCACGAACTTGACCCACCAGAATTCAATGCTCTCCCCTGATTCCACCCTCGTCCTTGGTTACCTGACCTCCATGTCCCTTGGTTGAACGGTCTTGGGGCTACCTGATTAAAACCTCTACCTTGATTATATTGGTTTGAAACGCCAGAGTTATATCCTCTTCCCTGCTGAGTATACGTTCTTGGGGCTACTTGATTAAATCCTCTTCCTTGATTATTATTATAAGGTCTTGAGGCTGGCTGGTTGAAACCTCTTCCTTGAACAGCGGAACCGGTATTTGGCCATCTCTGACCTGGTCTCCAAGGCTGTTGTGTACTCCATCCTCTTCCTTGATTAAATCCAGGCCGTTGGGTACTTGACGGCCAAGGTTGATATCTACCATTTTTTATGGCAATCCATCTTCCCCATTTATCCCTGAATCCTTGTCCGAATGGTCCTGGTCTTCCGTTCCAAACTGATGGAGGGACATAAGGTACATAGGGGACGGGGCTAGGTGTTGTAGTTGTCGTTGTTGTGGTGGACGGGGTATTCCAATAATTCAAGTATGGCGATGACTGGGAATACTGGGATCGACCTTGTCCTACAGAATTTGCACTGCAAGTGGCATTGCCATTGCGGCAAAATCCGTTTGGACTATATCTGTTTCTGCTGCAGCATTGGTCTAATTCGTATTTCGGTCTGAAACAGAACTGACGGCATGCTGGAACTGTGTACGATGACGATACAAGGGAGATTGCATAATCTGTAAAAATTAATGAAATTGATCAAGTCTGACTAGTCTGAGCTTATGTTACCTTAAATAACCTTGATAAGATTTGTAAAACTTACCAAAATGCCCAATGACCAAAATTGATGCCAAAAGAAAACGAAAATATGAGATTGATTTTAGTAAGCCCATTCTATTTTCTGAGAGTTTAAGACTTAATTTAGAGATATTAATGTCGAGTTGCAACCTGAAATGATAGAAATTTTCAATTACTTGATTTCTTTTATACCGTCAAGATTTCAAGATTCTAAGCATGCATTCTGACTGACAGTATGGAATTTTTAAAATAGCTTTTAAAACATCAAGTCATTTTAATTACTAGTGTATACAAGACACTTCAAAAGACCGATTTCATTTAGTAATAGTAATTAGCGCTTACAAATTTAATTCGCTGGAAATACCACTGCGGAGTTTAGAGATGTGCATCATCCAAATAATTATTTTAGATTTTGTGTATGGCAAATATTTTAAATGTTATTGGCATTACGCCGAAACGTCAAAGCATAATTTTATTGCAGTGTACGTTGAAAACCGTAAAAATAATGACAACTTGAATTCATTTGCATGCATTAGTAGCATAGTGCTGGATTGTGAAGAAAATGCTAGACTGCCTAATTCCTTTTTTGACAACCAAACAAATAAGTAACTACACTTTATACGTTAGAAAAAATGTCAAAACGACTTAACATTGTTATATTTGTTATTGCTCTTTTTATCAGTGCAATTATGATAGGTGAGAAACATATTTTTATCTTTTAATTTAAAGAAATATATATTTTTATAACAAGTCAATCTTTTTAGGTTTGGTTTCAAGAAAGCTTTCCATGGAATTTCTGAAGAATTCTGTGGCGGAAGAGCCAATGTCCGGATAAATAGAATGCCCAAGAATGAAATGTTACTAGTCAAACTTCAAACCATCAAAATGTTGAGCTAAGAAATTCAGACAAAAGTGCTTCATCTTTTGGTTTCCGATTCCCATTACATATTTATATTTTATTGCAATTATAAATTAAACAAGACACGTATGATTTAATAAAAACCTTAACTCTAATTTAACAACAAAATTATTTCTGAACAATTATTTACTCCTTTTCTTTGCAATTCTGTTCATGCGCATCCCGATTATACTCCCTGTAAAAGAACCTGCCACATCCCTTTCTGCACAACAGCTCGGCTTTCATCCCTTCCTTATTGTCCCCCTCTCCCATTTCCCCATGAACCTTTCTCAAATGCGCTCTTAACTCCCTTGTAAATGGAAACCCCGCACCACAAATAGCACACAAGTGACTCTTCTTAATCCCATGCACCCTCTTCTGATGATACTTTAAATAACTTGGACGTGGCGATTTAAAAGTCTTGCCACAGAGATCGCATTGAATTGGCTCTTTAGATTCTCTTTCGGGACAACGGTTTCTTTTGTGTTCGTTAAACTGCACCTTAAGTACAGTCATTCCACACAGGTCGCAAGTAACTTTAGGCCTATCTTCCCGTTTTAAATGGGTTTCCAAATGATTCTGAAAGGCTACTCCTCTAGGAAGCTTCTGCCCACAAGTTTTACACTCTTCAAATTTCCCTTTGTAGGCTGACGTCGATCCCGGTTTAGCTCCAGTGCAATATTTCTTGTGTTGTTTGACATTGTTCAGCTTTAGAAAGAGTAGTCCGCACTTGTCGCACTTTAAACTGTCCGGATTAACGTGGTGAATGACATGAGCGTTAAATTTTAATAGACTTGTGGCCTTGTGTGCACACTTGCCACAATGAAATAAATTTGTGTGGGTGCTAAGTACATGATCAAATAGACGATTTTGCATGGCCATTGCGTATTTTACATTATCGGTGGGGGTAAATGTTCGGGTATAAGTGCAATCGGAGTGATGGCAATGGAGGGTGACTTGAGGTGGATCTGGTTCTGTGACTGAAATGGGAATGTTGGCGATGGTGATTTGGTCTTGAGACAGATCGTACTTCCAGTACTGACAGTAGTGGAATTGGTCAGAGTGCTTTAGTTTAGTGGAAAAGGGCTTGAGGATTCGGGCCACAAGATGGGTTCTGGAGGGGGTCATTTGACTAAAATCCACTTTTCGGAGAATACCCGTGTTTAGGTTGTATCTGGATTTGTAAGAAAATTGATTAGGGTTGGCTCTATGTTTAGTTTTTGTCTTTTTAGAGGATTTTCTATCCTCCCAATCTGAATCGTCATCATCATCCACTTCCCAATCATCCTCCATGTCACCCTCGACTAAGTATTGCACTTGGGGCTCCTCCTTAATAATAAATTCAGGTTCAGAAGGGTTTTGGTTTGATGGAGTTTCCTCCATTGCCATTCCTAAAGGGTCCACTACTTTTCCAATACCATCCAGTGAATTCTGGTGATTAATGTCAATGTCATCATGATTTATTTCTAGATCATCAAAATTCTGGAAACTATCGTCATCAAAAGCCACTTCTGGAGGAGAATTCGGAGCATCATCTCCCTTTTCACTTTGACTTGACCTCTGTAACACTTTGGCTTCCATTTTTCCTTCAGAACTTTGGTTCCTTCTGGTAGCAGTTAACTTTGTACGCTTATCTGCCAATTTCACTCTTTTCCTGGAACCCTCCACCAGTTTGGTATCCACCTTTTCCCGAAAGCTTCCCAACTCGGTGACAACTTTAAAGGAATAAAACCCAACGCAAATTAATTACTCAACTTATTCCAAACTATAGAAATTTATTAAAGATTACTTACCATTCACAATGCTCTTCTTAAACATCGTCAAATCGTCCAGCAATTTCGTCTCCTCCAAACAGTTCCCCTCTTTCTGCTTCACCCTCCTCACGATCCCCTCCATTTCCATGTAATACAAATCCGTATAGCCCTTCAGCAACTTCAGTTTCCTTAGCAACTCCAACTGCATCTTGTTCACCTCATGTTCCACCTCATCCAACTTCAGCTTATTATCCACCGCTCGGCTTATCATTGCCAAGCAGTCTGAACAAACGGACACCTTATCCTTTCTTCTCCTTAATCTCCTCAAAAACTCGTTCGCCTCAAACTTATCATCCTCATCCTCCACCTCCCTGTCGCCGTCGGCACAGATTTCCAGCTCGTTACAAAACTGGGAGAATTGAGGATTTGTCAAAAGATCACCTCCACCCCTCGAGGAAGGGACTTGGCTTTGGGAACAAACAACGCATAATCTATTTACTGGATTATGTGTCATGATTCCTAATTGCAATTAAAATGATGGCTCAGTTAAAAACTATAGCCGAATGACGAACGAAAGCACTTGTGTTTTGGGTTGATGTTTTGATGCAATTGTCAAGGCTAGAACCAACTCAGCTGGCTGTCTGAACCGGTTCTCTGTTACAAGCTATATTGCTGAACAAAGCGATTTCACAAAATGCTTCAGCATCGGATTCAAGAATTTTCATTTTATGTCATATGAAATTGAAATAAAACTAACATTATATCGTTATGCCTTATACAATGAGCTATTTTAGTAATTTATTGTAAATGATTGATATTGATTATTTCATTAAAACATTAAAACTCATTAATATTAGGAAGATTTTAACGCGATTTTTAAAAATATTGATTTTAGGCACATATTGCAATGCCAATGCTGCACCATCCATCCGCTTGATATCCGTGTATTTGACAACATTCATTTAATTCTTGTTGGTTATGAGATGAACAGACTGCGTTACAGGGTTGGACCTTTGTAAATCCCGTTGATACTAGATCTTTGATAAGAATTTACATTTACAAATAGAGATTTATGTTGCTAAAACGTATTTACGGATGTTTAGTAAAAGTGCTTAAACAAACTTACCGATATTTATGATTATAACCAAGACGAAAAGCATTGGTACCAAATGAAATGCTGCCCTATAAGCCATTTTGCTTCCTTGAGATCTTTTATGGGTTTCAGATCTTATCAGATCAGTGATTGTTATAATAGCAAATTACTAAACCTGCGATGATTATTGACTGATTCACTGATTGTAAGAGACATAATGCAATGGTTTCAAAATCAGCAATACAAATGTTCGTACAAGTCTCAGTAAACAACTCTGTTATGAATATGACAATGAAGAAAAGCGATTTCATAAAATATTTTAAGTGTATGAGTTCTAAGTATTTTAGCCGACTAAAAATGCCATCTCTATTTACACAGAATCTTCTGGGTAAATGCAAGTGCTATAATATATGTATTATATGGTTTGCTGACACGCTCACGGAAATCCCCAATACGGTATGAAAAAACTGTCGTATGCTTATGTGTACTTAGAAGAAAAGCACATATCATGGATTTGTTTTAAAGATTTTATTTCATGATTGCTAATTTTTAAATTTTTACGCATTCGCAGCAATAATTTTTAAAAATCTTTATACTCTTTCTGATGAAATCTAGATACTACCAGAATCTAGAGAAAACGTTGGATTTGCAATGGCATCTTGAAAACAATAATTTATTTTAGTCTTATTAGCATTTAAACATTGTACTTCGTAAAGATAAATAGGTAGTAAAGTTTCTTACCTACTTTCAAGGAAACCACAGAACCAACTATTGTTTACTTTGTAACTGACCATAAACAGAAAATGTACCAGTAAAGTAGAATATATTAGACGATACACGGTAAGTCCGGTCAGTTTACGGTGCAACGGTTTCACATTCAATTCAAGCATCAGTGTGACAACAAGATCTAATACCAAGAACAATTGCATCACAGAAGATATTTTAAGTATCCGACTGAAAATGCTTACAGCAGATTACTATAAAAATGTATATAAAATCAAACCCTAGCAAAACTGGAATGGTTTAACTATAATCAAATACCACTTGACAAAATGCTTTGAAAACTAAATTTGATAATAACTGAATAATGAAACTTAGATCAAGCCATATAGTTAACTTCGGCGACTATATGTAACAATGAAACAACAATTCATAACAATATTTTTTTGAGTTTAGCATACCAGAAAATGCCTTACATCAGTCATGAATGAAAACGTGTACCCGAAAGTGCATCAATCTGCATTGCTACTAGCATTCCCAAACATGCATTGCATGCATGCATTGTCAACTTGTAACTTCTCTGGAATCCAATTTACATGTTTATGAAATGAAACAAAATGAAAAAGAAGCACCCAAAGTTTTTATTATTACAAAAGATCCATTAACTTGTCAGCAGAAACGACAGATAGTTACCGTCGACTCCTTTTCTTTGGAAAAGAGCATTTTGTGAAGTGAATATTTTTCTCAAACTAACTAGCTGTGTAAGTCAGCAGAACAAAGACAAGGACAAGAATTGCTATGCCATGCCATATAGTAAAAAAAGTCATCTCTGCTTATGAGGAAAATCATGTCAAAATTAGGCACTGCAATCAATGCAATGTCTGCTGCTGCTGACACTGCACAACATTATTTCAAGTAAACAAGGAAGCTACACTGGATTTTAATCCTATCAAAAATGCGCATAATAATAAAATGCGACAAAGTTGCTGTGAATAGCAATTCATTCATTTTTGCATAATTTGCTGATATGCGCTTATTACGCTTGAACGCAAGGAAAAAATTCTAGGTCGATTAGTTTGCTGGGCGCAACTTTACTGAAGCAAACACTGACTCCTAGAACTGCTTTTAATCAACGTCAAGAGTGCAAAGCAACAACCCTACAATCACAGTGATAAAAACATCAAGCCAAATGCAGAGGAATGGAAGCTGAAACAAAGAACATTTTTGCGCTGCTACCTGTAGAGGTACATCTAAAAACATTTAAATGCATATTTCAAATTTCCAATTATTTGGAAAGTTTATAATTTTAAAACAGGGTTGGTGGCTTATATTTGATCAAGTACGAAATCCAACTGAGCTATGGTCCTGTTTTCATGCGGACAAAGACTGGAAAGCCATTTTGAAATCTCGCAAGGCCACCTGGACTGCTATGCAACTTTACAAAGTCCTTCCATTAATTTACACATTGTTATCGGTGAATGATATACTGAAATTAAGGTTAGTTTGCCGGGAATGGAAGCATTGTATTGATAGTTTTCTGGAACACGAGCAAGTAAATCGGCATAACTCAAATGCTACATATTACAAACCTACCTACGACGGCCTAAAAATTTGTTCGGTGTTGCATTCTCAAAAAGTGAAATTGAATTTTAAAGGGCGTGTCAGAAAATTGTTAAGAAAGACAGTACAAGATTTTCAAGTAGAAATGAACCATTTTGTACGCTATCCAGGAAATCTTCACACTGTCTGTGTTTCGGATTACAAATGGCAGAACCACGGGAGAGTATTTCTGGATTTGTGCTCATTTTTTGAACAATATGGCAGATTTATTACCAATTTGTGTCTTCACCTTAAGTGCACACTAGCTGCTGAGTTCTTTGTGTTTCTAAACAACTTGCTACGGAATACTCCAAACCTGAAATCTCTTTCGATAACGGAATATTTGCAAATACCCACTGATTTTCAATTTAACAGCGAGCACAGTTTACCCCTACTTCCCAAATTACAGCATCTGGAAATTGATGCGAAACACAGTATTTTACGCAATTATATGATGAACAATTTATTGATTCAAAATGTAAAAAATTTTGCAAACATTTCAATGCTTAGCATGGGAATAGCGTCTGACAGTGACTTGATTAGTTTGCAACGTGTTACATGCGTCATAAAAGTGCTGCATTTAAATGTTGCAAAACATGGTGACGTAGGTCTTGCACAATTACTGAAAACCGTTGAGCATTTTAGCAAGTCGTTGAAAGTTCTAAAAATCTTCCGTGCGCCTTTAAGTTTGAGCACTAATAATTTGACACCTATTGACCTTCCAAATCTGGAGGAATTGAGCTTAATAAATATGAAACAACTTTTGCCGCATCTTTTTCTTTTTGGGAATTTGGAAAAACTTCAGTTGTTAGCCGTACACTACTCGGAGCTACCAAATAATCGAGAGGAAACGGAGGATTATATTCCGGTCGCTGTTTGGTGTTCCGTAGCTGAAGCGGAGTTGTGGATGGGCACCTCCAAACTCTGGAGGCGATTTTTAAACTTGAAGCAAGTCAACTTGCACCGGTTTAACGGATACACCCGGCGTTTTGACAGAACCCGTTGCGAGAAGTTGCGGAAAGATTTGCGCTCGTTAAAATATATTTTGCAAAGACAACCGAAAATTAGATTGGTATCGTTTTGGGAGAATGTTGTTGAATTTGGTACATTGGCGGCTGCTTACCTGTTTCACATAGTTTCATTTGTATGTGTTTGGAACTTTTTTGGCGTTACTGGGTTTTTGGTGCAAACTCTGTTGTGGGTTTTTATGTTTTACCAAATTTTAGAGGTACTTTCGTAGGAAACAAACTTGCAAATGGATTATTCTGGATTTCATTTTCGTTCGTGTCAAGAAGAACAAGATGTTGGAATTGTTGTTGATTTTGCATTTCAGGTTTACTTGTAAAAATGTACTATAAATATTAAGGAAATATTACTTTGTAAAACATATTAAGTAGTTTGTTAATTCTTGTCTATTGAAGAAACAACTATCTTAAATACTTTACGTACATTTTGATAAGAATTTAATTTTTTAAATGTCAATGCACTAAAATAAATAAATGTTACAGTCAACAGTATTCGATTTTTTGTTAAAACTCATTTTACCCCAAAGCATAAAATTGCTTTATATACCCTTACACCTTATACACGCATTAGTATTCCCTGGTTTTAAAGTACTTTCATTTTTGAATTATATATTTTAATTTTATTTAATCAAAATAGTCAAGTACATATCACAAAAGTTGGTGTAAGTTACTACACCAACTAATTACTACACCAATTAATTACTAGTTACTAATTTTCTATGTTTACCCATGGCTCATCAGCATTTTTTCGTTATTTGTTGTTCCTGAATAAGTATTGATTATTTCAGACATTTTGGAAATCAGTAAGGCTTTAAAGAACTGCGTTACATGATTGAACCTTTGTAAATCCTGTTGATACTAGATCTTTGATAAAAATTTGCATATTATAATACTGCAATGTTTAAACTTATTACTGATATGCAGTATAAATATTTATATGCTTACACATATTTGTCATTGCAGTCAAGGCCAATTGCAATAGAACAAAATTGATTTTTGACTTGTAAGCCATTTTGGTTCTTTAAAAGATGTAAGTTTGGTGTTTTATACAATAGCAAATTATTAAAACTGATAAATATTGACCCACGATAAGTGACATACCACTATGCTTTTCTACCACATTTACTATTTATTTTGAATATTTCAATTTAAATTGACAACAAAATAGTAATTACTTGATCTACAATGAACTTCATACAATTTGCGAATGTTCTTGGCTTGGTATAACAAAACGAGCCAGCATATATTCTCATATCCCTGCAAGATCTCACAAACTTTTTCGAATATAAGTTTGTTTCCAGTGCAAAATGACGTTTTATTTCATGTGACTTACTCATTAACAGTCCACCTTCAAAACAGGCAATTTTTATAACCACTATAAGCATTGTACTTCCTCCCATCAAATTAATCAATATGTCTACTGGAAGTTTGTACGCAAACTTAATTAATGCTGAGCACATCCCAATAGTAACAACGCATGCAGTTCCTATTGAATAAGGAAATATGTGTGTGCCAACACATGAATTTGCAATACGGTTTAGCACTAAAAGTGTCCTATATTGGTGAAATGGAACGCTATCATATCTTGAGTCAAAATGTATTCCATTTAGTTCAGTCATTTTTCGGTTTAATGTTGATACCCAAAAACTAAAAAGCTTAAACATGTTCATATGAAAGAATCCACAGTAAGCAGCACTCATTATGGAAATACTACTCAGGTTAAACTCATTTAAAGCTGCAATTATTATTCCGGGAATGGAATCGTACAAATACGGCGCTATATACTGAGATGGCCAATAGCGCCGACTGTGTCGCTCCGTTAAATGAAGAATTAAAGGTAGAACGCTTTGAGCTGTTAACGCCAAGCAACACACTTTTAAAAATATGCCCCATTTTCTTGCTACATGCCCACAGAAATTTTCACCCCATCTACCAAAACGAACTTTCCAGTTTTGCTCTGCTTGAAATAAAGCATTTAGAAGAACAACGGTAGATTCCAAATCAAATGCTAATAGAATGGCCAAAATGTTTGCAACAATTCTTGTAGAAACGTGAATGTAAAATGCCATGAAATCCTGTGAAGTTGTGGATGACAATGTTACGTAGTTTGTTTGGTTGATTAAATAAACCATTGGCAAATGGAGTAAGTAGGAATCGACTTTGGGACCTTCGGGGCCTTTGGGGCCTTCGGCCCCGTGGATAATTGGGGCCTTCGGGGCCTTTGGGGCCTTCGGCCCCGTGGATAATTGGGGCCTTCGGCCCCGCGGATAATTGGGGCCTTCGGCCCCGTGGATAATTGGGGCCTTCGGCCCCACAGATAACCGAATTTTAACAAATGGACCTCTTATTTGTAATCCTGGTAAAAAATGGACCTAAAATCATGTGTCACACATGATATGTCCATTAACTTGGAATATTTAACAATTAAGGGCCCAAATCAGGGCCTAAATAGTCAAATTTTAACAAACGGACCTCATATTTGTAATCCTGGTCAAAAATGGACCTAAAATCATGTGTCACACAAGATATGTCCATTAATTTGGAATATTTAACTATTAAGGGCCCAAATCAGGGCCTAAATAGTTAAATTTTAACAAAAGGACATCATATTTGTAATCCTGGTCAAAAATGGACCTAAAATCATGTGCCATACAGCATAGGTTCATTAATTTGGCATATTTGACAATTAAGGCCCTGATTTCAGGACCTTACAATCCGAATTTTAACAAATGGATATCATATTCGTAATGCTGGTCAAAAATGAACCTAAAATCATGTGCCGCATGATATAGGTCCTATGTAAAAATGTTGGACCGTTGGTGACCTCTGACCTTTGGAGTTGACCTATTGACACAATATTCAATAGTGTTCTGTCCGAGGTCCACTAGAGTCTGTGTACCAAATTTGGTGGAAATCGGATTAGCCGTTTCGGAGTAAAACGCGTTAACACGGACGGCCGGACGTCCGGACGGCCGGACGGCCGGACGGCCGGACGGCCAGAATAGGAAATTAGAAGGAATCTGTCGATTCCTAATAAAGATCATCAAGTGTCCACCAAAATATGCGCATGTACCAGATTATTTTGACAAGAGTGTGTGGAGTGGCTTCAAATAAGTTATTTTTCTTGTTGAACTTAACTGGAACGCAGAGTAGGTAGTGACAATTTAAAACTGCTTGAATGGTCCACCATCGCCAATTTTCGGTACTTGTGGGATTGGTCTGGCTTGTTCCAGAGGAAATTCGCTTCAGTCGTGGGGGCATTTTTTACACTATGTTGTTATTACTCCGTAAATTAATCACTTTACCTCCTTAATTTTATACGCCGTATTATAGCTTACTTTGCGCTTTACAAAGTCAATCCTGACTCACTAGTCAGTAGCAATATTAAAGTAACAAACCTTGGTTTTAAAACTGGCTTTACTAAGCTTCGTAACCTAATCAATCTTTATATCAAAAGTATTTGCGCAATATTTATTTCCGTACCGTACAAAATTACTTTTTATTTAAAAAACAACAAGTTGAGGAAAAGATTTTTTTCTAAAGGCAAATGTCTATAAACAGCATTATAGGTAGTAGTTGCCATGTATACTATTCCACCTATTTGTTATGGCATATAAAAGTCAATCGTGAATAAATTTGGAATTAATAACTGTTGGATATTTCAAGTTGTAAAATGTTTCAATATTTGAATTTTATACTGTGTTATATAAATAAAATTGAAGTACCTCTTTTTCGTAACCAGTTGACCATGATGCAAACCAAACGAGAGAAATTGTCTAATGTCGTTAAAAAATACTCGCAAAACAGATCAAAACTTCTCCTCATCTTCTCCATAAAGTTCACTTTTCGTAAACATCATGTTTAGAACACGACATCCTACTTCGTTTAAAATAAACAAGAACACTTTTCTTTCAAAATTCAGATTTTATATCGTTGTTGTAAATTTTTTATTGCATCTTTTAAACTAAAATAATTTAAAATATTTTTCTAAGTACAAAGATTTTGTATGTTACTTCTTATGCAATTATATCTTTAAATAGTAACTGGTTAAGTGTTCCATAGCACTTTGAATAAGTGTGATTTTTACGTGTGCCTACTGTTGTTTTAAAAGTCGAGTTGGCATGATACGCTGATATGAGAGGAATTACTACTTTGTCTGTGTAGTTTGCGGTAATCATGTTAAACTATCAAAAAAATAAACCTGTTTAACAAAATTTAATGTTAAGGACGTTAGGGTAGGATAAGCAGAAATGTTTACTTACCCCGTCATATGCCAGAAATATATAATGAAAACTTCCTTTCTTCTTTGTGCTGTCTGCTGCTCCATGTATAATTTGAATGCCTTTTGGATCTTCTTCAGCACCCTTGCAATACAAACCGTAATCGCAATGTGTAAATTTAAAGTTAAATTGGCATGGCAAGATCTGCAAAAGCCCTAAAATTGAAAAGGATTAGTTTAATTTGAATTTGCTGTGGTTTGATATAATTACACTTATCTTCATTTATCTACCTTCATCAAACCGTAGTAAAATATTAAGCAGCCGTTGATCATTCATTTTATACATCTTCGAATAGTCGTCAAATAAGCGCAGTAGTTTAGTCTCCCATTCATAATCTCTCATTCTTGTGAGGTTCATTACCAATAGTCCGGCATTAAGTCCCTTTGGAAGTGGATGTGGAATGTCTGCAAATTAATTTCAATCAAAACATAAACTATTCCAGAACTATAGTTATTTTCTTGCCTTACCAGCAAACCAAGTTTTGTACACTTCAGGCCAGTTTGGATTTTCAGGTTCGTTATTTCTTGCCACGCCAATCAATTGTTCACTTGTCATCTTTCCTAGGTATGCCCATAAATCAATCAAGCTTCCGGTCACAATGATATCATTATCAAGATATAATATAGAGTCAACGTGTGATAATATTCTCTAAAAACATCAAAACATCATCACATCATTTTTGTCAAAGTGTATGGAATATTAGCATTAAAATTTTCAAATTATTCATGTGTGAATTACAGGTAAAAATATTCGAACGTAGGTACATCTAAATTTTGGATGATTGATCATGTGCTTATGATATTTCTTCGGAACGGCATCCTTTGCATCATAAAAGTATAGTTGCACGTCTAAATTTTTGTAAGGGTACCCATAAACCTGAAATATATTATCAGTATTTTTACAAAAAATACTAAATGTCATCATTTTTCCTATTTGAAACTACCTTAAGCTTATGCTGTAGAAATTTTGCGTCCTTTATATGTTCTACAAAAAAGTAGAATTTTAAACTGGCTACTCCATACAGCAATGCTGAGATTATAGCAGATTTCATCATCACTGTGGCTTCTTTTCTTGGTCCATCAGCATTATATTTAGAGCAGACAACAGCAGCAATAGAAATTGTTAAGTTGGTTGGTGGACTTTTGAGTACTACACCTAATTCCATGCGTACATTCTCTTTCAAATTGTTCTGGCTGTGGCGTGATCTTTAAATCAAAGGATATACTTATTCAATATTTAAAAAATTAAAATAGTTTTTTGTTTTCTTAGTTTTACCTTAAATCTGGACCAACGAGCTCAATGCTGTATATGAGAGAATTATAAACGTGATACGTGCTCAACAGCACAACACCCATGAAAAGAAGATGTTTTAGATGTATTTGCATTTTTATCACAACTTGTAGCAAATTTTAAGGTTCCAAACATTTTTGGACTGGAACACGCACAGGATGTTTAGTTTTCAAATGATTTACCTAGTCTGGAATAGTTTGTGAACTTTGTGTTTGTATCTAGCCTCTGAACATCATTAAACCTTATTATCCCTTTGTCGCTGCCGAAAGGTTACACCAATTTATGTATGCAGCTAATTCTAAGGCATAATAATCATATTGCGAGAGCTTAAGGCATGATTGTATGAAACTATTTGGATTATATGAGGTTAAGCTTGAAGTTATTGTTCAACCTACAATTGTTTCATTTGATAAGATTCAGTGTCCTTTGGCTTCACGCCGCCAAACAAATACAGGCCAGCTGGATTTTGTGGAATTATTAGAGCAAATGTTCACGTACAGTAGCAAAACTTGATAATGATTTGGTTATATGAGTTTTATTTATACAAAAAGAGATCATGCGTATAAGTTAATATTTTTAAATGTTTAACTTTAAAATATTCCTTCTGCTTGTTTTAGTTTCATCTAAAATAGAATGCATTTCATTAATTAATTAGCACATTAGTAATTTAATATACTCCAATACAAATAAATTCAGTCTGGAATACCTCTTTCAAAATCTTTTGAAATAAATCCCGATTATGACTTGTTTGCTGCTCTCTGATAATCTCGGCAACAGATGCTTTTTTCGGGTCAAAGCCACTTTCTTGAGTAAAACTCGGCCTGTGAATGCCCCAGTGTATATTAAATACGGGAGTTAGCACGCTGAAACTCCATCCCGCTAACAGCGCCTCCTGAAACTGCAATTAAAATAGTTTTATTCAATTTATGCAAGTTTTTGTTTTAACAATGAAATTATTTTCATTTATGTACCTGTGAACTTCTGGTTAATCCATAGCCCATAAAACGCTCATCATATGCAGGAATGGTATCACTGCTCACGTAAAACGGTTCATAAAACTTGGTTTTGTTTAAAATTATATTGTGGGATATTTGTGCTTTTGTCTCCAGACCATTCGAGTTTATCCACCTTTGGTAATCCGTGGCTTGTTGCGCTGGCGGATAAAACGCGTTCAGTGGTAATGCGCTTTTGTTTCGAAAGTGGTTTATTATTTCCATCTTTGCTTGAGGAAAGGATGAAGCTTCAAGTTCAAATGTTGGTACTACGTAAGCACACCTATATAAATTTGTAAGTGTTTTGAAAATTTTCTAAAACTGTATCTGCATTGTAGCGTTATTTACTTTTTGCAGCGGTTTGAGTCAGACTTCCATTCTTCATAAAAGCCTTGTAATTTATGCGCAATGCCAAAGTTGGGTATGATGTCCACATCAACCGAGTATGTCCAAGGTGTAATACAAGTCTATTCAATAAATCAATATATATTTTACTTTGTAAATCTTATATAAAATAAACTTCTACCTTTCTTGCTATGTTCCGTAAATGATTTTGCGGATAAACAATCTTCTTAGCCACCGCATCTGCTTCTTCCTCTGTTGGCAAGGCAAACATGCTCACAATCTCTTGCAAATGTTGCTTTGCTGTTGTAAAATCTCCGCAATTTTTATTCTTCCCTATTTCTACCAAGTTGCGTATATTGAAGTGGGCATAGCTTCCACTTGTCCAAAACTTGGAAAATGATTTTGTAGAAACTACATTTGGTACTGCTATTTGTATTGAAACGCTAGAGCTGAATTTTGGATAACAGCGCTCTAAGAATATTGAATAGAGATTAAAAATGAGCCACTCTCTTTCGTTAGATATGAAAATTACTATGCTGAGGGGTGCGTCCCAGTGCTCGAGCACTTGAGGTAGCCAGTATAGTCTTTCTATAGATGTCTAAATAAACCATGCAATTATACACACATTTATCCACATCATCAACAATTTGAAATACTATAAAAGTTATACCTGTGTTGCTAAGCAGATATCAAACTTATCTGTGAGACTTAACCATTCTTTCCCCGTTCTAACATGTTCATAAATTTGAAGCTAGACAAACATTTAATTATTTTTATTTAATTAATATAAAAATTTTCTATTATACTATATCAACTTACAATTCGTCTGTTGTCATAACGGACACGTTCAACAGGAAAATTCATTCTTTCTGTAAAAGCTTCATCTACTTTACTAACTTTACTATTCTGAAACTCTGGTAATCTGACAACATCCTCCACTGTATTTATCTTCTTTGTATATACTGCAGTAACTGCAGCTTGACCTGCACGCTCAATGCTCGTCAAAATCAAAATAAGAAGTGCACAACAGCCTAAAGTAAATAAGCATGTTGGACTACACAATTTAAAACTAGGAAAAGTTCTAATTCCAGCCATATTTCAATTTTTTAAAAATAACGATGCAATTTTAGTACTTATTTTTGCAAATACTTTGTATGCAAAACACTTTGATTCATATTAAATGCAGATATTTTACCACCAGTTTTCTGAATCATTTGGAAAAAAGTGTTTACTCAAGATAAGCTTGGTGAATTACGATAATGCCAGGGTTTTTTCATGCATCCGTTTAATGGCTAAAGGGAATGCAAGGTAAGCAAACAGATAAGTGCGTATTGATGAGGTCATGCCCAATTCTTATCAAAACTGCTTACGCAGACGCCGACTCCGTCAAATGCTTAGATAATGAGGTAAACGATTTACGTAATTAAAACATTATTTATTGCAATACACAAAAAATGTGGTTACTGTGTAAAAGTAAAAACTATTTCAGACCGGTTTAAACCCCGCAAACTATTTTGCCACATGCAGTTCATATAATCCCCGAATTTTTTATTCTTTCTTTGCAAAAACACAATCCAACCGAATTTTCTTTCAAAGCTTATATCCCCCGTGGCAAAGAATTTGTCACAATCTTGTATAAAATTTGCTTTGTCCTTACTCATGGTTACATTTTCACTAATGTCTAACATATTTGCAGGGTGATTAAATGCATTTTCAGCAATTTCTCTTAACTTTCCTGTAACAAGTACATCTTCAAGCCAAAAAAAGTTTGCTTGCTTTCTCACTGCCCAAATCATTTTCATCCAGGTAGTAGTTACGGCATAGCCTCCACCAACGCAGTAAAGCGGAAATTTATTTTCCGGCCATTCTTCGTAGCTTGTGTAGAATCTACCGTTATCACAGTTTTTGCATCGTGTTGGCTTAGCTGTCCACTTTCTGCAGTAAATGTCATATTGCTTTGAAGAATCAGCTTCTTGTTCTTTTTGGTTTATAAAAGATGGTACGTCCACAAAAATGTCGTCATCCGTTTTAATTATCAAGTTGGCCAATGGACAGTGTTCTACTATATATTTGTAGCCTAGTAGAGTCTTATAGGTAAGATTTCTATAGGTATCTGCAAAGCTGCCAAAAATCAAGTCAGCAAACAAATCTTGCTCGGTTTGCACAGCAACTTGTTCAGAGTTGAGAGTTGACTCAATAGAGGAATTTCTATTTGATAATAGACAATGTGCACTTTGTCCCATTAAAAATAAGTATTTTACTCTCCAGTTTTTGTATTTTTGTATAGAACCCCACGTGCTGCGAATAAGTTGTCTTGAAGAATAATTGTCACGGGCTGTTTCAATTAAAACAATTAGCAATTTGCTGGTTTCATTTGGTCGAATAGTGCACTCTGAAATGGGTTCGTAGTTAACAATCTTCAGTAAATTGTCTGAAATCACTTTGTTTGGATCTTGCCAGTTTGCAAAATACGAACTACGTTGATTACTTATATCCTCAGTAACTTGACAAGCTCGGGTAGGTAATCTGAGATTTTGAATTTTGTCAAAATTTGGCAATGTTTTGCGTAAAATTTGTCTAGTGATATATCTAGAAACTACTACGACTAGAACAAAAAATGTCAATAGAAAAATAAAACGTTTGCTTGGAGGACGCATTTTGTAAAAATATAAGATAAAATATGCTTCAAATGAGACAAGAGTGAATGGAACTTTTACAATATAGGATATTCATTAACGTTGTCGATAAGCAAGCACAGATTGTTTCAGCTCTACATAGATATCGCTTAACCAAACAAGATAAGCATTAAGGCAGCATTTCAGCATAGCATAGAAACTTTCGCCGAATGTAACGCAGCAAAATAACATTTTGGGTATATTTCATGACTCATGAATGAAATGAACTGGTTAAATATTCATGCTGACTAGTTTATAAGATGTCCAATTTTCGCAGCGTGTATGTTTACAATATGCACTGGTTATTGCCAATTGAATAAAAAAATTGATGACTTTAATTGCTTATTATATTTTTGAATAGTAGTTTTACGTTACCGTTGTTTAATTTTACATAATATAATCTAAATTGACAATAAAATAGTAATTACTTGATCCACAATAAATTTCATACAATTTGCAAATGTGCTTGACTTTGTGTAACAAAACGAGCCCGCATATATTCTCATGTCCCTGCACGATCTTACAAACTTTTTCGAATATAAATTGATCTCCATTGCAAAATGACGTTTAACCTCGTGTGACTTATTCATTAGTAGTCCACCTTCAAAGCAAGCTATTTTAATTACTATTATCATTAAAGTAACGCCACCAAATAAGTTAACTATTATGGTAAAAGGGAGTACGCGCATAAATTTAACTAATGTAGCGCATATACCTGTTATAATAAAAACTCCAATACCAAGCATAAAGGGAAACATATGCAACCCAACTGACGAATTTACAATACGATTTAAAACTAATAGTGATCTGTATTGGTGAAATGGTCCATTATCATATCGCGAGTCAAAACGTATGCCATGTAGCTCAGTCATTTTCCGGGCTAGTGTTAAAGCCCAGAAACTAAACAATTTGAAAGTGTTGGTAAGAATAAATCCAAAGTATGAGGTAACCATTATGGCCAAGCTGCTAAGGTTAAACTCATTTAAAGCCCCTATTATAATCCCTGGAACGGAATCATACAAATTTGATGAAACGTATTGAGATGGCCAATATCGTCGATTATGTCTTTCCGTTAAATGGGGAAAAATGGGTAGAACGCTTTGAGCTGTTAATCCAAGACAAGATACTTTAATAAATATGTTCCAGTTTCGTGCTACTGGACCAGAGAAACTTTCACCCCATCTTCCAAACCGCACTTTCCAACTTCGTTGAGCTTGAAACAGGGTGTTGAAAAGCACAACAGTAGATTCCAAATCAAGTACAACTAGAATTGCTAAAATATTTGCAGCAAGTCTGGTTAACAAATGAATGTAGAATGCCAAGAAATCCTGAGCTGTGGTGGTTTTTAAGGTCATATAGCGACATTGCGTGAGTAAATAAATGTCATCCAGTGACAACCAAATGATGCGCAAGTACCAGATTATTTTGATAAACTTGTATTTAGTGATTTCAAATAGGTGAGTTTCTCTGTTATATTTAACTGGAATACAGAGAAGGTAGTAGCCGTTTTGAACTATTTGAATAGTCCATCTTTCCCAACTTTCGGCTAAGATTTTTGTGGGCGGAGTGTTTTTAATTGTTTTTTGTAAATTATTTTGCATTTTGACCTGCAAAAAATTATAGTGCTCTAGTTCCAGTTGAAAATCACCACAATTGCAAATTCATATCGTTTATAAGCCGGGACATTCTTTCCTATACACCAAACAAATCCACACGCGCACTGAGTGGGCAACTGTTTCTGAGTGGGATATACTATAAATCCAGGAAAACTTGGATATCCAATCAAGTACAAGCATGTTTTGCGCAATAACCTACGTCATTCCTATTTCAATATTAAATGTAATATATTATTTAAACACAATAATTCCAAGTCCTTTCACGTTTTTCCAGTAGCCAACAGCCATATAACTTAAAATCATTACTTTTACCTAGCAAGTCTGCAAAAGTACTTTTTCCACGGCAAAAAAGAAGGCAATATTTTATTCGACAGGAAAAAATCGTCGGTTTCCCGGAAATTTTAGGCATACTTTCCGAAAAGTCATTAAAATGTTGTTTGATGTTGTCACTTCCAACGCCTAACGTTTATACTTTAAAAAAGCCTTTTGTTTTGGTGTTAAAACGTAGTCAATCTTTCTCTGGTTGCTCTGAGCTATGGAGTTAGTAAAGAAATTTGCATCTCCATTTGGAAGGGTCTTTTTTAAATCTAACACTGCAACTGCTATATGCATAGTAGTAATCATAAGTTTTGGAAATATTTTTTCTTATACGAACATGTCCCTACAATGTTATTATGCTCAACAATAATTTGCATCTAAAGTGTGGTATTGGTATATGCTTAGGACTTTGCAGAAAAATGCTTTTTTCCGGGAAATGAATGTTTTTTATTTAAATTTAGCAGAGAATTTTTAATTTTTAAAATTTTTGGAGAGTACACCTAAAATTTCCGGGAAACCGAAGATTCTATCCGGGAAAGAAATTACATGCCCAAAAAAAGAATTAATATTTTTGGAATTAAGCAATGTTCAGTAGTCGAAGCATGTAGGTATTTTTCTATATTTCTATACTACTTTGGGTAGATAAAATTGAAAGCATGTAAAATTTCTACATACATGTACAATATACAATATATTATATTGCTAGTTTCAATAAAACACAAGTAAAATGGTTCTAAGGAAGACTATTAACTTATTAATATAAATGTAAGTTGCGCAACATAAAATATGTTAATTTTTTTGGCAAATCCAGAACTTTTAGAATATTTATTACAAATTTATTTGCATGTAAAAACTGCCGAATTTTATATAAAACCATAAAGCTAAACTTCCAATTTAATTTTTATTCATGTATCGTTTCAATAAATATTTAAACTAATAAAAAAAACTAATCATAAACTTAAATTACATTAACAAGGCTTGTCTAAAACGTGATTGAAATACTAACTTGTCAAGCCCGTTCATAATTCATAAAGCGTCTATGTGACAAAGACGAAAGCCTTTGCAAGATCGCAAGCCTAAAATGCAAGCTCGCTCGCGTGAGTCAAGTATGCTTGCCAACAGCTTACAGCTGACTGACTTGAAAAATAGCTTGTCTGAGATTGACTTTTTGTGTTCTGTGAGATCGTGATTTGGATTTTATGTAAAAATTCAACTAAATATTTGATTTCTGATTGATTTAAAGCTTAAATAACTATTAAATTGGGCTATCAAGCTTGTTAGTTAATTGTGTTTGAAGTTAAAAATGGAAAGGAGAAAATCCACAAGACGTAAAGGAAATATTTACGGGGAGAAAGTTAGTGCGGCTAATTGTGGAGGAGGAAGAGGTTCTGATGAGGAGGATGAGGTGGAACCCAGGCCAAGAAGAAGTTGTCGTGGAGCAGCTTTGGGGGAGGCGATTTCTTTCAAAAGTTCAGGGAGTAATCAACGTGGTGGTCAAGCAGAGAGATTTAAATGGAGTGGACAAAGTGAGGAGGTGGTCAAGCGACTAGCTTTGCTGTTTGGAGGGGATGGCGAGGAAGATGAGTTTGGAGGGGACTTGGGATTAACTACAGATGTGACGTTGGTCAGTAGCGAGGGGGATTTTGTGGAGGGGCATAAGGTCGTGTTGGCCTTGTGCAGTAATTACTTTTGCAAGCTATTTTCTAAGGTAAGTAGTAAAAATTTGTATAAAAATTGATTATTTTAATGAAATGATTAATAATTTTGTGATGGTGGTTTTGTAGCTGTCAAGAAAACTGAACAAGGAACCGTTAGTGGTGGTACTGTCCAACGTGGGCACCAAAAATCTACGGAATTTATTGAGATTTATGTACACCGGAGAGGTGGACGTGGCGGTGGAGGACAAGGAGGAGTTTCTTAGAGCTGGAGGGTTTCTGGGACTGTCAGGACTTCAATCAACTGGATCTCAATCAAGTTTTGGAGTACAAGATAAACGGAAGAAGGAAGAGGTGATCAAAGTGCATGTGAAGCGGTTGTCATCTGTATCCTCCTCCGCAGAGGATACTCAGACTGGTGGCAATAATGAACATGTATCCTGTAAAGTGGAACCTCCAGAAGAAGAAGAATATTCTAATTATCTGGAGGACGATTCAATGGATTATGGTGGTGGTGGTGATGGAGGAGATGATGGGGATTGGGGAGGTTCCAACTTCAGCGATTCTAATGATTTAACAACTCAAAAGAAGCCAAGTTCTGAGAAAAGCAGTAATAAAAATCAACAAGAAAAGGATGACGACGAGCCAAGAATAGATCCCAAAACGGGGAAACTGAAAGCTCGATGGTTTGCCATTGACATTCCCTCCGAATCCGACGTGGCTGAAAACTGGAGACTGAACAAACACTCCACAGGACTTTATGGTTACGAAGCTTGGGCTTACTATTGCGCTCATGGTTATCGAAGATGTCCCGCAGCCATTAAAAAAGTTCTGGATGATGGGGAAATAACCTGGTATACTAATCAACTTGAGCATTCTAATCACCGGGAACAGAATCGGGGAATTCCACCGGAAACCAAGAGATTTGTGGTGAGCATGTTGGAACAAGGGATTCGTCGTCCCCAAAAGATATTCAAGGCCATGCGTCTACTTCAAATGGACTTGCCCACTAGGGCGCAGCTTCAGAACTTTATTCACGTTCAGGTGAAGAAACGAAGGGGGGAGTTTCCTTTTCCGCAAAGGAAGGAGCCCCCGAGGATAAGAAAATATGTGCCAAAACCGGGGCAACCAGAGAAAAGAAAAGGACGACCACCTTTGGAGAATCCGTTGAGACCAAGGCCCCGTTCTAAGGAGACCGGTGGTCAGGGGAGCAGGGAGGAGGATCATCAGACAGCATCTACCTCTTCTACCGCAAGTAATAATCCACCTCAGCAAAATCAAGTACATCAGAACCCAAACTCTAGTAATTTTCCAGAAAGTGTTCAGATTGCCCCGTTACCTTTACAATTGTTTGGCCAACCGCAGCAGCAGCATCATGGTCATGGTCAAAACACTGAGTCAGAGTTAAAACTAATGCCTAATTACTCCTCCGGTGGACATTGTCAGTAGTTATGTTTTAAAAAGTTTACTAAAAGTTGTATTTTACTTTACATGGTTTTTTTTTGCATTTTTTTAGAAATTTAAAGCTTGAAAATAAAAGAATAAATTGTTAATTAAGACAAATGGTCTTGAAATAATTAGCAAACTTGCTGTTGTATTTGGTGTAGATTAATTTCTGACATCTAAATTCAGTTAAGTTTCCTTATAACACTTTGCATTATAAAAAGCGAGCTTTGGTTTGGACATGTTGGGATTTTGTAGCTGAAACGACGACAGCTTTTTATGTAGCCCATTCAACTCGTCAACTCAAAGCACGTACGTGCTCAGACTTTTGTGGTCATTTAGTCATTTTGGTTGAATGACGATTGATCTAGATCTGGCTATTCCGTGATTTCAATTTAGTGGTTGATTACCGATTTTACGATTAATTCATTTGGGATTAAACGGTAAACTGGCAAAAAGTGGATTGCCTTTGGAATTGAAGGACCTACTAAACGTAAGTGATTAAAATTGGGGATATTTTTTGTTGGATGCCGCTTGCCGGAAGGTACAATTTTGGGATGACTTTTGATTGAATGCATTTAAGTTATGAATTTTTCAGTTAAAAAGTTGATTAAGATGGTTTTTATTGAATTTTTGGTTTGCAGGAAGTTGGAAAGAAGGTGGAACGGTTGTCGTTTTCTTCTGATGACTGCGTGAACAGCTAAAAATTTGTAAAATTAGATTGAGATTGGGGTTGGAGGTCCGGGTTCCGTTACTTTCGTTCCGAGCTGATACAAAGTAAGTCATTTTGTGAGTATTGTGTGCTAAGAGTTTAGGATTTAAATCGATGAATAGTTAACTGATTGGTATTTAATTATTGGGTTTTAATTTAGGAGGTGGAGGGACTTTGACTGATTGATGATTGATCTCTGATGCTAAGGATTGCGTGTGCGTGCGGGGTAATTTACTGATAATTAGTTAATTTGCAATTAAACAGTGCGGTAGAAAAAAAGTGGAGTGATTTGGTAATCGAAGGCGTGGGGGGAGATAATTTTTATTATCACTGTCGTAAAAAGTACGATTGCCTGTTGAAAGAAGTAAGTGATTGAAATTTGGGATGTTTTGGCTACTGGGTTGGAGGTGGTGAGATGCGTTGGGGAATGCGGGATTGATGGTGGATGCTATTGTTACCTGATTGTTGGTTTTTGTTGAATTTGCAGGAATCGAATCGGGGAGATGGATAATCATGGAAATGACAACGGGGAAGAGGGGATGCCGCCAAGACAAAAGAAGTGGTACGAGGGTGGACCAGTGAACATCCGTTATGAGTTTAATCCTGAGGAGATCCAGAGGTGGAAGCAGGATAGTCACGGAAACGCGAACGGAGGGGAAGAGGAGGTGCCACCAAGAGAAAAGCAGTGGTATGAAGGTGGGCCGGTTAATATCCGTTATGAGTTTAATACTGAGGTGATTCAGAGTTGGAAGGATGATCATAAGCGACCCGAGTACTGGGACGAGCAGAGGAAGAAGAAGAAAGAGGATCGGGAGAGAAAGGAAGCAGAGGAGAAACGGAGATCTGAGGAGGAACTGGAGGGGATCACTGGTCAAGGTGAAGCTGAAACTGGAAATGAAATGGAGGGGGAGGATACCCAACAAGTAGTGGAATCTGAAAAGGAAGGTCACAACGGAACGTTGACTTTGGAGGGGGAGGATGCATCAGGGAATAGCGTTGGTGACGTCTCCTCCGTGGAGACTGATCAGCAGGAGGTGAATGATGACCTGGTTTGGTCTGAGGATGAAGTAAGAGATGTACTGATGCAGAATGGAGGAACTGAAGTCGGGGAGGAGAGCCAACAGCACACTGAAAATTCGACCGAGAATGAAATGGAGGAAAGTGACCAGGAGAAAGCAGTGACTCCTCCAGAGGCACTCGTAGAAAACGTACAAAATAATGAAGCTCTTGTCTCGTCTTGTCCCAAGCGTGCCAGGTCTTCGAGTGACGACAAAGAAGAGTCTCTACCTAAATCCCAGCGTTGTCATCGTCAGGTGGAATGTCCAGTTTGTAACCGTCCCGGCATTGTCTCTAGAAGTCTTAAGGCTCACCTCTGGACTCACTTGAGTGTGGAGGAGAAGCAAAAGGCGTTAGAAACTAAGGATTCCTGTGTGCCCTACAAAGCCAAGAAACCTTACAAATGTGAGCAATGTGAAGCAAGCTTTTGTAACAGTTCGGACCTCCGGAAGCACAACATGTCAAAGCATGGTTCAGTAGAGACCAAAGAAGCGTTGAAGAAACTTTGTTCTGAATGTGGAGGCGTATTTGTCGACCTCAAACAACATCACAAATGGGCTCACGGAGGAGGTAATGTTTACACCTGCATGGATTCCGGATGTGGAAAAGGATTTAAAAGTTTGACTGACTTGAAAAATCACAGAAATGTTCACCTTGAAATCAGGCCCTTTCAGTGTGACATGTGCACAAAGGAATTCACAACTTCGGGAAACTTGAAGCAACATCAGCGAAGAGTACATTCTGGACTAAAGCCATTCAAGTGTTTAAAGTGTGACAAGGTGTTTGCTGACAAGAGCTATTTGAAAAGGCATGCAAAGAGTTGTCGTCATGTTGAGGGAATAACCCCCAAAAAGAACGCTATCCAAGAGGAGGATACAATGGAAAATGAGGAGACCGATGAAATATAAGGAACCATGCAGCAATGTAAAATGAACAAGGATTTGAATATCTTTACAGTTGGTATTAATTGTGAAATAAAATTTTTATCTTATTTCTTTGACAATCATTTATGGTTTTTATATGTAAAAATAAAATGTGCATTTACCTCAACTATTTGTTAACAGTTTTTTTAATTTGTAGCTCACTTGAGACAGAATAACAATGGTCAAAAATTCATTTTATGTATGAAATTTTCTTACAAAATTTATAGAGAAAAGAGTTAATTTGTGACCACAAAGTCTAATATAAACTATTATAAACATACTTAGGTAGCAGGTATCATAAATTAAAACCTAAAATTTTGCTACATGTATTAAAGTTACAATATCACAAGAGTTGCAATTGTGCAATATCAATCATTCAATTTGAAACATTACAGTTAACATTTTCTCAGACACCGAACTTCATTCTTCTGCTCCACAAAGCACCACAAACTTGAGCCGCATTTCCTTTAGCACCCTTTCACTTATCTGAAATAAATAATGCATTAAAATAAGTTCCACAAATTCACACATCAATATCATAGACCGCCACAAATGACTAAGTAGTTTTTAGAATTACCTGAAGTCGAGAACACTTGCTTAGGTCCAAACACTTCAAGGAACTCATTTTCATTAGAACCACACGGCAAGCCAAATCTGTTGGTGTGTCCTTGTGGTGGAAACCTTGCAGTCTTAGAATCTCCAAGTCTAAAACAAACAAAATGAGTTAAAAGCAGGTTCCTATATATTAGGTTTGCTCTATTCTACCCTTACCTTGTAGGAATTTCACCGACTTTACACCTACGCCACTCTTTGAACAAGAATTGGATACCAAATTGTTTCCAAAACTTGCCATAAGCAGCTCGTTTGCAGATCTTCCACATCTCACGTTTGCGATTGTTAACTCCTCCACATTCTGCCACGCCTGGAACGCACCTTGTACAACCCATTTCCTTGCCGGAATCTTTAGCTTCTTAACGTTTGGAAAGGTTCTTGCCGCCTTGCAGATCCAGTTAGACTTCCCCATGTCCTCAGGCAATTTTAAACTTTCCAAAGTATCCAACGGTTGAGCGTTAGAATTCAGAAGCACCTCTACTCTATCATTTCTGTAATCCCAAAGATCTAACTGCTTCAGAACAGGAAACTGTTCTGCGAAGTTTACGTCCGAGAAACTAATGGTTTTGTGATGTGCAGGAAACACACTTAGTGTTAAACGCTTCAGTTTCCGCATTCGAGGAAAACGAATAGTTGTCTTTTGGACTAGTCCATGTTTGGCGCAACCTACATGTAGCTCCTTCAAAGAGTCACTTTGGCTCTCCAGAAACTTTCTGCAGGCCTCGCCATCTTTAGTTAATCTCGAGTGAGAATCCAGAAAAAGCCATAACTTGTCTAGCTTCAAATTTATTCCACACAGCCTGTCCAAGTGCCCGTCATGTAATGATGCCCGCAAGTGAAGGTTTCTTATCAAAGGAACCACGCAGTTTATCATGTCAATAATCAAATCCAACATAGTTCCATGATCCACAACATGAATGTCAAATGTTGTAAGCTGAGGGGCATGCATCAAGATATTCTGACAAAGACTAAGATTACTTTGAATAACTGTTGAGCTATCCTCCGAATAATCCTCTGAGAAATACCAGGCTCCCACTTGCAGAGCTTTTAATCGCGGAAACGTTACAGCTACATTATTCGGGTTTTCCAACTCAAACAGTGGAATAGTATCCATGTTCCGAATTTGCAGTTCCGTGGCCAAAGGACCAATTGCACGAAGAAAGTCCTGTAGAATTTCTTCGTGGGATTCAGGTTCACTTTTGATGTCTGCGTCCACCAAAAACTTGGCACAAGGGAAATCTAAGCTAGTACTACTGTTTATTACGTCAGTTAGTTGGGCCATTCCACCAATTCCGTACACTCTTTTAAAGTCGGTACTGACTACAGCTACAGGGTTCCGGTTGTCAGCCAAAAAGCCCACCCCATTACACTGTTCCACAAGACTTCGTCGACTTGCTTGTTTCCACTGTCGACAAACCTGGCGACAGACCTTCAAGTCTGGAACGGTCAAGTAGCTGAATATTGCATCTAGAACCTGAAAACAAAAGCCTAGTCATTAAGCAGAGCTCCTGTTCTTCAAAAACTTCTGCTCCGATGACCACAGAAACGGAGCACTTTACCACTTACCAGGTCATTGTGGAGCGCCTCCGTAACACTATACGGAACAGCAATGTCCTCCTCCTCGTGATTCCTCCTGGCATTCATACTTCGTGACGTAGACATCTTCCTTTCCTTCCTACGACCTTCGGAATTAAATGTCTTTTAATCTGCTGTGGAACTCGGCACTCCTTGACTTTATCAAATCAACTACAACTTTAAAGGCCTTCCAGGACACGAGACCAACGCTACAGAATCTTCTTGCACTTGACCTTATCAAATGATAACACCAGAAAGTCCGCGGATGCCAATGATAAGTTCTAAAACTACAAAACTTGAAAGGTCAACGGTTCACGGCTGCACTGGCTACTAGTTTATCTGCTTAACTTGCTCGTATCCAGGTTCCAGAATAGAAGCAAAACGAGAGAGTCAGCTGACTTTTGTTTACACAACACGCCCGCGTCTTGAAATGCATGCACTCTGCAGCTACCATAGAAAGCAATAGCACAGCGGGATCATTTGAACATTGTTTACACCTGCCGGGAGTTCAGTTCTGCTGCTGCTTCTGGATCTGGAACGTGAACACGAGACGAGACACAAGTGACGAATGACCAGTTAACTCAGTTAATTAACTGACACGACGTTATCGAAGTAAGGTCTTATCGAAAGTATCGAAGTATCATCGATACGTGGCTTATCGTCGCAACCATTTGTGAAGCTTTTAATTGCACCTGATAAGGCGTGTAAGGAATCTGAAAAGTGACATTTTTAGGTTATTTTTATCTCCAGGTTCCTGTAGCTACCAATTAATGACCTACTCATTTTGTGGGTTCCCAGGAATTACCTTGGACAAGTTTGGGTGTTGCAGACAATGGCGTCCACTTCGAAAGGTCAGCAGAAGAAGGGGAAGAATCAAGGAATAACCTTACCAATCATTAATACCGGGGTAGACAGTGTGAAGGTGGAAAGAGCTGTTCCGTTTAGTGTAACACAAGCACTGCAAAATGATCTGGTAAGTGGGCATTTAGGTTAAAATATGAATGTTTTATTTAGCCATACTCGCATTGCCATTTCTTAGAGCTTCTTGATGATAACCCTCTTGATTTTAGGTGTTGGACAATATATTCAGCTATTTGGCCGTTTCAGACCTGAAGTCCTGTCGACAGGTATGCCAGCAGTGGAAACAAGCTACTCGACGAATTCTCGTGGAAAAGTGTAATCCGGTTAGATTTAGAGGGACGTCCTTGTTCTTTGAAGAATCGCACAGGATCGGAGAGATGGCCAAGCTGACTAGTGTGATAAGCACCTGTAATGGATTCGAGTTTCCTGTTACGAAGTTTTTGGTAGGGGCAGACATGACAGACCTCTCGGACGGACAAGAAGAAATGGACATTGACAGCCTGGAGGAAATTCTGCGAGACTTTTTTCAGGCGATTGCTCCTTTGGCCACTCAGTTGGAAATCGGTTTCATAGACACTGCGAAAGTTTTTCAGTCGGATGCTCCACTAAATATAGAGTTTTCACGGTTAAAAACTCTCAAACTAAAACTAATATGTTTCACTTCTGGTTTCCTGAGCGTAGGGAACATTATTCGAAGTAACCTGGCATTCTACCAGAATATCTTAGAAAATGCACCTCAGCTTTCAACGCTAGACATACTAGTAGCTGGTGCTTATCCGGAAACCTTGGATTTGTTAATTAATTTAATGGAGCGTACTGTCTTTGGACGAAAAATCAGCACCCTCAACTTGGACGCATCATTCCGTGACAATCACTTTGACAGACTGGCGGGTATTGGCTTAAAGCTAACCACTTTACGACTAAATCTGGTAAGTAATTCCAGTTTAAAAGAAGTCGGTGAGGGATGGATGAACTTTCTGAAGAGCCAGGGGGACACCTTAGAGAATCTCCATGTGCAATGTGATGGATGGCGACGGAATGAGGAGTTAACGGTCGGATTTCCCCGTTTGCGGAAGCTCAAGAGTCTGACACTAGGATCCTATTATGATAACGAGGTAAAATTCTCTGGGATGTTCTACGCAAAGCAGTTTCCTGTCCTGGAACAGTTGTCACTTGGACCGGACAGAAGTAGTAGCTTAGAGACTCTTCTGAGTTCTGATATGCCACCAATAGCAACTGTGGAAATTCTAAAATTGCCTTACTTCTTGATTGATCCGGTATGGGTGTGGCATGCGGCCAGGATCTTTCCAAATGTCAAGAAACTGGAGATACCGGGCAGAATAGGAATTGTACAGGCTGTGTTCCAGGCTTGGCAGAATGTAGAGGAGTTGACAATCACTGGAGACGGGTTTGGAGAATCTGCAAACGAGCTGTTAGCAGCAAATTTCCAAGGCGTGTTGCCTTCTAACTACCGGTTAAAAACTAGCGGGAAGCCTACTAAATTCCTTCAAGGTAATTATCTAATACGAAAAAGCTAAATTGTAATTGCTTGTAAATTCTTATGCTCATATTGTTTCAGACTTGAAGATTCTTAGACTCGAGGATTTTGATGGTTCGGCTGCACCTACAACTCCCATCTGCCATTTCGTTTTTTTGAAGATGGGTTCCTTAAAATGCTTGGACCTGAGCAAGTGCAATGATCCCCAATCTAAGGTATTTCCTTTGAAAGCGATATCAATTGTAAATTCTGAAGCGTTTTTTTATTTTCCGTAATCATTTTACCTTCGTTTCAGATAAGCAAGAGTGTTCTTACTAAAATGCGGAAGAAGTTTTTGGTGCTCTGTTAAGAGAAAAATGAACTCAGCCGAAAATAAATTTGTGGTTACGAGGGAATCTTAGATGTTTAATTATGTTAATGTTGTAGATGTAGTTTTTGTGTGATAAAATTGTGTTTCAGTTTATAATATTTAAATTTTTGTAACATTCGTTTGTAGGGAAGTACCAGTTTTATAAAGAAGAAACTTTGTATTAGCGTTCCTGTGTGTAAACTTAAGAATTATAAATTGTAATTTAAAAATCCCGAGTTTTATACCATTGTTCATACGTCATGACATAAGCGTTGTGTATGAATAAAAATATATTAGAACATAAATCTTATAAATATTAAAACCATTGGGAGCTATTATTGGGCAATTTATCTTCTGTATAAGAGTCATATTTGAATTACTCTCATAAAGCAAAAGATTCATTCAATTAAACTTTAGAATTGTTACCATTTTACCAAAAACTGACTAGTACCTAGGAAACAAATCCTACCGATATGATAAGCTAAATTTCAGTGACCTTACTTCGCTAACAGTCCACTGTCCACTGGCTTTCTGTTCACGTTCTGACTGACTCACTGACCTGACTGAAGACTATGGTGGCACCAGGTTATTAAGTATCGCTCAAGATACTTGATAATATTGTGCTCCGGCCGTCCGCCCGTATGCAATTTACTCAGTAACGGCTGAACCGATTACAACCAAACTTGGTATACAGATACTATAGCACCTCAGCCACAACCCTATAGAATTTCAGGTCAATAGGTCAACTCTAAAGGTCAAAGGTCACCAACGGTACAATATTTTTACATAGAACCTATATCATGCGACACATGATTTTAGGTCAGTTTTTTACAAGGACTCCGATGGTGCAATTTGTTTTTCAAAATTCAGGCTCTAAGAACCTGATTCAGGCTCTTTTTGTTGCCAGACATAGCTTTTATGCGTTTTCTCTGTAACGGCTGTACCGATTACAACCAAAATTGGTATGAAGATACTATAGCACCTCAGCCATAACAGTATTGAACTTCAGGTCAATAGGTCAACTCTAGGTCAGAGGTCACAGCAATGTCACAACTATTTACAATAGTACCTATAGCATGCGACACATGATTTTAGGTCAGTTTTTAACAAGCATTACAGATTAACAACCAGTTTGTTACAATTCGTGCTTTAAGGGCCTGATTCAGGACCTTAACTGCCAGAAACAGCAGATTTACAGCGTACATGCTGTGCGACACGTAATTTAACAGTCAAACTTGGTGTACAGACACAATAGCACCTCAGTCACAACCCTACTGAACTTCAGGTCAATAGGTCAACTCTAGGTCAGAGGTCACAGCGATTTTAAAACAATTCATAATAGAACCTGTAGCATGCAACACATGAATTTAGGTCGGTTTTTGACCAGAATTGCAAATTCGCAACTAGTTTGTTAAAATTCGTGCATTAAGGCCCTGATTCAGGACCTTAACTGCCATATACAGCAGTTTTACAGCGTGCATGCTGTGCGACACATAATTTTAGGTCACTTTTTGGCCAGGATTACAATTTTACTGTCGGTTTGTAAAAATTTGTGCTTTAAAGTCCTGATGAAAGCATTACCATTAAGCGATACTTAACTATGCGCTCTCTTTGAGCTTTATTGCTTTCTTTGTTCCATTTATTACGCTTTCATGGTATGAAAAAATAATGCAATAAAAAAGCCGCATTAAAAGATAAATTGCATAATTTGCATACAAATGTATTATCCATTTATTTTTATTCTTATAGATAATTCATTAGATTACAAAGAACGCTAAGGACAAAGTTTCTTCTTTCCGAAACTAATTTCGATACGAACGGCACATGTTTACAAAATTAAACAAGATCATCATCTACGTTTTAAATAGATTGAATAACAACTTCACCATTAAACTATTAATGTATATCAAACATAATTAAACACCTAACATTCGCTGGTAACTTGGTAACCAAAAATTTATCTTCGGCTGACTTCCTTCTTTTCTTCACAGAGTACCAAAAACTTCTTCCGCATTTTTCTAAGCACATCCTTACTTATCTGAAACAAATGTAAAATGATTATAGAAAATAAATTAAGAGAAATTCCTCTAATACCCTCTACAAGTACATCGCAAATACCCAAGAATTTTAGAATGATGTAGCATTTATTTATTTATGTAATTACCAGAGGGTCTCCACACTTGATCAGGTCCAAGCATTTTAAGGAACCCATCTTCAAAAGAACAAACTGACAGATCCGGGTTGAAAGTGCACGTGCATTGTAGAAATACTCAAGTCTAAGAGTCTTCAAGTCATAAACAAACAAAATGAGAAGAATGATGAGTTAAAAATTGCCAATCTATTTTTAGTTTTTTACGATATTCTTACTTGGTACTTACCTCGAAGGAATTTATCAGGCTCTCCACTAAGCTCAGTCTTTGACCGGTAATTGGATGGCAAGTGGCCTTTAAAATTTGTCGTTAGCAGCTTATCAGCATCATCTGCATTCTCTTCAGTATATACGTGTGTGATGGTTAACTCTTCCACATTCTGCCAAGCCTGGAACACAGCCTGTACAATTCGTAGTATGCCCGGTATCTTCAGTTTCTTGACATTTGGAAAAATCCTAGCCGCATGCCAGATCCATTTTGGATCATTCGGGACCCCAGGTAATTCAAGAATTTCCACAGTTTCTACTGGTTGAATGTAGGAGTTTAAAAACGCCTCCAAATCATTACTTTCATATCCATCAAGTGACAATATTTCCAGAGCAGGAAACTGTTTAGCGTAGAACAAAACAGAGAATTTGATCTTGATCTCTCGATTAGGGTCAGGATCAGAATCGGATTCTAGGATCAGACGCTTCAGCTTCAACATTCGGGGAAAGCCGACAGTTAACTGATGTCCCTGAGTTGCTGTTGTCCTATGAATATGTAGCACTTCCAACGTGTCACTTTGGCTCTCCAGAAATTTCATCCATCCTTCTCCTGCTTCATTTTCATTTGAACCTGTGATAGACTCCTGTCGTATAAGTACTCGCAAACTAGTTAACTTTAAACCCATTTCCGCCAGCTTGTCAAAGTGATCTTCAAAGAATGATGCGCACAAATGTAGGCTTTTGATTTTCCGTGCAGGGACACGCTCCATCAAATTAATTACCAAATCCGTGATTTTGGGACAAACGCCAAGCATGTCCAGTGTAGAAAGCTGAGGTGCATGTTCCAAGATATTCTGGCAGAATGCTAGATTACTTCGGATAATGTTCTCTACGTTGAGGAAAGCAGTAGGCTTGTATTTTGATGACAACGTTAGTTTTAGAGTTTTTAACCGTGCAAACTCTTTATTTAGCGGAGCATCTAACTGAAACAGTTTCCCAGCGTCTATGAATCCCATTTCCAGTTCACTAGCCAAAGGACCAATCGCTTGAAAAAACTCTCTTAGAATTACTTCTAGGCCGTCTCTGTCCCATTTTGCGTCGTTGGGTATGCTTGAGTCTACCAGAAACTTGGTAACAGGGAACTCGGAACTATTACTGGTGCTAATCATAGTAGTAAGCGTGGCCATGTCTCCGGTTCTATAGAGCTTTTTCCAAGCAAGGAAGCGGACGGACTTTCCAAAAAATCGGACAAGATCACATTTTTCCACAAGACTGCGTCGACTAGTTTGTTTCCACTGTTGGCATACCTGGCGACAGGCCTTCAGCTCTGGGACGGACAAATAGCTGAATATCTTGTCCAAGACCTAAAACAAAAGCGTTATCATCAAGAACCTTTAGAAAATGGCTATGATAGCAAAAACATTCATAATAATATGACCTCTGAGTCAGGGGCCCTGATCACTTACCAGATCATTTTGCAGTGCTTCCTGTACACTAAACGGAACGGCCGTTTCCTCCTCCACGCGGTCTCCTCCGGCATTAATGATTGGTAAGGTACTTCCTCGCTTCTTCCCCTTCTTCTGCTGACCTTTAGAAGTTGACGCCATTATCGCTGCACCAAAAGCTGTCCAACTTGGACAGTCCAAGTTAATTCCTGAAAAGTCACCACAAAACCTGTAATTAATTGATAGTTGTAATAAGAACGTGAACCTAGTAAAAAGCCTTTTTAAAAAAGGTTTTGAGTGCAAGAAATGTTAATTCAGTATCCTTACACAGCTTATCAAGTGGAAACAAAAAAGGAAAAGCTTGAATAATGTCACGATAAGCCAAATAGCCAAGTAGCAATGACAAATGACCTAACTGCGATAAAGTCGTCTCTGTTAATTAACAGAGTAAACTGGTCATCTCTCGCGTTCAACAAGCAGAGCAAGCAAGAGAACCAGAGTGAATCAGATCATGATATGCAAACACTTGCCAAAACTTTCAAATGATAGCGCCTATATACTGCTTTCTATGGTAGCTGCAGAATGCGTCAATTTTTAAGAACGACTAGATAGGGCAGTTGCAGTCGTGAAAGAACTTTCAAGTTTGAAGTTGTAGCTGAGCTTATTACGTATCATTAGTATTTGCAAATTTTCAGACGATATGATGATAAATGATTCGAAATAGTAACAATTCTATAGTTTAATTGAATCGTTTGTTTTATGAGTGTAATTTTAAGTCTGACTCTTCTGTAGAAATAAATTGCTCAATAGCCCCCAATGATTTTATTAACGTTTATATACAGTATTAAGCCTTTCTTTGTCTGATGAACAAGCTGGGGTCGTGAATAGTATAAGTGTCACCAATTTTGGCTGGATTGCTTTTCGACCAATCTTGATTTAATGTTGCCTCTAGCATCCGTCCTACTACGTAAAAAGCTATTTTCGTATTTTAATGAAACTTATCACTTAAGGTCTGTACGAAAATTATAAAATCACATGTATATTTGAAAACATTTGTCCACGTAGCCAGTATAAAGCATTTGAATGATAAACCAAATATTGGAGTTTGTTCATGAACTAAGCCCTAATGTATTCCCAAAGTGTCACGAAATCCCGGTTACTGCTTTGGAAGAAAACGCAAAAGTTTGAAAATATCCTCAAAACTGGACTGTTCGGAAATTATAAAATCAAGCATTATAACTGCAGTTTTTGTAACAATAGTGGTACTACATACTTGGTTTCGACATTTTTGATGAAAGCAACTTCCAGCAGTTCTAATCCAAGAAAAGTTTCGAAAAATATGAATTTATCAAAATTTCGGTATGTTACGTAATTTTTATGACGGTCCAAGCAGTGGTCGGCACATGGAGTGGTACACCGCCAACCAAAATTTGAATACTGTGGTTGTACTGTGCATTAGTTCTTACTCGTTTTTAATCTACAAGCTATCTAAAGTCGTTAAACGTTGCAAATTTACTCCGAAATGTCGTCATTTTACCAAAAAATGTAAGTGTACCTTAAGGTACCAAAACGTCTTTTATGAAATATTATCATATTTTTCATAACCAATTCACACGAGTTGTTCCTAATTGCAATTTTATCGTTTAGAAAACCACATTTAGTTCAACGTGACAAGTTGACAAGACATCTAGAAGCTGATTTACCAAAGCAAGTTGAATATGCAATTTGAATAGTCATATTGCACGAATTTATAAGATTGCTTACGAACTTTTGATTCTTTTCTCAGACCATTATCACCATGCATGGTGTTTGGGTCCTGTTTGATATTAAGAAATGAAGTTATCATTATGATTTGGCGCAATTTTACTTCGATGAAAACTGTAAAAAGCTTGCCTTTGGTACACTCAAGACTATATGTCGAACAAAATGATACTAGCCTATACACCGCCTAACCTGCGCTCGGTCTACTAGCCTCTACTGTTTCTTCAAATGACGCTAAAATTAATTGTTTCTGTTACCTCACATTATTCTGGGCATTATTGTAACATAAAACCATGTACCATGTAAACTACCATGGAAAATATGCTAATATTTCATAAAAGACGTTTTGGTACCTTAAGGTACACTTGCATTTTTTGGTAAAATGACGACATTTCGGAGTAAATTTGCAACGTTTAACGACTTTAGATAGCTTGTAGATTACAAACGAGTAAGAACTAATGCACAGTACAACCACAGTATTCAAATTTTGGTTGGCGGTGTACCACTCCATGTGCCGACCACTGCTTGGACCGTCATAAAAATTACGTAACATACCGAAATTTTGATAAATTCATATTTTTCGAAACTTTTCTTGGATTAGAACTGCTGGAAGTTGCTTTCATCAAAAATGTCGAAACCAAGTATGTAGTACCACTATTGTTACAAAAACTGCAGTTATAATGCTTGATTTTATAATTTCCGAACAGTCCAGTTTTGAGGATATTTTCAAACTTTTGCGTTTTCTTCCAAAGCAGTAACCGGGATTTCGTGACACTTTGGGAATACATTAGGGCTTAGTTCATGCTCCTAATCATGAGTTTATTGCGTTTGTTGAGTTTATTGCGTTTGTTGAGTTTACTATGGTTTAGAGTTTAGAGTAAGTATTAGCGGATGTTGACACCAAAAAATGAACTTTTTTAAAGGACCATATGCGTTAGTACGTTATTTTGGCCCAAAAAATTTTTTTTCGGGATTTTGGTCTAGATTGTTAAATCAAGTCATAAAATGGTCTTCAGTCCAAATTTCAGCTCAAAATCTCGTTTCTGTAAAAAGTTATGAGGTTTTGAAATTCGCATGTCAAACGCCTTAATGGCGCGAAAGTATCTTTTTTTTAAAATAATAAGTAGAAAAAAATTTTTGGGCCAAAATAACGTACTAACGCATATGGCCCTTTTAAAACTTTTGATGCATGTTGATAGTACGTCTAATGGAAATAGCCTGTGCAAGGTTTCAGCTCCCCAAACCGTCTGGGGAGTCGGTGGTGACGAAAAGTTTTTTATCAGTGCTGAAGGACAAAAATCCAAATTTTTCTTAAATGGATAGCTGTGGGATTATGATTTTTTCCGTGAAGCTTAAGAGGTATACAAACAATTTAGTAGTGCATTTACTTTAAATAAAGGCTTGTGCAACTTTTTGCAAAAAAAATAATTTTGAAAAAATTGCAACTTTTTTCAAATTTTTAGAGGATATTACCGCGTCCATTTTAAGCTACCAGTCAAAACGCTGACAATTTGTTATGTCCATCTAGAGTAGTGTACCGCTGACCTATTGCAGCAAACCCCGTGAACAAATTTGATATACTTGATAAAATATGGAGAAAAATGGAAACCGGAAGCGCTGGACACCTTTGCTACTTTTGGCACATATTTTATTCAGTAAAACCTTGTGTTAAATTTCACAAAATCGGTTGTCGTTAAGTAATTCTTGGACTTACATGTACAATATCTAAAAAATCAGCTTCGTGTTTTAGAAGCACATTAATTATTGTTACAAGAGCAACAAAATCCAAGAATTACGTAACGACAACCGATTTTGTGAAATTTAACACAAGGTTTTACTGAATAAAATATGTGCCAAAAGTAGCAAAGGTGTCCAGCGTGGTCCGCCGTCGGATATTGACAAATGATATGTCAAATGAATCCGTATACACTTAGCTCTCTTGTACACACTCAGATTTTTAAAATGTTGCCAAACAGGAAAACTACCGCAAATTTTATATTGCGATCAATTTTTCAAAGCACTTCCGGTTTCCATTTTTCTCCATATTTTATCAAGTATATCAAATTTGTTCACGGGGTTTGCTGCAATAGGTCAGCGGTACACTACTCTAGATGGACATAACAAATTGTCAGCGTTTTGACTGGTAGCTTAAAATGGACGCGGTAATATCCTCTAAAAATTTGAAAAAAGTTGCAATTTTTTCAAAATTATTTTTTTTGCAAAAAGTTGCACAAGCCTTTATTTAAAGTAAATGCACTACTAAATTGTTTGTATACCTCTTAAGCTTCACGGAAAAAATCATAATCCCACAGCTATCCATTTAAGAAAAATTTGGATTTTTGTCCTTCAGCACTGATAAAAAACTTTTCGTCACCACCGACTCCCCAGACGGTTTGGGGAGCTGAAACCTTGCACAGGCTATTTCCATTAGACGTACTATCAACATGCATCAAAAGTTTTAAAATTTAAAAAAGTTCATTTTTTGGTGTCAACATCCGCTGATAGTAACTCTTATTGAGTTTATTGCACTTATTGAGTTTTAAGGCGACTCTCTTAACCAGCTAGCAGTATTCCTTAGCACTCAGACGGTGCTCCTAACTTTCCTGCTGTGATGCTAGAAACGCAAGCGATGTTCTTTACCTGCATTGCAGTACTGCTTAGTACTAAGGTTACGCTCTTAGCCTCCCTGAAGTACTGCTTTTTACCCAGGCAATGCTCTTAACCTGTTTGCAGAACTGCTAAGTACTCAGGCGATTCTCCTTACCTGCCTGCGGTACCGCTTAGTACTCAGACAATGCTCCTAATTTGCCTGCGGTACCGCAAAGTACTCAGGCGATGCTCTTAACCATGAATTTATTGCGTTTGTTGAGTTTATTGCGTTTATTGAGTTTATTGCGTTTATTAAGTTGATTGCGTTTATTGAGTTTATTGCGTTTATTGAGTTTATTGTCATAACTCCGTTTATTGAGTTTATTGCGTTTATTGAGTTTATTGCGTTTATTGAGTTTATTGCGTATTATTGCGTTTATTGAGTATTTTGCGTTTATTGAGTATTTTGCGTTTATTGAGTATTTTGCGTTTATTGAGTTTATTTGCGTTTATGTGAGTTACTTAAGGCGATTCACTCCTAACCAGCAAGCAGTATTCCTTAGCACTCAGACGGTGCTCCTAACTTTCCTACTGCGATGCTAAAAACGCAAGCGATGTTCTATACCTGCATTGCAATACTTCTTTTTACCCAGGCAATGCTGTTAACCTGTTTGCAGAACTGTAAATATTCTCAGGAGATGCTCCTAAACTGCCTGCAGTACTGCTAAGTACTCAGGCGATTCTCCTAACCTGGCTGCGGTACCGCTTAGTACTCAGACAATGCTCCTAATTTGCCTGCGGTACCGCAAAGTACTCAGGCAATGCTCTTAACCATGAGTTTATTGCGTTTGTTGTGTTTATTGCGTTTATTGAGTTTATTGCGTTTATTGAGTTTATTGCGTTTATTGAGTTTATTGAGATTTATTGAGTTTATTGAGTTTACAGCAGTTTATTGAGTTTAATTGCGTTTATTGAGTTTATTGCGTTTATTGCGTTTACTCCGTTTATTGAGTTTACAGCGTTAATTGAGTTTATTGAATTTATTGCGTTTATTGAGTTTACTAGGTTTGTTGAATTTATCGCGTTTATTGAGTTTACTAGGTTTGTTGAATTTATCGCGTTTATTGAGTTTTAAGGCGACTCTTATAACCAGCAAGCAGTATTCCTAAGCACTCAGACGGTGCTCCTAACCTTCCTGCTGTGATGCTAAAAACGCAAGAGATGTTCTTTACCTGCATTGCAGTGCTGCTGAGTTCTTAGGCAATGCTCCTAATCGCCTGCGGCACCGCTAAATACTCAGGCGATACACTTATCCTGCCTGCAGTACTGGTGGGTACTCAGACAATGCTCCTAATCTGCTTGCGGCACCGCTAAGTACTCAGGCGATTCACTTATCCTGCCTGCGGTACCGCATAGTACTCAGACAATGCTCCTAATTTGCCTGCGGTACCGCAAAGTACTCAGGCGATGCTCTTAACCATGAGTTTATTGTTTTTTTTATAGTTTATTGCGTTTATTGCGTTTATTGCGTTTATTGAGTTTATTGCGTTTATTGAGTTTATTGCGTTTATTGAGTTTATTGCGTTTATTGAGTTGATTGCGTTTATTGAGTTGATTGCGTTTATTGAGTTTATTGCGTTTATTGAGTTTATTGCGTTTATTGAGTTTATTGCGTTTATTGAGTTTATTGCGTTTATTGAGTTTATTGCGTTTATTGAGTTTATTGAGTTTATTGCGTTTATTGAGTTTATTGAGTTTATTGCGTTTATTGAGTTTATTGCGTTTATTGAGTTTATTGCGTTTATTGAGTTTTTTGCGTTTATGGAGTACTAAGGCGCATTCTTACTGCAAGCAGTTTCCTTAGCACTCGACGGTGCTCCTAACTTTCCTACTGCGATGCTAAAACGCAAGCGATGTCCTATACCTGCATTGCAGTACTGCTTTTTACCCAGGCATTGCTGTTAACTTGTTTGCAGTACTGCTAAATACTCAGGACGATGCTCCTAATCTGCCTGCGGTACTGCTAAGTACTCAGGCGATTCTCCTAACCTGCCTGCGGTACTGCTTAGTACTCAGACAATGCTCCTAATTTGCCTGCGGCACCGCAAAATAGTCAGGCGATGCTCTTAATCATGAGTTTATTGCGTTTATTGAGTTTATTGCGTTTATTGAGTTTATTGCGTTTATTGAGTTTATTCCGTTTATTGAGTTTATTGCGTTTATGGAATTTATTGAATTTATTGAGTTTATTGAGTTTACAGCATTTATTGAGCTTAATGCGTTTATTGAGTTCTAAGGCGATTGTTATTAACCTTTCCTGCAGTACTCCGTACTATGTTCGCAGTACTATGTACAAACGCACGAGATGCACCTGAACTTCGGTGCAGCTACTGCTTTTTACCGCAGGCAATGCTCTTAAACTGTCTTGCAGTACTGCTAAGTACTCATACGATGCTCCTAATCTGCTTGCGGCACCGCTATGTGCTCAGGCGATACACTTATCCTGCCTGCAGTGCTGCTAAGTACTCAGGCAATACTCTTAAAATGCCTGCAGTACTGATAAGTACTCAGACAATGCTCCTAATTTGCCTGCGGTACCGCAAAGTTATCAGGCGATGCTCTTAACCATGAGTTTATTGCGTTCATTGAGTTTATTGCGTTTATTGAGTTTATTGCGTTTATTGAGTTTATTGCGTTTATTGAGTTTATTGCGTTTATTGAGTTTATTGCGTTTATTGAGTTTATTGCGTTTATTGAGTTGATTGCGTTTATTGAGTTTATTGCGTTTATTGAGTTTATTGCGTTTATTGAGTTTATTGCGTTTATTGAGTTTATTGAGTTTATTGCGTTTATTGAGTTTATTGCTTTTATTGAGTTTTTTGCGTTTATGGAGTACTAAGGCGACTCTCCTTCAAGCGTTTCCTTCAGTACTCGACGTGCTCTACTGTTCGCTACTGCGATGCTACGCAGAGCGATGCATCTATAACTTCGTGCACTACTGCTTTTTACCCGGGCAATGCTCTTAACTTGTTTGCAGTACTGCTAAATACTCAGGACATGCTCCTAATCTGCCTGCGGCACCGCTAAGTACTCAGGCGATTCTCATAACCTGCCTGCGGTACTGCTAAGGACTCAGACAATGCTCCTAATCTGCCTGCGGTACCGCAAAGTACTCAGGCGATGCTCTTAACCATGCGTTTATTGCGTTTATTGCTTTAATTAAGTTTACTGCGTTTATTGCGTTTATTGAGTTTATTGCGTTTATTGAGTTTATTGCGTTTATTGAGTTTATTGCGTTTATTGAGTTTATTGCGTTTATTGCATTTATTGAATTTATTGCGTTTATTGAGTTTATTGCGTTTATTGAGTTTATTGAGTTTATTGAGTATTAAGGCGATTGTTTTAACACTTTCCTGCAGTACTCCGTACTATGTTCGCATGTACTGATGCTACAAACGCAGAGATGCTACCTACATTGCGTGCACTACTGCTTTTCTACCCAGGCAATGCTCTTAACACTGTCTTGCAGTACTGCTAGGTACTCATACAATGCTCCTAATCTGCTTGCGGCACCGCTAAGTACTCAGGCGATACACTTATCCTGCCTGCAGTACTGCTAAGTACTCAGGCAATACTCTTAAAATGCCTGCAGTACTGATAAGTACTCAGACAATGCTCCTAATCTGCCTGCGGCACCGCAAAGTACTCAGGCGATGCTCTTAACCATGAATTTATTGCGTTTGTTGAGTTTATTGCGTTTATTGAGTTGATTGCGTTTATTGAGTTGATTGCGTTTATTGAGTTTATTGCGTTTATTGAGTTTATTGCGTTTATTGAGTTTATTGCGTTTATTGAGTTTATCGCGTTTATTGAGTTTATTGCGTTTATTGAGTTTATTGCGTTTATTGAGTTTAGTGCGTTTATTGAGTTTATTGCGTTTATTGAGTTTATTGCGTTTATTGAGTTTATTGCGTTTATTGAGTTTATTGCGTTTATTGAGTTTATTGCGTTTATTGAGTTTATTGAGTTTATTGCGTTTATTGAGTTTATTGCGTTTATTGAGTTTATTGCGTTTATTGAGTTTTTTGCGTTTATGGAGTACTAAGGCGATTCTTTCAACTTTCCTGCAGTACTCCGTACTATGTTCGCAGTACTATGTACGCAGACGATGCACCTAAACTTCGTGCACTACTGCTTTTTACCCGGGCATTGCTCTTAACTTTTTTGCAGTACTGCTAAGTACTCAGACAATGCTCCTAATCTGCCTGCGGCACCGCTAAGTACTCAGGCGATACACATATCCTGCCTGCAGTACTGCTAAGGACTCAGACAATGCTCCTAAACTACCCGCGGCACCGCAAAATAGTCAGGCGATGCTCTTAATCATGAGTTTATTGCGTTTATTGAGTTTATTGCGTTTATTGAGTTTATTGCGTTTATTGAGTTTATTCCGTTTATTGAGTTTATTCCGTTTATTGAGTTTATCGCGTTTATTGAGTTTATTGCGTTTATTGAGTTTATTGAGTTTATTGCGTTTATTAAGTTTATTGCGTTTATTGAGTTTATTGCGTTTATTGAGTTTTTTGCGTTTATGGAGTACTAAGGCGATTCTTTCAACTTTCCTGCAGTACTCCGTACTATGTTCGCAGTACTATGTACGCAGACGATGCACCTAAACTTCGTGCACTACTGCTTTTTACCCGGGCATTGCTCTTAACTTTTTTGCAGTACTGCTAAGTACTCAGACAATGCTCCTAATCTGCCTGCGGCACCGCTAAGTACTCAGGCGATACACATATCCTGCCTGCAGTACTGCTAAGGACTCAGACAATGCTCCTAAACTACCCGCGGCACCGCAAAATAGTCAGGCGATGCTCTTAATCATGAGTTTATTGCGTTTATTGAGTTTATTGCGTTTATTGAGTTTATTCCGTTTATTGAGTTTATTCCGTTTATTGAGTTTATTGCGTTTATGGAATTTATTGAATTTATTGAGTTTATTGAGTTTACAGCATTTATTGAGCTTAATGCGTTTATTGAGTACTAAGGCGATTGTTTTAACTTTCCTGCAGTACTCCGTACTATGTTCGCAGTACTATGTACAAAGACGATGCACCTAAACTTCGTGCACTACTGCTTTTTACCCAGGCAATGCTCTTAAACTGTTTGCAGTACTGCTAAGTACTCATACGATGCTCCTAATCTGCCTGCGGCACCGCTAAGTATTCAGGCGATACACTTATCTTGCCTGCAGTGCTGCTAAGTACTCAGCATCTTAAATGCTGCGTACGATAGTACTCAGACAATGCTCCTAATCTGTCTGCGGCACCGCTAAGTAATCAGGCGATACACTTATCCTGCCTGCAGTACTGCTAAGTACTCAGACAATGCTCCTAATCTTCCTGCGGCACCGCTAAGTACTCAGGCGATACACTTATTCTACTTGCAGTACTGCTAAGTACTCAGGCAATACTCTTAAAATGCCTGCAGTACTGATAAGTACATAGACAATGCTCCTATTTGCTGCGGTACCGCAAAGTTATCAGGCGATGCTCTTATTGAGTTTCCATGAGTTTATTGCGTTTATTGAGGTTTATTGCGTTTATTGAGTTTATTGCGTTTATTGAGTTCGTAATTGCGTTTATTGAGTTTATTGCGTTTATTGAGTTTATTGCGTTTATTGAGTTTATTGCGTTTATTGAGTTTATTGCGTTTATTGAGTTTATTGAGTTTATTGCGTTTATTGAGTTTATTGAGTTTATTGCGTTTATTGAGTTTATTGCGTTTATTGAGTTTATTGCGTTTATTGAGTTTTTTGCGTTTATGGAGTACTAAGGCGATTCTTTCAACTTTCCTGCAGTACTCCGTACTATGTTCGCAGTACTATGTACGCAGACGATGCACCTAAACTTCGTGCACTACTGCTTTTTACCCAGGGCATTGCTCTTAAACTTTTTTGCAGTACTGCTAAGTACTCAGACAATGCTCCTAATCTGCCTGCGGCACCGCTAAGTACTCAGGCGATACACATATCCTGCCTGCAGTACTGCTAAGGACTCAGACAATGCTCCTAAACTACCCGCGGCACCGCAAAATAGTCAGGCGATGCTCTTAATCATGAGTTATTGCGTTTATTGAGTTTATTGCGTTTATTGAGTTTATTCCGTTTATTGAGTTTATTCCGTTTATTGAGTTTATTGCGTTTATGGAATTTATTGAATTTATTGAGTTTATTGAGTTTACAGCATTTATTGAGCTTAATGCGTTTATTGAGTACTAAGGCGATTGTTTTAACTTTCCTGCAGTACTCCGTACTATGTTCGCAGTACTATGTACAAAGACGATGCACCTAAACTTCGTGCACTACTGCTTTTTACCCAGGCAATGCTCTTAAACTGTTTGCAGTACTGCTAAGTACTCATACGATGCTCCTAATCTGCCTGCGGCACCGCTAAGTATTCAGGCGATACACTTATCCTGCCTGCAGTGCTGCTAAGTACTCAGGCAATACTCTTAAAATGCCTGCAGTACTGATAAGTACTCAGACAATGCTCCTAATTTGCCTGCGGTACCGCAAAGTTATCAGGCGATGCTCTTAACCATGAGTTTATTGCGTTCATTGAGTTTATTGCGTTTATTGAGTTTATTGCGTTTATTGAGTTTATTGCGTTTATTGAGTTTATTGCGTTTATTGAGTTTATTGCGTTTATTGAGTTTATTGCGTTTATTGAGTTTATTGCGTTTATTGAGTTTATTGCGTTTATTGAGTTTATTGCGTTTATTGAGTTTATTGCGTTTATTGAGTTTATTGCGTTTATTGAGTTTATTGCGTTTATTGAGTTTATTGAGTTTATTGCGTTTATTGAGTTTATTGCGTTTATTGAGTTTTTGCGTTATGGAGTACTAAGGCGATTCTTTCAACTTTCCTGCAGTACTCCGTACTATGTTGCAGTACTATGTACGCAGACGATGCACCTAAACTTCGTGCACTACTGCTTTTACCCGGGCATTGCTCTTAACTTTTTTGCAGTACTGCTAAGTACTCAGACAATGCTCCTAATCTGCCTGCGGCACCGCTAAGTACTCAGGCGATACACTTATCCTGCCTGCAGTACTGCTAAGGACTCAGACAATGCTCCTAAACTACCCGCGGCACCGCAAAGTATCAGGCGATGCTCTTAACCATGAGTTTATTGCGTTTATTGAGTTTATTGCGTTTATTGAGTTTATTGCGTTTATTGAGTTTATTGCGTTTATTGAGTTTATTGCGTTTATTGAGTTTATTGCGTTTATTGCGTTTATTAAGTTTATTGCGTTTATTGAGTTTATTGCGTTTATTGGATTTATTGAATTTTTTGCGTTTATGGAGTACTAAGGCGATTCTTTCAACTTTCCTGCAGTACTCCGTACTATGTTCGCAGTACTATGTACGCAGACGATGCACCTAAACTTCGTGCACTACTGCTTTTTACCCAGGCAATGCTCTTAACTTTTTGCAGTACTGCTAAGTACTCAGACAATGCTCCTAATCTGCCTGCGGCACCGCTAAGTACTCAGGCGATACACTTATCCTGCCTGCAGTGCTGCTAAGTACTCAGGCAATACTCTTAAAATGCCTGCAGTACTGATAAGTACTCAGACAATGCTCCTAATTTGCCTGCGGTACCGCAAAGTTATCAGGCGATGCTCTTAACCATGAGTTTATTGCGTTCATTGAGTTTATTGCGTTTATTGAGTTTATTGCGTTTATTGAGTTTATTGCGTTTATTGAGTTTATTGCGTTTATTGAGTTTATTGCGTTTATTGAGTTTATTGCGTTTATTGAGTTTATTGCGTTTATTGAGTTTATTGCGTTAAATGAGTTTATTGCGTTTATTGAGTTTATTGCGTTTATTGAGTTTATTGCGTTTATTGAGTTTATGCGTTTATTGAGTACTCAGGCGTTATTGAGTTATTGCTTATGCAGTTTCTGCTATGGAGTACTAAGGCGATATCTTTCAACTGTCCTGCAGTACTCGTACTATGTCGCAGTACTAGTACGCAGACGATGCACCTAAACTTCGTGCACTACTGCTTTTTACTCGGGCATTGCTCTTATCTTGTTTGCAGTACTGCTAAGTACTCAGACAATGCTCCTAATCTGCCTGCGGCACCGCTAAGTACTCAGGCGATACACTTATCCTGCCTGTAGTACTGCTAAGGACTCAGACAATGCTCCTAAATCTACCCGCGGCACCGCAAAATAGTCAGGCGATGCTTTTAACCATGAGTTTATTGCGTTTATTGAGTTTATTGCGTTTATTGAGTTTATTGCGTTTATTGAGTTTATTGCGTTTATTGAGTTTATTGCGTTTATTGAGTTTATTGCGTTTATTGAGTTTATTGCGTTTATTGAGTTTATTGAAGTTTATTGAGTTTATTGAGTTTACAGCATTTATTGAGCTTAATGCGTTTATTGAGTACTAAGGCGATTGTTTTAACTTTCCTGCAGTACTCCGTACTATGTTCGCAGTACTATGTACAAAGACGATGCACCTAAACTTCGTGCACTACTGCTTTTTACCCAGGCAATGCTCTTAAACTGTTTGCAGTACTGCTAAGTACTCATACGATGCTCCTAATCTGCCTGCGGCACCGCTAAGTATTCAGGCGATACACTTATCCTGCCTGCAGTGCTGCTAAGTACTCAGGCAATACTCTTAAAATGCCTGCAGTACTGATAAGTACTCAGACAATGCTCCTAATTTGCCTGCGGCACCGCTAAGTTATCAGGCGATGCTCTTAACCATGAGTTTATGCTCATGAGTTTATTGCGTTTATTGAGTTTATTGCGTTTATTGAGTTTATTGCGTTTATTGAGTTTATTGCGTTTATTGAGTTTATTGCGTTTATTGAGTTTATTGCGTTTATTGAGTTGATTGCGTTTATTGAGTTTATTGCGTTTATTGAGTTTATTGCGTTTATTGAGTTTATTGCGTTTATTGAGTTTATTGCGTTTATTGAGTTTATTGAGTTTATTGCGTTTATTGAGTTTATTGCGTTTATTGAGTTTATTGCGTTTATTGAGTTTTTTGCGTTTATGGAGTACTAAGGCGATTCTTTCAACTTTCCTGCAGTACTCCGTACTATGTTCGCAGTACTATGTACGCAGACGATGCACCTAAACTTCGTGCACTACTGCTTTTTACCCGGGCATTGCTCTTAACTTTTTTGCAGTACTGCTAAGTACTCAGACAATGCTCCTAATCTGCCTGCGGCACCGCTAAGTACTCAGGCGATACACATATCCTGCCTGCAGTACTGCTAAGGACTCAGACAATGCTCCTAAACTACCCGCGGCACCGCAAAATAGTCAGGCGATGCTCTTAATCATGAGTTTATTGCGTTTATTGAGTTTATTGCGTTTATTGAGTTTATTGCGTTTATTGAGTTTATTGCGTTTATTGAGTTTATTCCGTTTATTGAGTTTATTGCGTTTATGGAATTTATTGAATTTATTGAGTTTATTGAGTTTACAGCATTTATTGAGCTTAATGCGTTTATTGAGTACTAAGGCGATTGTTTTAACTTTCCTGCAGTACTCCGTACTATGTTCGCAGTACTATGTACAAAGACGATGCACCTAAACTTCGTGCACTACTGCTTTTTACCCAGGCAATGCTCTTAAACTGTTTGCAGTACTGCTAAGTACTCATACGATGCTCCTAATCTGCCTGCGGCACCGCTAAGTATTCAGGCGATACACTTATCCTGCCTGCAGTGCTGCTAAGTACTCAGGCAATACTCTTAAAATGCCTGCAGTACTGATAAGTACTCAGACAATGCTCCTAATCTGTCTGCGGCACCGCTAAGTAATCAGGCGATACACTTATCCTGCCTGCAGTACTGCTAAGTACTCAGACAATGCTCCTAATCTTCCTGCGGCACCGCTAAGTACTCAGGCGATACACTTATTCTACTTGCAGTACTGCTAAGTACTCAGGCAATACTCTTAAAATGCCTGCAGTACTGATAAGTACATAGACAATGCTCCTAATTTGCCTGCGGTACCGCAAAGTTATCAGGCGATGCTCTTAACCATGAGTTTATTGCGTTCATTGAGTTTATTGCGTTTATTGAGTTTATTGCGTTTATTGAGTTTATTGCGTTTATTGAGTTTATTGCGTTTATTGAGTTTATTGCGTTTATTGAGTTTATTGCGTTTATTGAGTTGATTGCGTTTATTGAGTTTATTGCGTTTATTGAGTTTATTGCGTTTATTGAGTTTATTGCGTTTATTGAGTTTATTGCGTTTATTGAGTTTATTGCGTTTATTGAGTTTATTGAGTTTATTGCGTTTATTGAGTTTATTGAGTTTATTGCGTTTATTGAGTTTATTGCGTTTATTGAGTTTATTGCGTTTATTGAGTTTTTTGCGTTTATGGAGTACTAAGGCGATTCTTTCAACTTTCCTGCAGTACTCCGTACTATGTTCGCAGTACTATGTACGCAGACGATGCACCTAAACTTCGTGCACTACTGCTTTTTACCCGGGCATTGCTCTTAACTTTTTTGCAGTACTGCTAAGTACTCAGACAATGCTCCTAATCTGCCTGCGGCACCGCTAAGTACTCAGGCGATACACATATCCTGCCTGCAGTACTGCTAAGGACTCAGACAATGCTTCTAATCTACCTGCGGCACCGCAAAGTACTCAGGCGATGCTCTTAATCATGCGTTTATTGCGTTTATTGAGTTTATTGCGTTTATTGAGTTTATTCCGTTTATTGAGTTTATTCCGTTTATTGAGTTTATTGCGTTTATGGAATTTATTGAATTTATTGAGTTTATTGAGTTTACAGCATTTATTGAGCTTAATGCGTTTATTGAGTACTAAGGCTATTGTTTTAACTTTCCTGCAGTACTCCGTACTATGTTCGCAGTACTATGTACAAAGACGATGCACCTAAACTTCGTGCACTACTGCTTTTTACCCAGGCAATGCTCTTAAACTGTTTGCAGTACTGCTAAGTACTCATACGATGCTCCTAATCTGCCTGCGGCACCGCTAAGTATTCAGGCGATACACTTATCCTGCCTGCAGTGCTGCTAAGTACTCAGGCAATACTCTTAAAATGCCTGCAGTACTGCTAAGTACTCAGACAATGCTCCTAATCTGTCTGCGGCACCGCTAAGTAATTAGGCGATACACTTATCCTGACTGCAGTACTGCTAATTACTCAGGCAATACTCTTAAAATGCCTGCAGTACTGATAAGTACATAGACAATGCTCCTAATTTGCCTGCGGTACCGCAAAGTTATCAGGCGATGCTCTTAACCATGAGTTTATTGCGTTCATTGAGTTTATTGCGTTTATTGAGTTTATTGCGTTTATTGAGTTTATTGCGTTTATTGAGTTTATTGCGTTTATTGAGTTTATTGCGTTTATTGAGTTTATTGCGTTTATTGAGTTTATTGCGTTTATTGAGTTTATTGCGTTTATTGAGTTTATTGCGTTTATTGAGTTTATTGCGTTTATTGAGTTTTTTGCGTTTATGGAGTACTAAGGCGATTCTTTCAACTTTCCTGCAGTACTCCGTACTATGTTCGCAGTACTATGTACGCAGACGATGCACCTAAACTTCGTGCACTACTGCTTTTTACCCGGGCATTGCTCTTAACTTTTTTGCAGTACTGCTAAGTACTCAGACAATGCTCCTAATCTGCCTGCGGCACCGCTAAGTACTCAGGCGATACACATATCCTGCCTGCAGTACTGCTAAGGACTCAGACAATGCTCCTAATCTACCTGCGGCACCGCAAAGTACTCAGGCGATGCTCTTAATCATGAGTTTATTGCGTTTATTGAGTTTATTGCGTTTATTGAGTTTATTGCGTTTATTGAGTTTATTCCGTTTATTGAGTTTATTCCGTTTATTGAGTTTATTGCGTTATGGCTTTATTGAATTTATTGAGTTTATTGAGTTTACAGCTTTATTGACTTAATGCGTTTATTGAGTACTAAGGCTATTGTTTTAACTTTCCTGCAGTACTCCGTACTATGTTCGCAGTACTATGTACAAGACGATGCACCTAAACTTCGTGCACTACTGCTTTTACCCGGCAATGCTCTTAACTGTTTGCAGTACTGCTAAGTACTCAGACAATGCTCCTAATCTGCCTGCGGTACCGCTAAGTACTCACGCGATGCACTTATCCTGATTGCAGTACTGCAAAGTACTCAGGCAATACTCTTAAAATGCCTGCAGTACTGATTAGTACTCAGGCAATGCTCCTAATCTGCTTGCGGCACCGCTATGTGCTCAGGCGATACACTTATCCTGCCTGCAGTACTGCTAAGTACTCAGGCAATACTCTTAAAATGCCTGCAGTACTGATAAGTACATAGACAATGCTCCTAATTTGCCTGCGGTACCGCAAAGTTATCAGGCGATGCTCTTAACCATGAGTTTATTGCGTTCATTGAGTTTATTGCGTTTATTGAGTTTATTGCGTTTATTGAGTTTATTGCGTTTATTGAGTTTATTGCGTTTATTGAGTTTATTGCGTTTATTGAGTTGATTGCGTTTATTGAGTTGATTGCGTTTATTGAGTTTATTGCGTTTATTGAGTTTATTGCGTTTATTGAGTTTATTGCGTTTATTGAGTTTTTTGCGTTTATGGAGTACTAAGGCGATTCTTTCAACTTTCCTGCAGTACTCCGTACTATGTTCGCAGTACTATGTACGCAGACGATGCACCTAAACTTCGTGCACTACTGCTTTTTACCCGGGCATTGCTCTTAACTTTTTTGCAGTACTGCTAAGTACTCAGACAATGCTCCTAATCTGCCTGCGGCACCGCTAAGTATTCAGGCGATACACTTATCCTGCCTGCAGTGCTGCTAAGTACTCAGGCAATACTCTTAAAATGCCTGCAGTACTGATAAGTACTCAGACAATGCTCCTAATCTGTCTGCGGCACCGCTAAGTAATCAGGCGATACACTTATCCTGCCTGCAGTACTGCTAAGTACTCAGACAATGCTCCTAATCTTCCTGCGGCACCGCTAAGTACTCAGGCGATACACTTATTCTACTTGCAGTACTGCTAAGTACTCAGGCAATACTCTTAAAATGCCTGCAGTACTGATAAGTACATAGACAATGCTCCTAATTTGCCTGCGGTACCGCAAAGTTATCAGGCGATGCTCTTAACCATGAGTTTATTGCGTTCATTGAGTTTATTGCGTTTATTGAGTTTATTGCGTTTATTGAGTTTATTGCGTTTATTGAGTTTATTGCGTTTATTGAGTTTTTTGCGTTTATGGAGTACTAAGGCGATTCTTTCAACTTTCCTGCAGTACTCCGTACTATGTTCGCAGTACTATGTACGCAGACGATGCACCTAAACTTCGTGCACTACTGCTTTTTACCCGGGCATTGCTCTTAACTTTTTTGCAGTACTGCTAAGTACTCAGACAATGCTCCTAATCTGCCTGCGGCACCGCTAAGTACTCAGGCGATACACATATCCTGCCTGCAGTACTGCTAAGGACTCAGACAATGCTCCTAAACTACCCGCGGCACCGCAAAATAGTCAGGCGATGCTCTTAATCATGAGTTTATTGCGTTTATTGAGTTTATTGCGTTTATTGAGTTTATTCCGTTTATTGAGTTTATTCCGTTTATTGAGTTTATTGCGTTTATGGAATTTATTGAATTTATTGAGTTTATTGAGTTTACAGCATTTATTGAGCTTAATGCGTTTATTGAGTACTAAGGCGATTGTTTTAACTTTCCTGCAGTACTCCGTACTATGTTCGCAGTACTATGTACAAAGACGATGCACCTAAACTTCGTGCACTACTGCTTTTTACCCAGGCAATGCTCTTAAACTGTTTGCAGTACTGCTAAGTACTCATACGATGCTCCTAATCTGCCTGCGGCACCGCTAAGTATTCAGGCGATACACTTATCCTGCCTGCAGTGCTGCTAAGTACTCAGGCAATACTCTTAAAATGCCTGCAGTACTGATAAGTACTCAGACAATGCTCCTAATTTGCCTGCGGTACCGCAAAGTTATCAGGCGATGCTCTTAACCATGAGTTTATTGCGTTCATTGAGTTTATTGCGTTTATTGAGTTTATTGCGTTTATTGAGTTTATTGCGTTTATTGAGTTTATTGCGTTTATTGAGTTTATTGCGTTTATTGAGTTTATTGCGTTTATTGAGTTTATTGCGTTTATTGAGTTTATTGCGTTTATTGAGTTTATTGCGTTTATTGAGTTTATTGCGTTTATTGAGTTTATTGCGTTTATTGAGTTTATTGCGTTTATTGAGTTTATTGAGTTTATTGCGTTTATTGAGTTTATTGCGTTTATTGAGTTTTTTGCGTTTATGGAGTACTAAGGCGATTCTTTCAACTTTCCTGCAGTACTCCGTACTATGTTCGCAGTACTATGTACGCAGACGATGCACCTAAACTTCGTGCACTACTGCTTTTTACCCGGGCATTGCTCTTAACTTTTTTGCAGTACTGCTAAGTACTCAGACAATGCTCCTAATCTGCCTGCGGCACCGCTAAGTACTCAGGCGATACACATATCCTGCCTGCAGTACTGCTAAGGACTCAGACAATGCTCCTAAACTACCCGCGGCACCGCAAAATAGTCAGGCGATGCTCTTAATCATGAGTTTATTGCGTTTATTGAGTTTATTGCGTTTATTGAGTTTATTGCGTTTATTGAGTTTATTGCGTTTATTGAGTTTATTCCGTTTATTGAGTTTATTCCGTTTATTGAGTTTATTGCGTTTATGGAATTTATTGAATTTATTGAGTTTATTGAGTTTACAGCATTTATTGAGCTTAATGCGTTTATTGAGTACTAAGGCGATTGTTTTAACTTTCCTGCAGTACTCCGTACTATGTTCGCAGTACTATGTACAAAGACGATGCACCTAAACTTCGTGCACTACTGCTTTTTACCCAGGCAATGCTCTTAAACTGTTTGCAGTACTGCTAAGTACTCATACGATGCTCCTAATCTGCCTGCGGCACCGCTAAGTATTCAGGCGATACACTTATCCTGCCTGCAGTGCTGCTAAGTACTCAGGCAATACTCTTAAAATGCCTGCAGTACTGATAAGTACTCAGACAATGCTCCTAATTTGCCTGCGGTACCGCAAAGTTATCAGGCGATGCTCTTAACCATGAGTTTATTGCGTTCATTGAGTTTATTGCGTTTATTGAGTTTATTGCGTTTATTGAGTTTATTGCGTTTATTGAGTTTATTGCGTTTATTGAGTTTATTGCGTTTATTGAGTTTATTGCGTTTATTGAGTTTATTGCGTTTATTGAGTTTATTGCGTTTATTGAGTTTATTGCGTTTATTGAGTTTATTGCGTTTATTGAGTTTATTGCGTTTATTGAGTTTATTGAGTTTATTGCGTTTATTGAGTTTATTGCGTTTATTGAGTTTATTGCGTTTATTGAGTTTTTTGCGTTTATGGAGTACTAAGGCGATTCTTTCAACTTTCCTGCAGTACTCCGTACTATGTTCGCAGTACTATGTACGCAGACGATGCACCTAAACTTCGTGCACTACTGCTTTTTACCCGGGCATTGCTCTTAACTTTTTGCAGTACTGCTAAGTACTCAGACAATGCTCCTAATCTGCCTGCGGCACCGCTAAGTACTCAGGCGATACACATATCCTGCCTGCAGTACTGCTAAGGACTCAGACAATGCTCCTAAACTACCCGCGGCACCGCAAAATAGTCAGGCGATGCTCTTAATCATGAGTTTATTGCGTTTATTGAGTTTATTGCGTTTATTGAGTTTATTGCGTTTATTGAGTTTATTCCGTTTATTGAGTTTATTGCGTTTATGGAATTTATTGAATTTATTGAGTTTATTGAGTTTACAGCATTTATTGAGCTTAATGCGTTTATTGAGTACTAAGGCGATTGTTTTAACTTTCCTGCAGTACTCCGTACTATGTTCGCAGTACTATGTACAAAGACGATGCACCTAAACTTCGTGCACTACTGCTTTTTACCCAGGCAATGCTCTTAAACTGTTTGCAGTACTGCTAAGTACTCATACGATGCTCCTAATCTGCCTGCGGCACCGCTAAGTATTCAGGCGATACACTTATCTTGCCTGCAGTGCTGCTAAGTACTCAGGCAATACTCTTAAAATGCCTGCAGTACTGATAAGTACTCAGACAATGCTCCTAATCTGTCTGCGGCACCGCTAAGTAATCAGGCGATACACTTATCCTGCCTGCAGTACTGCTAAGTACTCAGACAATGCTGCTAATCTGTCTGCGGCACCGCTAAGTAATCAGGCGATACACTTATTCTACTTGCAGTACTGCTAAGTACTCAGGCAATACTCTTAAAATGCCTGCAGTACTGATAAGTACATAGACAATGCTCCTAATTTGCCTGCGGTACCGCAAAGTTATCAGGCGATGCTCTTAACCATGAGTTTATTGCGTTCATTGAGTTTATTGCGTTTATTGAGTTTATTGCGTTTATTGAGTTTATTGCGTTTATTGAGTTTATTGCGTTTATTGAGTTTATTGCGTTTATTGAGTTTATTGCGTTTATTGAGTTTATTGCGTTTATTGAGTTGATTGCGTTTATTGAGTTGATTGCGTTTATTGAGTTTATTGCGTTTATTGAGTTGATTGCGTTTATTGAGTTTATTGCGTTTATTGAGTTTATTGCGTTTATTGAGTTTATTGAGTTTATTGCGTTTATTGAGTTTATTGAGTTTATTGCGTTTATTGAGTTTATTGCGTTTATTGAGTTTATTGCGTTTATTGAGTTTTTTGCGTTTATGGAGTACTAAGGCGATTCTTTCAACTTTCCTGCAGTACTCCGTACTATGTTCGCAGTACTATGTACGCAGACGATGCACCTAAACTTCGTGCACTACTGCTTTTTACCCGGGCCTTGCTCTTAACTTTTTTGCAGTACTGCTAAGTACTCAGACAATGCTCCTAATCTGCCTGCGGCACCGCTAAGTACTCAGGCGATACACATATCCTGCCTGCAGTACTGCTAAGGACTCAGACAATGCTCCTAAACTACCCGCGGCACCGCAAAATAGTCAGGCGATGCTCTTAATCATGAGTTTATTGCGTTTATTGAGTTTATTGCGTTTATTGAGTTTATTGCGTTTATTGAGTTTATTGCGTTTATTGAGTTTATTCCGTTTATTGAGTTTATTCCGTTTATTGAGTTTATTGCGATTATGGAATTTATTGAATTTATTGAGTTTATTGAGTTTACAGCATTTATTGAGCTTAATTCGTTTATTGAGTACTAAGGCTATTGTTTTAACTTTCCTGCAGTACTCCGTACTATGTTCGCAGTACTATGTACAAAGACGATGCACCTAAACTTCGTGCACTACTGCTTTTTACCCAGGCAATGCTCTTAAACTGTTTGCAGTACTGCTAAGTACTCATACGATGCTCCTAATCTGCCTGCGGCACCGCTAAGTATTCAGGCGATACACTTATCCTGCCTGCAGTGCTGCTAAGTACTCAGGCAATACTCTTAAAATGCCTGCAGTACTGCTAAGTACTCAGACAATGCTCCTAATCTGTCTGCGGCACCGCTAAGTAATTAGGCGATACACTTATCCTACTTGCAGTACTGCTAATTACTCAGGCAATACTCTTAAAATGCCTGCAGTACTGATAAGTACATAGACAATGCTCCTAATTTGCCTGCGGTACCGCAAAGTTATCAGGCGATGCTCTTAACCATGAGTTTATTGCGTTCATTGAGTTTATTGCGTTTATTGAGTTTATTGCGTTTATTGAGTTTATTGCGTTTATTGAGTTTATTGCGTTTATTGAGTTTATTGCGTTTATTGAGTTGATTGCGTTTATTGAGTTGATTGCGTTTATTGAGTTTATTGCGTTTATTGAGTTTATTGCGTTTATTGAGTTTATTGCGTTTATTGAGTTTTTTGCGTTTATGGAGTACTAAGGCGATTCTTTCAACTTTCCTGCAGTACTCCGTACTATGTTCGCAGTACTATGTACGCAGACGATGCACCTAAACTTCGTGCACTACTGCTTTTTACCCGGGCATTGCTCTTAACTTTTTTGCAGTACTGCTAAGTACTCAGACAATGCTCCTAATCTGCCTGCGGCACCGCTAAGTACTCAGGCGATACACTTATCCTGCCTGCAATACTGCTAAGTACTCAGACAATGCTCCTAATCTGCCTGCGGCACCGCTAAGTACTCAGGCGATGCCTTAATCATGAGTTTTGCGTTATGATTATTGCTTAGGTTATTGCGTTTATTGAGTTTATTCCGTTATTGAGTTATTCGTTTATTGAGTTTATTGCGATATGGACTTATTGAATTTATGATCTTATTGAGTTTAAGCCTTATTGAGCTTATTCGCTTATGAGTACTAAGGCGATTCTCTTAACTTTCCTGCAGTACTCAGTACTAGACTGTTCTGCAGTATGCTTGCATGTACTATAGGCACAGACATGCTCCTAATCTTGCCTGCGCTACCGCTAATTACTCAGGCAATACTCTTATCCTGCCTGCAGTACAGCTAAGTACTCAGACAATGCTCCTAATCTGCCTGCGGCACCGCTAAGTACTCAGGCGATTTACTTATCCTGATTGCAGTACTGCAAAGTACTCAGGCAATACTCTTAAAATGCCTGCAGTACTGATTAGTACTCAGGCAATGCTCCTAATCTGCTTGCGGCACCGCTATGTGCTCAGGCGATACACTTATCCTGCCTGCAGTACTGCTAAGTACTCAATCAATACTCTTAAAATGCCTGCAGTACTGATAAGTACATAGACAATGCTCCTAATTTGCCTGCGGTACCGCAAAGTTATCAGGCGATGCTCTTAAAAATGAGTTTGTTGCGTTTATTGAGTTTATTGCGTTTATTGAGTTTATTGCGTTTATTGAGTTTATTGCGTTTATTGAGTTTATTGCGTTTATTGAGTTTATTGCGTTTATTGAGTTTATTGCGTTTATTGAGTTTATTGCGTTTATTGAGTTTATTGCGTTTATTGAGTTTATTGCGTTTATTGAGTTTATTGCGTTTATTGAGTTTATTGCGTTTATTGGATTTATTGAATTTTTTGCGTTTATGGAGTACTAAGGCGATTCTTTCAACTTTCCTGCAGTACTCCGTACTATGTTCGCAGTACTATGTACGCAGACGATGCACCTAAACTTCGTGCACTACTGCTTTTTACCCGGGCATTGATCTTAATTTTTTTGCAGTACTGCTAAGTACTCAGACAATGCTCGTAATCTGCCTGCGGCACCGCTAAGTACTCAGGCGATACACATATCCTGCCTGCAGTGCTGCTAAGTACTCTGACAATGCTCCTAATCTACCCGCGGCACCGCAAAGTAGTCAGGCGATGCTCTTAATCATGAGTTTATTGCGTTTATTGAGTTTATTGCGTTTATTGAGTTTATTGCGTTTATTGAGTTTATTCCGTTTATTGAGTTTATTGCGTTTATTGAGTTTATTGCGTTTATTGAGTTTATTGAGTTTACTGCATTTATTGAGTTTATTGCGTTTATTGAGTACTAAGGCGATTCTTTTAACTTTCCTGCAGTACTCCGTACTATGTTTGCAGTACTATGTACAGAAGACGATGCACCTAAACTTCGTGCACTACTGCTTTTTACCCAGGCAATGCTCTTAAACTGTTTGCAGTACTGCTAAGTACTCAAACAATGCTCCTAATCTGTCTGCGGCACCGCTAAGTAATCAGGCGATACACTTATCCTGCCTGCAGTACTGCTAAGTACTCAGACGATGCTCCTAATCTGTCTGCGGCACCGCTAAGTACTCAGGCGATACACTTATCCTGCCTGCAGTACTGCTAAGTACTCAGACGATGCTCCTAATCTGCCTGCGGCACCGCTAAGTATTCAGGCGATACACTTATCCTGCCTGCAGTGCTGCTAAGTACTCAGGCAATACTCTTAAAATGCCTGTAGTACTGATAAGTACTCAGACAATGCTCCTAATCTGTCTGCGGCACCGCTAAGTAATCAGGCGGTACAGTTATCCTGCCTGCAGTACTGCTAAGTACTCAGGCAATACTCTTAAAATGCCTGCAGTACTGATAAGTACAATGCTCCTAATCATCCTGCGGCACCGCTAAGTACTCAGGCGATACACTTATCCTGCCTGCAGTACTGCTAAGTACTCAGACAATGCTCCTAATCTGCCTGCGGCACCGCTAAGTACTCAGGCGATACACTTATCCTGCCTGCAGTACTGCTAAGTACTCAGGCAATACTCTTAAAATGCCTGCAGTACTGATAAGTACTCAGACAATGCTCCTAATCTGTCTGCGGCACCGCTAAGTAATCAGGCGATACAGTTATCCTGCCTAAAGTACTGCTAAGTACTCAGGCAATACTCTTAAAATGCCTGCAGTACTGATAAGTACAATGCTCCTAATCATCCTGCGGCACCGCTAAGTACTCAGGCGATACACTTATCCTGCCTGCAGTGCTGCTAAGTACTCAGGCAATACTCTTAAAATGCCTGCAGTACTGATAAGTACATAGACAATGCTCCTAATTTGCCTGCGGTACCGCAAAGTTATCAGGCGATGCTCTTAACCATGAGTTTATTGCGTTCATTGAGTTTATTGCGTTTATTGAGTTTATTGCGTTTATTGAGTTTATTGCGTTTATTGAGTTTATTGCGTTTATTGAGTTTATTGCGTTTATTGAGTTTATTGCGTTTATTGCGTTTATTGAGTTTTTTGCGTTTAATGAGTTTATTGCGTTTATTGAGTTTATTGAGTTTATTGCGTTTATTGAGTTTATTGCGTTTATTGAGTACTAAGGCGATTCTTTTAACTTTCCTGCAGTACTCCGTACTATGTTCGCAGTACTATGTACGCAGACGATGCACCTAAAGTTCGTGCACTATTGCTTTTTACCCAGGCAATCCTCTTAACCTGTTTGCAGTACTGCTAAGTACTCAGACAAGGCTCCTAATCTGCCTGCGGCACCGCTAAGTACTCAGGCAATACACCTATCCTGCCAGCAGTACTGCTAAGTACTCACCCAATGCTCCTAATCTGCCTGCGGCACCGCTAAGTACTCAGGCGATGTGCTTATCCTGCTTGCAGTACTGCTAAGTACTCAGACAATGCTCCTAATTTGCCTATGGCACCGCTAAGTACTCAGGCGATACACCTATCCTACTTGCAGTACTGCTAAGTACTCAGGCAATACTCTTAAAATGCCTGCAGTATTGATAAGTACATAGACAATGCTCCTAATTTGCCTGCGGTACCGCAAAGTTATCAGGCGATGTTCTTAACCATGAGTTTATTGCGTTCATTGAGTTTATTGCGTTTATTGAGTTTATTGCGTTTATTGAGTTTATTGCGTTTATTGAGTTTATTGCGTTTATTGAGTTTATTGCGTTTATTGAGTTTATTGGATTTATTGAGTTTATTGTGTTTATTGAGTTTATTGGATTTATTGAGTTTATTGTGTTTATTGAGTTTTTTGCGTTTATGGAGTACTCAGGCGATACACTTATCCTGCTTGCAGTACTGCTAATATCTCAGGCAATACTTTTAAAATGACTGCGGCACCGCTAAGTATTCAGGCGATACACTTATCCTGCCTGCAGTGCTGCTAAGTACTCAGACAATGCTCTTAGAATGCTTGCAGTACTGATAAGTACTCAGACAATGCTCCTAATCTGCCTGCGGCACCGCTAAGTACTCAGGCGATACACTTATCCTGCCTGCAGTACTGCTAAGTACTCAGGCAATACTCTTAGAATGCTTGCAGTACTGATAGTACATGCTCTAATCTCCTGCGGCACCGCTAAGTACTCAGGCGATACACTTATCCTGCCTGCAGTACTGCTAAGTACTCAGACAATGCTCCTAATCTGCCTGCGGCACCGCTAAGTACTCAGGCGATACACTTATCTGCCTGCATCTGCTAAGTACTCAGCAATCCTATGCTCATACTGCTAAGTACTCAGGCAATACTCTTAAATGCCTGCAGTACTGATAGGCACTCAGACAATGCTTCTAATTTGCCTGCGGCACCGCTAAGTACTCAGGCGATACACTTATCCTGCCTGCAATACTGCTAAGTACTCAGACAATGCTCCTAATCTGCCTGCGGCACCGCTAAGTACTCAGGCGATTTACTTATCCTGATTGCAGTACTGCAAAGTACTCAGGCAATACTCTTAAAATGCCTGCAGTACTGATAAGTACTCAGACAATGCTCTTAATTTGCCTATGGCACCGCTAAGTACTCAGGCGATACACTTATCCTGCCTGCAGTACTGCTAAGTACTCAATCAATACTCTTAAAATGCCTGCAGTACTGATAGTACAATGCTCCTAATCTGCTGCGGCACCGCTAAGTACTCAGGCGATACACTTATCCTGCCTGCAGTACTGCTAAGTACTCAGGCAATACTCTTAAAATGCCTGCAGTACTGATAAGTACTCCGACAATGCTCCTAATTTGCCTGCGGTACCGCAAAGTCCTCAGGCGATGCTCTTAACCATGAGTTTATTGCGTTTATTGAGTTTATTGCGTTTATTGAGTTTATTGCGTTTATTGAGTTTATTGCGTTTATTGAGTTTATTGCGTTTATTGAGTTTATTGCGTTTATTGAGTTTATTGCGTTTATTGAGTTTATTGCGTTTATTGAGTTTATTGCGTTTATTGAGTTTATTGAGTTTATTGCGTTTATTGAGTTTATTGCGTTTATTGAGTACTAAGGCGATTCTTTTAACTTTCCTGCAGTACTCCGTACTATGTTCGCAGTACTATGTACGCAGACGATGCACCTAAAGTTCGTGCACTATTGCTTTTTACCCGGCATTGCATCTTAACCTGTTTGCAGTACTGCTAAGTACTCAGACAATGCTCCTAATCTGCCTGCGGCACCGCTAAGTACTCAGGCAATACACCTATCCTGCCAGCAGTACTGCTAAGTACTCACCCAATGCTCCTAATCTGCCTGCGGCACCGCTAAGTACTCAGGCGATGTGCTTATCCTGCTTGCAGTACTGCTAAGTACTCAGACAATGCTCCTAATTTGCCTATGGCACCGCTAAGTACTCAGGCGATACACCTATCCTACTTGCAGTACTGCTAAGTACTCAGGCAATACTCTTAAAATGCCTGCAGTACTGCTAAGTACCAGACAATGCTCCTAATCTACCTGCGGCACCGCAAACTCCTCAGGCGATGCTTTTAACCATGAGTTTATTGCGTTTATTGAGTTTATTGCGTTTATTGAGTTTATTGCGTTTATTGAGTTTATTGCGTTTATTGAGTTTATTGCGTTTATTGAGTTTATTGCGTTTATTGAGTTTATTGCGTTTATTGAGTTTATTGCGTTTATTGAATTTATTGAATTTTTTGAGTTTATTGTGTTTATTGAGTTTTTTGCGTTTATTGAGTACTAAGGCGATTCATTTAACTTTCTTGCAGTACTCCGTACTATGTTCGCAGTACTATGTACGCATGACTGCAGCTACTCGTCATAAGTTTTCAGGCATTCACTTATCTGCTTGCAGTGCTGCTAAGTACTCAGGCAATACTCTTAACTGCCTGCAGTACTGCTAAGTACTCAGGCAATGCTCCTAATCTGTCTGCGGTACCGCAAAGTACTCAGGCGGTGCACTTATCCTGCCTGCAGTACTGCTAAGTACTCAGGCAATACTCTTAAAATGCCTGTAGTACTGATAAGTACTCAGACAATGCTCTTAATTTGCCTGCGGCACCGCTAAGTACTCAGGCGATACACTTATCCTGCCTGCAGTACTGCTAAGTACTCAGACAATGCTCCTAATCTGCCTGCGGCACCGCTAAGTACTCAGGCGATACACTTATCCTGCCTGCAGTACTGCAAAGTACTCAGGCAATACTCTTAAATGCCTGCAGTACTGATAAGTACTCAGACAATGCTCCTAATCTGCCTGCGGCACCGCTAAGTACTCAGGCGATACACTTATCCTGCCTGCAGTACAGCTAAGTACTCTGACAATGCTCCTAATCTGCTTGCGGCACCGCTAAGTACTCAGGCGATACACTTATTCTACTTGCAGTACTGCTAAGTACTCAGGCAATACTCTTAAAATGCCTGCAGTACTGATAAGTACATAGACAATGCTCCTAATTTGCCTGCGGTACCGCAAAGTTATCAGGCGATGCTCTTAACCATGAGTTTATTGCGTTCATTGAGTTTATTGCGTTTATTGAGTTTATTGCGTTTATTGAGTTTATTGCGTTTATTGAGTTTATTGCGTTTATTGAGTTTATTGCGTTTATTGAGTTTATTGCGTTTATTGAGTTTATTGCGTTTATTGAGTTTATTGCGTTTATTGAGTTTATTGCGTTTATTGAGTTGATTGCGTTTATTGAGTTTATTGCGTTTATTGAGTTTATTGCGTTTATTGAGTTTATTGAGTTTATTGCGTTTATTGAGTTTATTGAGTTTATTGCGTTTATTGAGTTTATTGCGTTTATTGAGTTTGATTTATTGAATTTTTTGCGTTTATGGAGTACTAAGGCGATTCTTTCAACTTTCCTGCAGTACTCCGTACTATGTTCGCAGTACTATGTACGCAGACGATGCACCTAAACTTCGTGCACTACTGCTTTTTACCCGGGCATTGATCTTAATTTTTTTGCAGTACTGCTAAGTACTCAGACAATGCTCGTAATCTGCCTGCGGCACCGCTAAGTACTCAGGCGATACACATATCCTGCCTGCAGTGCTGCTAAGTACTCAGACGATGCTCGTAATCTGCCTGCGGCACCGCTAAGTACTCAGGCGATGCTCTTAATCATGAGTTTATTGCGTTTATTGAGTTTATTGCGTTTATTGAGTTTATTGCGTTTATTGAGTTTATTGCGTTTATTGAGTTTATTGCGTTTATTGAGTTTATTGCGTTTATTGAGTTTATTGCGTTTATTGAGTTTATTGGATTGCGTTATAAGTTTATTGCGTTTATTGAGTTTATTGCGTTTATTGAGTTTTTTGCGTTTATGGAGTACTAAGGCGATTCTTTCAACTTTCCTGCAGTACTCCGTACTATGTTCGCAGTACTATGTACGCAGACGATGCACCTAAACTTCGTGCACTACTGCTTTTTACCCGGGCATTGCTCTTAACTTTTTTGCAGTACTGCTAAGTACTCTGACAATGCTCCTAATCTGCCTGCGGCACCGCTAAGTACTCAGGCGATACACTTATCCTGCCTGTAGTACTGCTAAGTACTCAGACAATGCTTCTAATCTACCTGCGGCACCGCAAAGTCCTCAGGCGATGCTTTTAACCATGAGTTTATTGCGTTTATTGAGTTTATTGCGTTTATTGAGTTTATTGCGTTTATTGAGTTTATTGCGTTTATTGAGTTTATTGCATTTATTGAGTTTATTGCGTTTATTGAGTTTATTGCATTTATTGAGTTTATTGAGTTTACTGCATTTATTGAGTTTAATGCGTTTATTGAGTACTAAGGCGATTCTTTTAACTTTCCTGCAGTACTCCGTACTATGTTCGCAGTACTATGTACGCAGGACGCAGACGATGCACCTAAACTTCGTGCACTACTGCTTTTTACCCAGGCAATGCTCTTAACCTGTTTGCAGTACTGCTACGTACTCAGACAATGCTCCTAATCTGCCTGCGGCACCGCTAAGTACTCAGGCAATACACCTATCCTGCCAGCAGTACTGCTAAGTACTCAGACATTGCTCCTAATCTGCCTGCGGCACCGCTAAGTACTCACGCGATGCACTTATCCTGCTTGCAGTACTGCTAAGTACTCAGGCAATACTCTTAAAATGCCTGTAGTACTGATAAGTACTCAGACAATGCTCTTAATTTGCCTATGGCACCGCTAAGTACTCAGGCGATGACTTAACCATGAGTTTATTGCCTGCATTATTGCTAGTACTCAGATATTGCGTTTATTGAGTTTATTGCGTTTATTGAGTTTATTGCGTTTATTGAGTTTATTGCGTTTATTGAGTTATTGCGTTTATTGAGTTATTGCGTTTATTGAGTTATTGCGTTTATTGAGTTTATTGCGTTTATTGAGTTTATTGCATGTTTATTGAGATTTATTGAGTTTATTGAGTTAGCTTGAGTTATTGCGTTTATTGAGTTTTTTGCGTTTATGGAGTACTAAGGCGATTCTTTCAACTTTCCTGCAGTACTCCGTACTATGTTCGCAGTACTATGTACGCAGACGATGCACCTAAACTTCGTGCACTACTGCTTTTTACCAGGGCATTGACTCTTAACTTTTTGCAGTACTGATTAGTACTCAGACAATGCTCCTAATCTGCCTGCGGCACCGCTAAGTACTCAGGCGATACACTTATCCTGCCTGCAATACTGCTAAGTACTCAGACAATGCTCCTAATCTGCCTGCGGTACCGCAAAGTTATCAGGCGATGCTCTTAAATCATGAGTTTGATTGCGTTTATTGAGTTTATTGCGTTTATTGAGTTTATTGCGTTTATTGAGTTTATTCGTATTGCGTTTATTCGTTTATTGAGTTTATGCGTTTATTGAGTTTATTGCGTTTATTGAGTTTATTGAGTTTATTGCGTTTATTGAGTTTATTGCGTTTATTGAGTTTATTGCGTTTATTGAGTTTTTTGCGTTTATGGAGTACTAAGGCGATTCTTTCAACTTTCCTGCAGTACTCCGTACTATGTTCGCAGTACTATGTACGCAGACGATGCACCTAAACTTCGTGCACTACTGCTTTTTACCCGGGCATTGATCTTAATTTTTTTGCAGTACTGCTAAGTACTCAGACAATGCTCGTAATCTGCCTGCGGCACCGCTAAGTACTCAGGCGATACACATATCCTGCCTGCAGTACTGCTAAGGACTCAGACAATGCTCCTAAACTACCCGCGGCACCGCAAAATAGTCAGGCGATGCTCTTAATCATGAGTTTATTGCGTTTATTGAGTTTATTCCGTTTACTGAGTTTATTCCGTTTATTGAGTTTATTGCGTTTATGGAATTTATTGAATTTATTGAGTTTATTGAGTTTACAGCATTTATTGAGCTTAATGCGTTTATTGAGTACTAAGGCGATTCTTTTAACTTTCCTGCAGTACTCCGTACTATGTTGCAGTACTATGTACCAGACGATGCACCTAAACTTCGTGCACTACTGCTTTTTACCCGGCAATGCTCTTAACTGTTTGCAGTGCTGCTAAGTACTCAGACGATGCTCGTAATCTGCCTGCGGCACCGCTTAGTACTCAGGCGATACACTTATCCTGATTGCAGTACTGCAAAGTACTCAGGCAATACTCTTAAAATGCCTGCAGTACTGATAAGTACTCAGACAATGCTCCTAATCTGCCTGCGGCACCGCTAAGTACTCAGGCGATACACTTATCCTGCCTGCAATACTGCTAAGTACTCAGACAATGCTCCTAATCTGCCTGCGGCACCGCTAAGTACTCAGGCGATTTACTTATCCTGATTGCAGTACTGCAAAGTACTCAGGCAATACTCTTAAAATGCCTGCAGTACTGATTAGTACTCAGGCAATGCTCCTAATTGCTGCGGTACCGCAAAGTTCTCAGGCGATGCTCTTAACCATGAGTTTATTGCGTTCATTGAGTTTATTGCGTTTATGAGTTTATTGCGTTTATTGAGTTTATTGCGTTTATTGAGTTTATTGCGTTTATTGAGTTTATTGCGTTTATTGAGTTTATTGCGTTTATTGAGTTTATTGCGTTTATTGAGTTTATTGCGTTTATTGAGTTTATTGCGTTTATTGAGTTTATTGCGTTTATTGAGTTTATTGCGTTTATTGAGTTTATTGCGTTTATTGAGTTTATTGAGTTTATTGCGTTTATTGAGTTTATTGAGTTTATTGCGTTTATTGAGTTTATTGCGTTTATTGAGTTTATTGCGTTTATTGAGTTTTTGCGTTTATGGAGTACTAAGGCGATTCTTTCAACTTTCCTGCAGTACTCCGTACTATGTTCGCAGTACTATGTACGCAGACGATGCACCTAAACTTCGTGCACTACTGCTTTTTACCCGGGCATTGCTCTTAACTTTTTTGCAGTACTGCTAAGTACTCAGACAATGCTCCTAATCTGCCTGCGGCACCGCTAAGTACTCAGGCGATACACATATCCTGCCTGCAGTACTGCTAAGGACTCAGACAATGCTCCTAAACTACCCGCGGCACCGCAAATAGTCAGGCGATGCTCTTAATCATGAGTTTATTGCGTTTATTGAGTTTATTGCGTTTATTGAGTTTATTCCGTTTATTGAGTTTATTCCGTTTATTGAGTTTATTGCGTTTATGGAATTTATTGAATTTATTGAGTTTATTGAGTTTACAGCATTTATTGAGCTTAATGCGTTTATTGAGTACTAAGGCGATTGTTTTAACTTTCCTGCAGTACTCCGTACTATGTTCGCAGTACTATGTACAAAGACGATGCACCTAAACTTCGTGCACTACTGCTTTTTACCCAGGCAATGCTCTTAAACTGTTTGCAGTACTGCTAAGTACTCATACGATGCTCCTAATCTGCCTGCGGCACCGCTAAGTATTCAGGCGATACACTTATCCTGCCTGCAGTGCTGCTAAGTACTCAGGCAATACTCTTAAAATGCCTGCAGTACTGATAAGTACTCAGACAATGCTCCTAATTTGCCTGCGGTACCGCAAAGTTATCAGGCGATGCTCTTAACCATGAGTTTATTGCGTTCATTGAGTTTATTGCGTTTATTGAGTTTATTGCGTTTATTGAGTTTATTGCGTTTATTGAGTTTATTGCGTTTATTGAGTTTATTGCGTTTATTGAGTTTATTGCGTTTATTGAGTTGATTGCGTTTATTGAGTTTATTGCGTTTATTGAGTTTATTGCGTTTATTGAGTTTATTGCGTTTATTGAGTTTATTGCGTTTATTGAGTTTATTGCGTTTATTGAGTTTATTGAGTTTATTGCGTTTATTGAGTTTATTGCGTTTATTGAGTTTTTTGCGTTTATGGAGTACTAAGGCGATTCTTTCAACTTTCCTGCAGTACTCCGTACTATGTTCGCAGTACTATGTACGCAGACGATGCACCTAAACTTCGTGCACTACTGCTTTTTACCCGGGCATTGCTCTTAACTTTTTTGCAGTACTGCTAAGTACTCAGACAATGCTCCTAATCTGCCTGCGGCACCGCTAAGTACTCAGGCGATACACATATCCTGCCTGCAGTACTGCTAAGTACTCAGACGATGCTCCTAATCTACCTGCGGCACCGCAAAGTACTCAGGCGATGCTCTTATCATGAGTTTTGCAGTTTATTGCAGTCTTATTGCGTTTATTGAGTTTATTCCGTTTATTGAGTTTATTGCGTTTATTGAGTTATTCCGTTTATTCAGTTTATTCCGTTTATGCTGAGTTTATTGCGTTTATGGAATTTATTGAATTTATTGAGTTCTATTGCAGTTTACAGCATTTATTGATGCTTAATGCGTTTATTGAGTACTAAGGCGATTGCTTTTAACTTTCCTGCAGTACTCCGTACTATGTTCGCAAGTACTATTGTACGGACCAAGACGATGCACCTAACTTCGTTGCACTACTGCTTTGTACTCAGGCAATGCTCTTAAACTGCTTGCAGTACTGCTTAGTACTCAGACGAATGCTCCTAATCTGCTGCGGCACCGCTAAGTATTCAGGCGATACACTTATCCTGCCTGCAGTGCTGCTAAGTACTCAGGCAATACTCTTAAAATGCCTGCAGTACTGATAAGTACTCAGACAATGCTCCTAATTTGCCTGCGGTACCGCAAAGTTATCAGGCGATGCTCTTAACCATGAGTATTGCGTTCATTGAGTTTATTGCGTTTATGAGTTTATTGCGTTTATGAGTTTATTGCGTTTATTGAGTTTATTGCGTTTATTGAGTTTATTGCGTTTATTGAGTTTATTGCGTTTATTGAGTTGATTGCGTTTATTGAGTTTATTGCGTTTATTGAGTTTATTGCGTTTATTGAGTTTATTGCGTTTATTGAGTTTATTGCGTTTATTGAGTTTATTGAGTTTATGCGTTTATTGAGTTTATTGCGTTTATTGAGTTTATTGGTTTATTGAGTTTTTTGCGTTTATGGAGTACTAAGGCGATTCTTTCAACTTTCCTGCAGTACTCCGTACTATGTTCGCAGTACTATGTACGCAGACGATGCACCTAAACTTCGTGCACTACTGCTTTTTACCCGGGCATTGCTCTTAACTTTTTTGCAGTACTGCTAAGTACTCAGACAATGCTCCTAATCTGCCTGCGGCACCGCTAAGTACTCAGGCGATACACATATCCTGCCTGCAGTACTGCTAAGTGACTCAGACAATGCTCCTAAACTACCCGCGGCACCGCAAAATAGTCAGGCGATGCTCTTAATCATGAGTTATTGCGTTTATTGAGTTTATTCGTTTACTGAGTTTATTCGTTTATTGAGTTTATTGCGTTTATGGAATTTATTGAATTTATTGAGTTATTGAGTTTACAGCATTTATTGAGCTTAATGCGTTATTGAGTACTAAGGCGATTGTTTTAACTTTCCTGCAGTACTCCGTACTATGTTGCAGTACTATGTACAATGACGATGCACCTAAACTTCGTGCACTACGCTTTTTACTCAGGCAATGCTCTTAACTGTTTGCAGTACTGCTAAGTACTCATACAATGCTCCTAATCTGCCTGCGGCACCGCTAAGTATTCAGGCGATACACTTATCTGCCTGCAGTCTGCTAAGTACTCAGACAATGCTCTTAGAATGCCTGCAGTACTGATAAGTACTCAGACAATGCTCCTAATCTGCCTGCGGCACCGCTAAGTACTCAGGCGATACACTTATCCTGCCTGCAATACTGCTAAGTACTCAGACAATGCTCCTAATCTGCCTGCGGCACCGCTAAGTACTCAGGCGATTTACTTATCCTGATTGCAGTACTGCAAAGTACTCAGGCAATACTCTTAAAATGCCTGTAGTACTGATAAGTACTCAGACAATGCTCCTAATTTGCCTGCGGTACCGCAAAGTCCTCAGGCGATGCTCTTAACCATGAGTTTATTGCGTTTATTGAGTTTATTGCGTTTATTGAGTTTATTGCGTTTATTGAGTTTATTGCGTTTATTGAGTTTATTGCGTTTATTGAGTTTATTGCGTTTATTGAGTTTATTGCGTTTATTGAGTTTATTGCGTTTATTGAGTTTATTGCGTTTATTGAGTTTATTGCGTTTATTGAGTTTATTGCGTTTATTGAGTTTATTGCGTTTATTGAGTTTATTGCGTTTATTGAGTTTATTGCGTTTATTGAGTTTATTGCGTTTATTGAGTTTATTGCGTTTATTGAGTTTATTGCGTTTATTGAGTTTATTGCGTTTATTGAGTTTTTTGCGTTTATGGAGTACTAAGGCGATTCTTTCAACTTTCCTGCAGTACTCCGTACTATGTTCGCAGTACTATGTACGCGACAGACGATGCACCTAAACTTCGTGCACTACTGCTTTTTACCCAGGGCATTGCTCTTAACCTTTTTGCAGTACTGCTAAGTACTCAGACAATGCTCCTAATCTGCCTGCGGCACCGCTAAGTACTCAGGCGATACACATATCCTGCCTGCAGTACTGCTAAGGACTCAGACAATGCTCCTAAACTACCCGCGGCACCGCAAAATAGTCAGGCGATGCTCTTAATCATGAGTTGCAGTACTGCGTTTATTGCAGTTTATTGCGTTTATTGAGTTATATTCCGTTTATTGAGTCTTATTCGCTCTTATTGAGTTTATTGCGTTTATGGAATTTATTGAATTATTGAGTTTATTGAGTTTACAGCATTTATTGAGCTTAATGCGTTTATGAGTACTCAGGCGATTGTTTTAACTTTTCCTGCAGTACTCCGTACTATGTTCGCTAGTACTATGTACAAAGACGATGCACCTATAACTTCGTGCACTACTGCTTTTTACCAGGCAATGCTCTTAAAACTGTTTGCAGTACTGCTAAGTACTCATACGATGCTCCTAATCTGCCTGCGGCACCGCTAAGTATTCAGGCGATACACTTATCCTGCCTGCAGTGCTGCTAAGTACTCAGGCAATACTCTTAAAATGCCTGCAGTACTGATAAGTACTCAGACAATGCTCCTAATTTGCCTGCGGTACCGCAAAGTAATCAGGCGATGCTCTTACATGAGTTTATTGCGTTCATTGAGTTTATTGCGTTATTGAGTTATTGCGTTTATTGAGTTTATTGCGTTTATTGAGTTTATTGCGTTTATTGAGTTTATTGCGTTTATTGAGTTTATTGCGTTTATTGAGTTGATTGCGTTTATTGAGTTTATTGCGTTTATTGAGTTTATTGCGTTTATTGAGTTTATTGCGTTTATTGAGTTTATTGCGTTTATTGAGTGCGTTATTGCGTTTATTGAGTTTATTGCGTTTATTGAGTTTATTGCGTTTATTGAGTTTTTTGCGTTTATGGAGTACTAAGGCGATTCTTTCAACTTTCCTGCAGTACTCCGTACTATGTTCGCAGTACTATGTACGCAGACGATGCACCTAAACTTCGTGCACTACTGCTTTTTACCCGGGCATTGCTCTTAACTTTTTTGCATGTACTGCTAAGTACTCAGACAATGCTCCTAATCTGCCTGCGGCACCGCTAAGTACTCAGGCGATACACATATCCTGCCTGCAGTACTGCTAAGGACTCAGACAATGCTCCTAAACTACCCGCGGCACCGCAAAATAGTCAGGCGATGCTCTTAATCATGAGTTTATTGCGTTTATTGAGTTTATTGCGTTATTGAGTTTATCCGTTTATTGAGTTTATTGCGTTTATTGAGTTTATTCCGTTTATTGAGTTTATTCCGTTTATTGAGTTTATTGCGTTTATGGAATTTATTGATTTTTGAGTTTATTGAGTTTACAGCATTTATTGAGCTTAATGCGTTTATTGAGTACTAAGGCGATTGTTTT
>CM056172.1:31712230-31797344 GCA_029691765.1 Entomobrya proxima
TAAATTTCCCTTTTGCGGATTAGCATATTTTTGGGCTTCGCTCACATAAAAACCCTTTTCCGCATTAACTTTACACCATCATCATCATCATCATAACCTGTAATACCCATCATAGTACAAGACATACACTCCTGTACTATGTCCCTTCGTCATCATCATCATCTCCTATCCTCCAGTGCTAAAGGGTAATACACCCCCATGTTAAAAAATCGGAATGCAGTATGTCCCCTAGACATACATTCTACTTTTATCCTTAAAGATTTTTGCGCATATGAAACAAAGAGTTGGCAACAACGCCACCTTGCCATCGCATGGCAATTGTTTATTACATAATATCATATTATTTTACTTGATTGGATCATAAATCATCGAACAGTATATCAACACTCTTGTCATACAGATCTAACGCTTACGAGTTTGAAGCTACCCAGTCTAAATGTTTTAATTGTAAATAATTGAAAACTCAGTATGTACACATCCTTTTAAATCAGGAAAAAGTACTGTATAGTGCCAAATGGTATTGTATGTTTCCCTGACTGTAAGTCAGTTTCCCATCTATGCCAATATAATACAGCAGGGACACAATAAAAGTTTTATTATAAAACAGGTCCATATTTTTCTTTTATAACAGTTCAATATACGTTGGTAGACAATTCATGACATGCATTCAACTCAAACTCCCAGTATATGACATGTACGTCTTTATGATTATTTATGTGCAATTAGAACAAATCCAAGAACAAAATGCATTAGTGACTTAAGGAAGATAAAATGTGTTGGAGTTGGAAGCAGTAAATAAGTATAAGCCAACGCATTAACAAGATATACAAAAGGACAATACGTCATGAAATCGTCTTAAGCATGCACAATGCACGCATCACGCTACTTTAGTTACGAGACAAAATGCCAGGTTGATCTGGATTCCCTGGATGATTTGTCGAGTAATACACACAACAGCCACCTACTGTTCTGCTGGTATCTTAGAATTTTATCCTGTTTAACCTATGTATAAACTTAATCAATATCCAATTTCCAAAATTTAATTAACTTCCCCAATGGCTGCTTCAAACCAAAACGACTTGTTACCACCACTCGAAGGTGAAGAGCCTGTTCTCCAGGCACTACAAAATGAGCTGGTGCATTTTTTAAAGTTCTAAAATAATTTCTCAATTACTCAACGGTTCAATAATTTCAATTATCTTCTGAGGTGTATGAACTTATAAAACATTTTATTTTTACTGCAGATTCTACTGGAAATTTCCAACCTTCTTTCCTTTGCCGATCTTAAGAAGTTTTGCTTGGTGAACAAAAAATGGAAGCAGGTGATGAGATCCATGGTTCGTAAAAGAGTGAGTCCCCTAGACCTTACTTTGGAAGCCACAAATCGACCCCTTCATGTTTTTGGAGGATTGATTAGCACAATTCAAAATAGTGGGTCCGAATTTCCCATTACAAAATTTTGCTTGGGAGCAAATCTTGACCCCAAGGATCAGCATTTGGAAGACGACTTGCTTTTGGCTATATCCGGATTTGTAAATGACCTTCAACTCAAAATTCTATCTGGATACTTTCAAACTAGCAGGAAACCAGTAAAACTTCCCAAACTTAAAAAACTTGACATTAAATTCCAAAGTGATGATTTGCTTCAAAATTGTACAAATTTTGAAATCGTGAAGTACTTCCAAAAGTTAATGCAATTTGCTCCCGAACTGGAAACATTGATGGTAGGATTTTACATGGATGTATCTACAACCTTCTTAAAATCCATGAACAACTCTCAGATTCAGAAAATCACAACCCTGAAAATGAACGGAATTTTTGAAGATTGTCACTTTGGAAGTTTGGCTGGTTTGAAAATGAAACTAAAAGTTTTGTCATTTGAATTTAAATTGAAGTCTGGATTTGGTCCTGCGAGTTTCAGGAGTTTTATGGAAACCCTAAGTGACAGCTTGGAAGAGTTGTGCAACTGCTTGGAATGTAGTTTTGTCTTGCAGTAAAAATGATTGGGTAGTGATTTATTTTGAGAATGAGTTTTAATTTGTATGCAATGAGTAAATACACATAGAAAAGTAATTTATAAGCCTTCAAGGTATTATATTTAGGTATTATTTTAGCTGATATTTTAAAATATTAATTTCAATTTTTTAAACAAAAAATTAAGTACTTCTGAAATATGCGTTTTGTTTATCTCATTTGTTTTGTTGACATTCTTTTGTGTATAATGTATAATCAAGTTTTTTCTGTATTAATCAATATAATAAATTTTATCCAGTTTTCTAATAACCAATCCCTACTTACTCTGTTTAGCATCTTGCACACGTTTGTAAACCCCGTTTTCCTATTCACGCTATTTGTTTACAAGGAGTTTATTCCCAGTGACTTGGCTCATATTAAAGTTCATAAAATCAAAGCTCCATCTTCTAGCATAATTACTTATTAATGTGTTAGTTCAAACTTTCAACGCAGGAAAAATGTACCGCATGGTAATTCGCTACACTACACTACAATAGTAAAAGAGCTTATAAAGTAAGCTAATATAATTTGCAACTTTGACGTGTATATGGACATGCAGCAATGAACAGTAGCAAACCAATAGAGTATTACTGGTACTTGGATCTCGTCTTGACAAATAACACTTTGCCCCGCTTAGAATCTTCCAAGTAAAGAAGCTGATTTACGGTCTGCTTTTACATGAAAGCAGAATTTAGGATGAGTTGGAGCTTTTGCCATTACTGTAGTAAGAATACAGTATTTGTTCCATATGCTTTATTCTTTAGTAACTCACCCTCTTGTAGTAGATAGTTAAGAAGATAGTAGTTAAAAGAAATTTATCCATCCCAAGCAATCCAATGCATTTTACACTTTGTGTCGCCATTTGCAAAAAAGCTTTGCATGCCGTCATGGTAATACCAAAGTCTAGTTTTAGATTTTCTAACTTTGCAGTTAATTTTTGGAAAACAGTAATTAATAAGTAATTAAACCCAAGCAATAGCTTGTTTTTTTGTTACTATAATTTCTGCGAGCACACATACAATAAGGTGATTTCTTGAAGGAAAACTTCAGAAGTGAAAGTCAATTTTTTGTTAAAGACAGAAAACCTCCACTCCGCAACTGGCAGCACAGAAAAAAAACATACTTCCAAAGGGAGCAAGTATAGTGCGGAAATTATTTTTGTTTGACAAGCAAAGGGACTAAAGGGCTCAGCAAGCCTGTAAGTATACTTTTCCACTTATATAAGAATCAGTATCACGCAGAAAATGCTTGTTTTTGTACGGACGGAACAACCCGATAAGTAGCAGAAATTGTTCTATACCTAGAAATTATTGTTGTTTTTAAGGCAAACAGCAATATGCCTAGGCGTCAGGCAAAAAGAAAATCTGTTTCGAAAAGGCAACCCCCACCAACACAAGATGAACGTAAAGATTTTGCTGCCCAGGCTCTACAAATCCGAGTTGTAAGTATTTCAAATATTTAAACATTCTAAAAGTTATGCAGTCCGAGTCCAAAAACCAATGAATAATTTGGTATCTGTGTTAGATTATACACCAGATATGCACGTATCTTTGTTTTGAAGAACTGAAAGAGTTTCGATTGATTAACAAAATGTGGAAGCAAGTAATTACAGCAATCATCCGGAAAAGGGTTGTTCAACTTGACTTTACTCAAGTAGGCAGCATGCGCCCAATACATTTTTATACAGGATTGAATAAAACCATTCGTGCCAGCAAGCTTGATTTTCCGTGTGAAAAGTTCTGCGTTGGAGCAGTTCTTAAACCCGCCGATCAACACTTAGAGGACAAACTACTTCAGGCAATATCCGGATTTGTCAAGGAACTAAAATTCGAAGTTCGTTCCGAGAGCTTCCAAACTCAACGAAAAAAGATAAAATGTCCCAAGCTTACAACAATTTGTATAGACTTTGATGGAGAGTTTAACTTTGAAGTGGAGGAAACGATTTCAAAATATTTTCAGAATTTGCTGCAAAGTGCTCCAGAGCTGAAAACACTTGCGTTGAATTTCAACACTGCTAGTTTCAGTACCACTCTTTTGAACACTATAGAGTCGGCTAAGAATATCAAAATTCTGAAAATTGGCGGAGTCTTCAGAGATAAACATTTACAAAGTTTGGCAGGTTTGGGCTTAAAATTGAATACACTGGTAATTGACTTTAAAAAGGAACCAAATTTCTGTTCCGGTGTATTTGCATGCTTCTTGGAAACGCAGAGTAAAACTTTGGAAGAACTGCGTATAAACAACAGAGGAGGCAGTAGCCCAGTCAACATAACCTTTCCAAAATTGAAAAAATTGTTGGTGTTAGAGCTTGGCAGTCTTACGCCAAACACGAAATTTCCAGGATTATGCTACGCTACACAGTTTCCTGTTTTGAAGAGTGTGGTTCTTCGGGGCACATGGCAGGGTCTTCAAAATGTTATCCATGCTGAGCTGAAACAACATAAAAGTGTGGAAACGCTTGAAATGGGTTCAGTTATGGAGCCAGAAATGATGATGCAAGTGGCGCAAGTATTTCCGATGATTAAAAAACTGAAGCTTACTGCTGGAAGGAATGCAAGAAAGACAGCACGCATGGCAATGAAAAATCTTGAAGAGTTTACGGAAATTTCCATTGGCAGCATTATAGGGGGAGATTTTAATTTTAGAATTGTTGCTGATAATGGAAATATTGGTGTTATTAATTTGCGTCCTGATGGGCCAGATATGATTGAGATTGACTAATAGATCAAGTTGTTTAAATAATGTCTTTTAGAAAACCTGTCTTAGCATTCAATTAATAATTTTATGTTTGAAATAAGTAACGTAAGCATATTTTATTGTAGTTGTTGTGTGTGTGCTTATACTAAATGTGTGTTTGTTAAAGTATATGTAATTTACTTTTCTGTAATATGTGGTTATAATTACAAAAATGTTTCAAATTAGTTGATGGGGTGCCCACAAAGAATAGTGATAGCTGTTATCAAGTAATTTACGATTTTACATTGTCAATGCATAAAAGCCAAGTGTCATTTAGAACTGCATACGTACTTGTATATTTAAGCGTTTATATTAGATTACTTAATTGATACGGTCAATATATTCTTTTGCCAAGTCCATGTAATTTCCACATAAGTAGTACGTACGTAATACACATAGTGTATAGTCAAATAGGAATTATTGTTATATGTTAAAAATAGATTATTAATTCCTTTCTTTTAAATGTAAAACAAACTGAAACCATGAAGATCAAGGTATTGACAAATGAATGTAATTTTACGACGTTGATTTTAACCAGTAGTAATTTCATAAAATAAGTATGCGTGAATTGCAAAAACATATGAGATAAAAATAGGTAAAAAAGCATAATCCTTTCATGTATGTAAATTTGAATCCTACCATAAGTGATTGATTTTAAATTCTTTTAATTCATTACGTTTATGAGTTTTATAATAATATAAATCACATTTTAACATATAGAAACATTTTTGTAAATCTTAAATATAATTTACGATATATGTAAACTAGAAAAGTGCAAGACAAACGAGTGTTACAATGCTGTCACTACGAATGATTAAAAGTATATTATAGCAAATACTATACATTCTGAAGAAAGCATACTGCTAATGATACACAGAACTACCACTATCAATATTACAATTGTAATGCCTAGAAAATTGCAGAAACGTTGAATGTTTGCATGCTTTCCCTTACTTATAACAACTTCAATAAATGTATCATGTTGTGTAGGTTTGGAACTTTAATACATTCATTCCTTATAGCAAAACAACACGTTAAAGTATTGTGGTTTTTATTGACTTATATGGACGAGACTTTTTGTGCATTGCAATTGATCGAACAACATATTATACAAGAGCATATTTGAGCGTACGTACGTACATGTGCATTATTTGACAAAAGCAAAGCAATAGAAATTGATAAATGAGAAGTAAAAGAACAATTGAGCTACCATATGACTTTTAGCATTCGTGAGATACCCCTGCCTAAAACAATTTATCATAAACCTTTATCATTTCCAGTTGTTTACTTATTTTTTACAAACTTTAGAAATGGAGGCATTTACAACTATTTTAGATGACTCTCTAAAAAGTGAAAACCAAGAAGAAAATTCAGTGTTCGTTGTGTTAAGAAATGAATTGGTAAACACTTTGGTTAACAAAATTCTACTATTATAATATTGTAAACATAAGAAATTTTTTATTTATTTTAGATCCTAAAAGAGCTTTTAAGCTTCCTCACCTTGCAAGACTTGAAAATGTTTCGGCAGATGAGCCATATGCTCAATCAGAATTGCTTACCTTTCATGCAAAAGAAATCTGGTTTTATTGACTTCAGTACCTAGAGAAGAGGAGATTATTCAAAAATACTTGCAAACTAAAGCCAAGCCTAAACCAAATGATTATAAGCACTTATTTTGGAATGACATTACCTTAATTTTAAAAAAGACGGTTGTAGCTGACCAAATGGACAAACTCGCTAATGTTATAAGCGCCAGTACATATTTTCCGTGTTCCAAAATTTTGATTGGAACAAAACTTCTAAACCAGCTTGTTGGTTGTGAAATTTCTAACAAATTCTTAAAAGCTATTTCTGCCACCATTAGAGAGTTAGAAAATTATTTATGGTGTGATAGGGTAGCTGCTCATCAAGCTACATGGTCAGAAGTTGTATTTCCTAATTTGAATTCTCTGAAAGTCATCATTTCCAATGTGCTTACTGATCCACCTTTGAGCACACGAGAACGTTTTAAAAATGGAGTTGATCTCAGTTGCTTTGGGCATTTATTGGAACATGCACCTAATCTGACAAAGTTTTCCATAGAAAATTTAGAGCATGGCAGGTGTTTAGATCATTTTCTTGACAGCATTGAAAATCAGGCAGTTTCTAAAATAAAATATTTAGAATTGGAAGGAAAATTTAGTGAATACAACTTTAGTCAATTAGACAAAAAGGGATTCACTTTGCAACGATTGCATCTGACAGTACGTAACTTTGGCAGTAATTTATCTCAAGCTAACCTAACGTCATTTTTAAAGTCGCAGAGTAAAACTCTAAAAGATATGGACCTTGGGCGACTAATGGGAGATGAAAATATAGTTATTACACCTCCCCGTCTTGAAAAGCTCAATGTGTTAAAAGTCAGTTACAGCTACCTTGAAAATGACACTGCATTTCCGAATCTTGTATACGCTGAGAATTTTCCTGCTTTATAGAATCTTACACTCTGTGGCCATCCAAGCTCTTTAATACATTTTTTCAATTTTAAGCTGAAACCGTTGAATACAGTAGAGACTTTAGAGATAAGTAACACGGTAGACGACCTGGAAAATGCTGAGATAATACATCAGGCAGCTAGAATATTTCCTAATATAAAAACTCTAAAGGTCTCTGGTGGTATAAATGTGATGCAAGCGGTGGACGCATGCATGAAAAATATTGAGCAACTGACAATATCAACAAACAAACAAAGGACTGATGACATGTTTCGAATCTTTACGGGCTACTCTGAATATGAGCTTAGGAAGGTTGGAAATTTATGGAATAATGTTGGTGAGGTAGTAATGGATGGGAAAAAGGAGCCACTGTCGTTCCTCCAAAGTAAGCCATGTGAACATTGTAAATTAATGTAAAGTTGAACGTTTGTGGAGATCAACTGTAGATACAAAATATTTCTTATTATTATGTTACAGATGTAAAGTTGCTTCGACTGGACAACGAGTGCATTACAGACATGATTTGTCAGCTTGGATTAAGGAAGTTGAGATCTTTGCGTGTGCTGGTATTACGTAAAAATGTGTACGACAGGGTTTGTAAAAGATTTTATAACATTGAAAATTTAATTTTTGTGATAGTTTTTTGGAATTTAATATTTTGCTCTTTACAGATTGATAAACAAGTTATGGGTGAAATGCAAAAACGGTTTGCGATATTACTTGCTGCTGAGTATATACTTTAGAATTACGAATATATGTATATAAGTGTATGGTTAATATATTTAGGTAAACAGAGTTTTAAATATATTATAATAGAACATATAGCAACTAAATTCAAAGGAAACGGATTAAAAGGTCGCTTGAATAGGTATTATTCCAACATAAACTATGAACAAAACGTAGAAGCTTGATACTAGATGAGCAAGCAGATGTAATAATATTTATCTAAAATACGCTTGCATCCAGATATATATATATGACTGTAGATTAGAAATTAATGTGCATTTATTTTTTTAAATTTAGCATAAACTTTGTAAGTTAGTCATACTGTTAGCGAAATTGTTTGTTCATAATGGAATAGTTATGAGATAAAATGACAAATATTCCAGCATCATTTTGTTAAAATTAAATTGTTTGCTTTTATTTAAAAAAATACTATACTAAAACACCTGTTTTTAAACCAGGTTTGGATTAGTTTATGCTTATGTATTTAATTAAACCTCTATGTAACCCAATTTTTGTAAACACATCGTAAATGTACAAATAAAAAATGGAGATCACAACAGAAAAGTTATTAAATATATCATTACACACTGTTACTAAAACGCAGTTCAATTTTTCAAAACTCATCGGAAAACATTTAGTGGGTGCACAGCAAAGTAAACATTACAACTATTTAATGTTGTTATTCGGTATTCTAATGTTTGTATTAGTTAATGATAACATCTGTTACAAACCGGACTTACCATTGTTACTTTCAATCGTTTACAGCCATCCAAATTACTCATCTGTAATATGCTGGACATAGGTAAAACATGACATAGCTAACATTTGTATTTCTACTTTATAAAGATTAATGTTAACCAATGGTGTGGAAATTAGTGTATGATTTAATAATCTTTTGTAAACGATTTTTGCGTAAATGTAATGCGAGTCTGTATAATTAGGCCTCTATAATTATAACTTTTGACTGAGCTTTTATTGTCTAACTTTTAGCTTACGGTAGTTTTTCATAATACCTTTTAATTGTATTCATTAGTATGTAACATGTATTAAATGTTGCTGCGTGATTACACGAAGGCATGCTTAATAATGTACTGACGTATGGTGTACCTCTGTTTATATTTAATTATCTGCAAAGCCAATATTCTGTAGGAGTAAATTAAACAACCACCTACGTCGGTGGTTACATCTTGATAAGATGTTGTTTAATTAAAGAAACGCCTGTCCGTGACCCTATTGCCCTCGCTTCTTATAACTTTCCTCCAGGCTACCGTCAATACATGTGCCCGACTCCTCTCTGAAAAATGTCGTGCTCGGCAGTTTTTAAATATTTGAAAATAGTCTTTTACTTTGGAAATGTTGCATTTTCACTTATTCCTGTTCATGTTTCTTTTTCTTCTAAAACACGATCGTTTTATCCCGTTCCAAAACTTAACGTTCAACTTACGTGGCTGCTGATTTTATTTGTTTGCTTGTTTTTCTCCTTGGCAGAAATTTACATTCACTTAAAAATTCACCCAGTACCAAACCTATTTGTTAATATATTTCACGTTTTTGTAATAGTTTCCAAAATGGGTACACTTTGTACCTTTACTGCATTTAACAAAAACGTTCATCATATTTGCTATTTTTTCAACACAATATTTACAAAACCGAAAGGTTTAGTTTTTAGTAGTGTGCTTTACAAAAACATTTCAAAACGTCTTGATTCTAAAGAGTTTGTGTTTACGATTGTTTTACTCTCCAGTTCTGTCGGAAGCTTTTTTATGTATTTTACATTGATTCCAATGACCCTGTTCTTTTTTCCGGGGTTAGAAGATTGTCTAAGATTTTTCAAAATTGTTGGATATGTGCTAAACTATAATCATCGGCATATACTAGTTCGAACGCTGCAATATTTTCTTGATACCATATTGTATTTTCCACCAGCCATTATGTGCCTTGTTGGTACGGCAGCATGTTTAGAAGCGTTGCACGTCTTAAGCTACAATCTCCGAGCGCTAAGGTATCTTTCCAAAACGTTTCTTGTTTTTGATAATTTAAAAAGCAGTCATATTTTTCAGGTTTCTATTAACAAGTTTCCAAACTATGCCACCACTGGAGTCTCGATATCAATTTGGATGGTACTATCGTCAAATTCAAGTTTTAGTGATAATTTGCAACCAATGTTTTCAAACCTACATGTGGCCAACATTCCAATTTTTTGGAGCTGTTGGAATAATAGCTTTGCTATATCCACTATTAGCATTTGATGATATGTTGCCAAAGATTGCTCAAGTTGGATTAGCCTGGCTGATAGTTTTGCTGACAATTATATGTTGCATAATTTTAAATTTGGGTAGCCAAACAATACATTATTCTAGTTTAATTTTAAGAGAGGTTAAGCGACAATGGAAACAATGTCGTTGGTCTAAAAAGTTTTTTCGAAGTTGTCCACCAGTTGCTTTGCGTGTTGGAGAATTTCATTACATGGACAGGGAAAGAGTTCCAGCCTTTATCAGATTTATTTTACAGAGAACTGTGCTCTTGGTGCTGAAGACGGAAGCTAATAATTCAGAATATGAATTTAATTTTAACTTGCTAAGCAGCAATTAAGAAAGTTTTTCTTATTAACTGTGCTTATTATAAATAAAGTTTGAAACGCATGTTTTATGTGCGTCGTATTTAATTTATTTTCAAAATCTACAGCAAAACTTAAGTAGCAATATTTCATTTTAAAAATAAGATGCATCGTAATTTAATAACATTCACAAAATACATCTGAAGATAAAACGTTTTTCGTAGTCATTTTCGGCTTTAAAGGTTGATAATTTTATTAATCCCAAGCTTTCGAATACTAGCCGTATTCTTCCTCAGGGGTAAAGCAAACAATAACTTGCTAACAGGAACTATTATGAATGAATACAAAGTCCAAAATTCCAAATAGTAAATTAAAAACATTATATCAAGTCCAACGCTAACGGTATCCAGGGAGTAATGTCCATGCCAGTGTTCCGGTTTATGTTGTTTGGCCGTTTTTGTATAAAAATGGCTTCTTTGAAGGTTCGTTGGAACCATCTTCGCTCGTAACAAAGAAGGGCTGTGGAGCCTACGTCAAAGTTGTGGTTGGGATTTTGATCCTTGTGTTCCGCCAAAGCTGACTGAACAACACGGTTGTTCCGAAGATCTGCGGCATGTTCTGTATTCCTGTTCTGTATTCCTTCTCTCAATGTCCTTACTTTCTCCAACATATACGTCACCACAATCACAGGGTATTTCGTACACACCTGCTAAAATTCTGGGAGCTGGATCCTTGAAGTTGTTTAATATTCTGCTTAATTTCGGTCCAGTGAAATATCCTAAATCCCTGTCCAAATATTTCCTGACAATTCCTGCAACTTGATATGTTACAGTCCCAACGTATGGAATTGCGCACCACTTAGGTTAGGGTCATCATTATTCTTTGAAACATTGCTTGCAAACTGACGGGAGATTATTGTTCTCATTCTATTGATGACAATATTTCGTGGATAGCCATTTGATATGAGTACAGATTCTACAAGTTGCAGTTCATCTTGAAGGGAATCTTTATCACAGATGCGCAGTGCTCGTATAGTCTGAGAATCAATCACACTATTTTTTTGGCCGCGATGGTGGTGAGATGTCCAATCCAAATATCGATTCGTATGCGTTGGTTTACGAAACACCATCCTTCCAATTTTCCCATTTGGCTTTCTTGATAGGATAACATCCTGAAAATTTAGACTGCCTTCTAACTCAGTCTCCATTGTAAATTGAATGTCATCATGAAAGTTGTTTATTGCTGAGAGTATTTCATTCTCTTTCCTTTTCCTCACAATCGCAAATACATCATCCACCATTCTGAGCCGTATTCTAATGTGTTGTATGTTGGGTAAAAGTTGCCCTTCCATATTTTGCAGAAAAATCTCGGCTAGTATTGGTGACAAGGGACTCCCCATTGGTGTACCTTAGGTCTGTTCATAATACTTCACTCTCCATGTTATGTAATTTTCAGAACCAAATCTAAAAGATGTGCCACGTCTTCTAAACTTAGGTTATCTGCATGTACTTTCCATTCGTTGTTGCTTTGTAACAGCTCTAGTGCTATCCTAATGCAAACTTCCAATGAAACATATGTGAATAAAGATACCAGGGTGTCCATTTGTGTCTATATCCTTAATTTTGTCCACGAATTCGTAAGAGTTCTTCAAAGTATACTCATGATTGGCAATTACGAATTTTAAAATAATCTTGAGAAAGAGACTAAGTGGATGTTTCAACGACATTGTTTCCATCGTCGCTTAACCTCTCTTAAAATTAAACTAGAATAATGTATTGTTTGGCTACCCATAAAACGTTTTATACATAATACACATTAAACAACAGTGCTCAAACCATATAAACACCAAACATATAAGTTAAGCCTTGATAGATCTTATATTTCTGCTGTAATCAGAGAAAGTTAAATTATGACTCTATGCTAGTAGGTAGAACAAAAATACATTGTTTCTGCCGAAGGCGTTTTTACAGCTTGGTTCCAACCAAATGTGTTTAATAATATAGCCTCTCTAATTTATTAGCAAGAAAAGACTCTGGAGCTAAAAACCGTTTTCATCAAACGAGCTTTCACTTCTTGTTTTAACGACAAAGAATACCGTGCGCTGCAAGATAAACTTTATAAACGAGAACATTCTTGCATTATCAATTTTATGAAATTTTGCTACGTTCATTGAAACTGGCTTAAGTGGCCGCAGATCTCTCTTACTTTTTGAATCACTTTTTAATTTGTGGATTGTTTTTAAAAACTTGACTGACTTTAACACTGGCGTACTTGCAAATCTTAGTGTACCACAGATAAGAAACATCGAAAGAAGAAAGCAGGCACACAGAGCTGATATTGCAATAGAGGATAGGCGATCTGAAAACGTAAACAAAATGTACAACAAAGTTATTAGCACGCATCTCCCGTTAAACTGAAATATAGTCCAAACAAAGTTTTCTAAGCAATTGTTGCACAGAATGAGATAAACTTGCAAGCTTCTGTATATAGCAACAACAGAGAGGACATCTTGATTTCTTAAAGATTTCCATCTTGCTGCAGAAATTAAGCTTTTGAGTCTGCTACCGACCTATAGTCATTGATATGGCAACACAATTTGAGCAAGTCAATCCTCCTACAACTAAGTTGGGTATGAAACACAGGAAATCCCAAGCATAAATAAAAATTCTGAAATATATACTTTTACAGTTTGAATCGAAAAAAAGTGGTAAGGATACACTGTGAATACATGGAAACAATAATGTAATCGATGGTACTAATATTGAGTATAAAATTGAAGTAGTAATTGGACACGACAAGATGAGAATTTTTTTAAAATAACGCTTCTTTTGTTTTAATTCCTCTTCACGCAAGAGTGTCTGGGTTGCATTATATAATTGGCAAACGTCATTTGGCACTATGTAAGTTGTGCATTAGAAAGAACAGTAACGCACCACTTTTTGCAACAAGAATAAACTCTTGAAATGCCAATATTGCCAATTGTCTCCAACTATTGATATTATAGTGATAACTGATTTGAAGGAGGATGTAAATATTAGATAGCAGTATAAATACACCCCATGAATGTACAGCATTATGATGTTTTCTGTCTACGACAAAATGGTCCTTATATTGACAAAAACAAATGGAAATCATTTCGAATTTCGTAAATGTAATGTTAGTATAGACTTGAAGACCATTTGAGGAATCCAGGGAAACATTCCCGCTTGCGGTAAACATTTTGTGTAAAATTTATTTCCAAATTTAATTTAAATCAACAAAAAAATTAAATGAAAATTTTTGCGTGTGTGTATATTGTAACGATTAAAACCACAATGAAATACAAACCATACACAGAAAATTACTGAACATAGTGTGAATTAAAACTTTAGTGTTTCGTCGGATGAGTTTAAACATGCTTTGGGTACCCTAAGAACAAAGATAAATAAATGACATGAGTGTGGCGGTGCTTATTCAAATTTTAATAATTCGTTCGAATAATTTTGCAAAAGTACAAGTATTACGTATCTGGATTATTAGTTACTAGGGTATGTAATTTAAAAACCCTTCTAGTGTTAAAATTCAATAGTACTGACACGACTATAACCGAATATTACTATACGTAACTTAAAAAATATTTAATATTAATTACATTCTAGGAAAGCGTCTCTAACACAGGCGTACATGTTACGAGTTTTTATACTTTGTTAACATTACAATTCTTCTATTGTTAAATATACAATTCATCAAATGAGCTCTCAGTCCTCGTTTCAACCACAAAAAACAATGTACGTTGCAGTACAAATCTTATAAACGCAAACATTCTGTCATTATCAATTTTATGGAATTTTCCCACATTCATTGCTATCGGCATAAGCGGTTTGTAAATCTTTTTACGTTTTGAGTCACCTTTTACCTTGTTTAGTATTTTCAAAAACTTGGTTGATTTCAACACTGGTATAGTAGCAAACCTAAGAGTACCACATATTAGGGCTCCACATAACAGAATGCAAGCACACAGCAGCAATGCCGCGGCAGGTGATAGGATGTCTGAAAAGGTTAATAATACATACAACAAAGTAATCAATACACATCCTCCGTTAAACTGAAATGTAGTCCAGACAAAGGTTTGAAAACAGTTGTTGCACAAAATGGCATACACTTGCAAGGCTTGGTACTTGCGAACTACAAACAAAACGTTTTGATTCCTTAACGATTTCCATCTTAGCGCAGAAATCAAGCTTTTAAGCTTATTGCTGATGATCATCGTCACGACAATACATGTTGAGCAGGTTAATCCACCCACAATCGAATTTGGTAGTAAACACATAAAATCCCAGAGAAATACTAACAATCGTACCTGTATGTTTGTGCACTTTATGTTTAGCACCTGTTGCAATGGTAATCCATGAAGACATGGAAAATATAGGGTAATAAATGGTACCATTAGTGAATATATGATAGTAGTAGCAACAGGACAAGAAAATATTAATAACGTTTGAAAGTAATACTTTTTATGTTTTGAAGCCTTGTCACACAAAGATCTGTACGTTGCATTGAGTAAATTGCACACCTCGTGAGGTATTTTATTATACATCACAGAGAATACTAAAATGCCACCTTTGGTTACTAGACTAAATTCATGGAACGCTAAAATTGCCAATTGTTTCCAATTTTTAATTCCTCTGACGTAGTAGTAAGTGATTTGAGACAAAGTGTAAATATTTGATATCACCATCAGACAAATCCACCGTAATATGTTAGTGGTAAACTGCGTATCTATAACAAAATGATCTTTCTTGTAGGAAAAACAAATCGGTATCATTTTAAACTTTTGAAACGTGATATTCGTGATTAGCTTAAGCCCTACTGCTGGTTTCAAGGAAACTGTTTGCTTAGCTTTTATCATTTTTGGCAAGTTTTAAAAACCACTGGATGCTAAGTGGTTTTTCTTTTTCTTTATAATCCGTTCAATATTCTATGTAAACAAGAACTGTAATCTTTCTTGATACAATATGGAATATGTGGAAAGCTTATAAAACGCTTAAATATGCTAGAGTTTCTATGAATTTGAAATGGGCTTGGCTTGGTTGTATTCATATTAATTAAAATATATCTATGGTTTTCATGTATATAACTCCTGATAAATCATCGGGATTACGTAGGTTGTTTTTATTCAATTTGAAAACCTTTTCAGCGTCAAACATGTTTAATTTGGAGACTGATAATTAAAAGAACAGTTTATCTACCCAAAATATGTAATTATAAATAGGTGAACATTACTGACAAGATTAAAAGCGCTTACGATATAAACCCACAGAAAAGAAGTGGAACATTGGAGTGAATTTTGGCTCATGGATACCTGCTGTTAAGTTATTTCTTTACTTAATTTATTTTCAAGCTATTAGGATTTTACTTTCTAGCTATTCAATAATAATATGCTAGCATAATGTTCAAAATATGCTACATCCTACACACTTTGTGCTAATTTTTCAACTACTCTCTTGGACCATGCACATGACAACAAACTCACAAAATTATGAATTATTAAGCAAAATCAATCCTCTGCAGCTTAATGAATATTATTACAGTTGCGTGAATTTCTAGTTTTAACAATATTAAACTCGTTTTTAAACCATACATATAAACGTGTGTTTACTTAGCACCTGTTTTACTCTGTAAAACAAGAAACACAGTTCGTTGCAAAATAAATCTAATGTATGCTGATACTCTACTTTTTTCCATTTTATGAAACTTGCCAACACTCAATGAGATCGGTTTCAAACTCTTAGTAAACCTTCCGTACAATGGCAATCCCCTCCAACTTTTCATGTTTATCAGTATTGCTGTTGAATGTATACACGGCTCACAGCCTAAATCCATAATAAACACTGAAGTAGAAAAAACCAATATTGCAAAGCCAACAAGACCTGCAGCAAATGATGTATCCAAATTCTGATGAAACGCAAGTAAGGGAAATAATACAGATATTGATGAAATTGCTCCGCAAAATGGTACGGCTGGCCATAAATAATTTTGGAAACACTGATTACTAAGGATTACTAAAATTTGTAGTTGTCTGTAAATGAATCCAACTTTGTGCTGAAAATCCTGTGAGACATTATAACGATTTGCTTTCACGATGTGTCTAAACAATAATTGAATAATAAAATCATTTAAGTTTTAGGGTATTATAAGAATGGTTTACTACGCTATGCTAATAGCATATGCAAACCTTAATCTCCTTAGATTCAAATTGATCTCATTTAGCGCAACTATTGAGACTGTAAGAGTGCCACATGTTACAATTCCTACAGGAAAAAACTGCATGAGTTCAAACAGAAGCCCAATTATCCGGTCACATATTGTATTTTGTGTAAACAATATTTTGTAAGTTAGCAGCCCAGGAAAAATCACAAATATTACAGGAACCCCAATTGAATACATTAGAAAAGAACCCATGCTCGCTAATATTACAATAGCTAAGTACAAGCGATAACTGGGTAGTGTTTTAAACTTGGCATTGTTTACATATTCGTTTGGATGTGTTAAGCAGTTGAGTAAATGACAAATCTCTGCAGTGTTTTTATAAAACATGGGCAATAGAGACAAAAACGTTCCCGATTTTACAATTAGTAAAAAACCATGAAACAAAATATTAATCATGTTTGAATAGTGAATGTTTTTTAAGTATACGTAGAGTTGATGTATAGTAAGGGATATTGATATTAGAGAATGTGATATCCAAAACTGTTCTCTTTTTTTTCTGTCTTTGGTCTGTTCCATAAAAAATGTTCGACCCTTGTAAGTGTAAGTTGTGATTGGAATCAAAGAATAAAATTGATTACCATAACTCATGGTTAGTTTAATATATTTCACAACGGCTAAGTCTGACATATTTAAATTAAGCTATGGTTTCAGGTATATAAATTTGGGACTACAAAAGTTATATGAGATATCAGAATAGCCACTCTTGATGCCAGACAAACGCTGGTACAATGTTGGTTTGATTGCTGAAAGCCGTGAGGAACTTATCAAATTAGGCTCTGAACTTTTCTTGTTTTGGGAAGCCCACTCCGGCCCACTTACTGTTTGCTGCCATTAGTTCAACTGATGTCACTGGCATAAATTGATTTTGCTGAGCACGATGATTGCTGATGCTTTCGTCAAAATTGTTTCCGATACTCAACTTTGATAATATGGTTACGTGCGACTTGTGTACCAAATATTAAAAACTGATGTTACAGTGTTGATGTTGATTTCATTACAATGCATGTACTAAATTTGATAACATCGAAACAGTTTTAATTTGCCCATGAACAAAATATAAAATTTGTGTACGTAAATTTAAAACTAATTAAATTTTACAGTATTTAAGTAGCGTCACGGTATTTAAGTCTTTAATTACATAATGCCACGTGTACTGCCAATTTAGTTAGATAGCATACATTATATTGTAACAAAGATTTCATAAATACAAAAGTAGGTTCGAATAGAAAATGCGCCTAGTTTAAATTACATATTGTGTTCTGATTCTATAGTATTCTGACATTGATTCTTGCGTAACTGTTTGATAGTTTTGTTTAGTAACCTACACGCAAACTGACAACAAGGCAGAAAACTAATTTTAAAACTATTAAAACTGGGTTTTGAAATTAAATAGGGGAAAAAATGTTCGTTGATTGACAAAACGTAAAAAATATAAAACCCGTCGTTTATCTAGTCTATGAAATTCTCCCACATACATTGAAACCGGACGAAGGGAGCAAACAATCTTACAATACTTTTTTGTTCTTGAACTATTTCGTATAAATTTTAAGATTTTCTTTGAATGATAATCTGGCAAACTAGCAAGGTCAAATGTTCCCGCAATGATAAACAAAGTCAGTAAACTAGTTATTAAAAACACAACATATACTTTCAGTGACATATGAACAATTATTGCTATTTGAACATAAAAGATTGTTATTAAACTTATTCCACCAATGAACTGATACACTGGCCAGATTAAATATTGAAAACAACTATTACACAGTTTTGAAATAATGTATATGCGTTGATAATGCGAGATTATATGCACAATGCTTTTATCTCTCATCAAACCGTAATGAGATAGGAATTTCACGTATTTCCTGCAAATGTAAATTAGAAACATACCGTGTAAGATTAAGTGTAAAAACCGTAATTATGTTAATCATAAGTTGCACGTTACCACAAATGTTGCACTCGCTGGTTGACATTAAGTACCACAAACACCGTAGTTGATGTTGTCAGACTGCCCAGTGTGACGTTTGGTATCATACAAAGTGAATCAAGCAGAGTAATAAAAATTCTAAAGCCTGTTCCTGCACAGCTTTTTGAAAACAAGCTAAAATTGTAGATTAGTGATAAATTGTGAAAGCATGGATAACTGAGTGTAATGATAGGTAAAATAAATATATATAAAACAATCATTGTCACAGGGCAAGCTAGTACAAAGAACGTGTTATACAACTCTGCCAAAGTTGTGCATTTTCTTGTAGATGGTAATGCGTTTTGTGACACGACGCTGAAACAGTTTAAAAGACAACAAATTTCAGTTGGCAATAAATTGTACATAAGATAGAATACAATAACTGCCAGTTTCACAACCAAATGAAATCCGTGATAAAGTAACCCCGCTAAATTATTCAGAGAGTGTATTTCACAGTGACGAATCAATTGAACCAGTGTGTAAAGAAATGACAATATTTGCGCTACTAGCCAGACCAAGCTCCAACGCTTCATGTGGTTACATTGAATGAAAAGCTTTTTCTTACTGTCAAATTGAATAGGAATAATTTTAAACGTTTTGCAGCATGCATTAAATATATAGCACAATGCTTGCAGAGACTGCGTCGTACACATAGTTCCAATCCCACGAAAAAAAACATTTAGGAATATTCAAGAAAATTCTAATAAATGGGTTACAATTTCACTGTATAAACTCTGTGTTTTTAAAATTTTGTTTTATTTTGCGTCTTTTCGTAAACTCATGAAATTTTTGTCAAACGCAATCACACTTACGCGAAAAGTCACCATCGTTGATCAGCAATATTTGAATAACCAAAACACAATGACGTTTTAGATGTGTCAGTTACATTTAGCCAGAACAATAGCGGATAACATAATATTAAAGTTTGCAGCATAGATTTACGTAAAGGAGAGTGTAGACATACAGAAAAAGAAATTGCTGATTTCTTATACAAATAAACACGCAAACATTACAATAGTGGGTTCTCTTCAAAAACAAAATTGATATTTAATTAATTACGCCCAAACGGTGTAATTATACTATGTTGCAAGACATCATTTCTTTCTAGCAGATATTCTGGCCATATGTAATATACATAGCAACATCAACGCCATGTCAAAAGGAAATGTATAGGGGACTTTCTAATGTTCTTCTACAACTAGAACTGATGTAACCACAACGAAAATTGTTTATTTGAAATTCCACATTTAGACTAAATTTTGACGTAAAGACGCTTTTAGGAAAACAAATTCAATTAACCGAATCCAACTAGAAATTATTACGTCGTATACTTACGATTGGCTTAATTTATTTGATAATTGTGAACTTAGTGGCTATTCTTGCTCACACAATTAACTGTCGTGAGTTAGTGAATTGTAGGTTGTAAGGATTTTAGGCGTGAACATAACTTATGAAGCACGTGTCTGAAACAGGAAAAACAACTAAGCGAAGCTTAGCAAGTTACGTAAACATTTACCAACAGGAAAAACGTTTGTTGTGTGACAAACCGTAAAAAATAAAACTCTTTGCTTGCTACACTCAAAGGCTCAAGCTTATGAAAAGTAGGACGTAGGATAGGTAGGCTCAGTAGGACGATACGAGTGTATTTTCGGAATGTGACCTGCACCTGCAGTGACATTCGATCAATCAATCTGATTAACGCGTATAAAAGTGTTATAGGAACAACTCCGCCAACTAATTGAAACGCTGACCAGATAATCTGCTGAACACCCATGTTACCAAACTTGGATCTGTACCTAATAGAAATGGCTGGCATTTGTTTTGTGTTCCCTTTCTCCAGAGCAACCCAACCGAGGCAATATTTTATGTATTGCATGTAAAATAAAAATTTATAGAATTGTAACATTGCATATAACACGATGCATTTTTTCTTGTTTTCAAAGGTCAAAGTAAATATTTATGTAGTGTTCTATGAAATGTTGGCATGAGGGATAGAAACGTTCCCAATTTTACAATTTAAAGCAGTAAGCAGCAGCTGATACACGTAAACAAAAGCAGCTCCAATTTATATTTTTTAAAAATCTTAATTAAAAATATTTAAACCTAAACTTTTAACATAGTTTCTTGTTTAAACTTGTAATATTAATACTGACATACATATTACTTACAAAAATATCGCCAGTATACACTTTTATGTGGCTAATTTTCATCGGTCCCAGAGAATACGTTATACTGCCTTTGTATTCCTCTGGGCTCTGCCCAAGGTAATATCTTACTTCAAAATCATAGAATATTATCTACTATTAAGCAATTTGAGCAGAAGACTTCCGCCTAATTCGATAAAACAATTTTAACAAGGAACATCATCAAAACAACAAAACCTACAAAATGCCAATAATTGGACATGACGAACCGACGATAAGACCTGAAGCAGGAAAGGGAGTTGCGCAACCACATCCAACGACCATCATAGTCACCAGATCAAGAAAACATTCGATTTCAAATAAGGATGAAGACCCAGAACAAAACAAAAAGTCAAAACCTAACGAATGCTGCCAGGAACGTGAAAATTTATTTCAGACTATGCTGAAACAATTTCAAGACTCACAGAACAGAATGGAGCAGAAACTGGACGAAATTAAGACAATTCAGAACTCAATCAAGGACCTAGCGGAAACAGTTGAAAAAACTTCAAGTGATCTACAGGAATTGAAAGGGACGGTAGAATGTAATCAAACCTCAATACAGTGTCATTCAAGAAAAATTAAATCACTAGTAAGTCAGACAGAAAGAATGGACAGAGAAATAAGAAAATACAGTGCAATAATTGTAGGGCTCGGTGAAAAGATTAACGAAACAGCTGATGAGCTACAATTTTCAGTACAGCAGCTTTTTAAAGATATAACAGGCAAAACATATGACCTTGATACCATCTTTAGAATAGGCAAAGCACCACCTGGAAAGCCCAGGGTAATCAAAGTAAAATTTCGAACCATTAGTGATAGAAACACAGTTTTTGAGAAAAGACTTGGCACAAAGCCGCCAATTTATATAAATCACGATCTTACCGAACTGCAATCATATCAGCAAAGAACATTGAGAAACAAACAAAAAGAATTGATTACAGCTGGTAAATTAGCAAAGATAGACTACAAAAAAATTGCATAGAATGCTCATACCGGGTTTTCTACTTTGATGAAAACAATGTGCTACATGAACAACTTGTGAATGCAGCTGATTTTTTAGAATCTCAAGCCAAAAAAATGCAAGACGGTTAAAAAATGCATGCAAATACCAATTGAAAATCGCCCAATTAAACATTCAATCATTGTTTAAAAAATCAATAGAATTATATGAGCTTATTGAAAAGAACAAATTTGATCTTATATGTCTATCAGAAACTTTCCTAAACATTAATAAGAGCATTCCACAACTACACAACTACAAAATATACAGAAAAGATAGAGAAGACGGTAGCAGTAGAGGTGGTGTAGCAGTTGTAAGTAAATCTTGTTATAAAACAACAGAAATCGTTTTAAAATGTGCTTCAAAGGTTAGAGATATATCACTAATTGAGTACCAAATAATACAACTACAAATAGGCTATAATAAGTCAGTTAATGTAGGAGTCATATACAGAATACCGGATTATGATAAAAATGTTATAAAAAATGACTTATGTGCTATAGAATTTATAATAACTGAACTCAATCGATCTAACAGAGACTTTTATGTATGTGGCGACTTTAACTTTAACAAAACAGTCTACTCTAAATTTGAATCACTTGTTGAAAAACTTGGTGCAAAACAGGTTGTAACAGCAAATACAAGGAAAAATGCACTATTAGACTTACTAATTACAAATAAACAAGACAATATAATCAGTATCTCAGTAACAGACCCACATTTATCTGATCATAAAATGGTAGAATGTGTAGTAAAGAAAATTTAAACATATAAACTCCAATACTTTAAACGAATTACTAAATAGTTATGATTTTCCAAATGAATTTGATCTTGAGACTTTGATGAAACTAACACTTGAAACATTCGATTCTGTTGCTCCTATCAAAAAAATAGTTGTAAATACTTCAAAAAATTGTAAACATATTAGTGAAGATACTAAAAAGCTAAAGTATGAAAGAGATTTTGCGTACACGCGTTATAATAAATATCCCACTACTGAAAATTTAGTAGCTTACAAAACATTAAAGACGAGAGTTTCAAAACAGATTACCAGAGACACAGCTTCTCATTTCCGAGAAATGGTGAACTCAGACGGATTTTGGAAAGCAATTAAGAAAAGTGGGTACAAAATAGAAGAGAGTAAAAATGATCAAATCATAGATTTCAATCCAGATGAGGTTAACAACTTTTTTATAAATGTAGCCGAGAGATACAAAGTTGGCGATGGTAACATAACAGAGCTTCAGAAGCCTGTTGACATCATAACGCCTGCACAACAGTTTCAAATTTCCCCGATACAGTACAGTGACTTATTACGAGCATGGAAATCAATTAAATCACATACCAAAACGTCTCCAGATCCACATGGCATTGCGAATAGAATGCTTGATATTCTCATAGGTATACCAGTTTTCTCAAATAAGCTTATAGAAGCCATAAATAAAAGTATTGTTAACGAAAATGTACCACAACTATTGAAAATCTCAAAGGTTGTTCCAATACCTAAATGCAAAAACCCTTCAAGTATTAGTGAACTAAGGCCAATAAGTATAGCTTCGGTATTTGCAAAACTATTAGAAAGAGTAGTATATGATCAAATAAATGAATTTATAACAAAAAATAAGATAATTAGTGAGACACAGTTTGGATTTATGAAGGGACACAGTACACTGCATGCACAGCTAGCTATTATTTCTCTCCTACAAGACAGTATAATCAGAGATAAAATTTGTGCGTTAATTATATTAGATCTAGCAAAGGCGTACGACTTGCTTGACAGAAAGTTGATTATACAGAAACTAGACTGGTATAACATAAGAAAAAAGTGGTTTAAATCATATTTAACAGGTAGAAAGCAATATGTGTCACTAAATGGTAAAAAATCAAGTTGTAGTTTTACTAAATTCGGGACGCCTCAGGGTTCGTCCCTAAGCAGTGTTATCTTCCTCCTTATGATAAATGATCTACCGTTTGTAATAAAAAATGGTAAAATATACATCTTTGCTGACGACAGCACTTTAATTGTTATAGGTGATCCAAACGACACGAGAAAGTTTTAGAAGTGATGTAATAGACGATATTCAAGCAATATGTCAATGGATCAATAATAATAATATGGCTATAAACCTAGATAAGACAAGCATGCTCATTTTAGCTAAACCACACATAAAGAAATCTATAGGGAAAATTTCATTTAAAATAAATGACACAAATATAAAGCAAGTACAGTCTATTAAATGCCTTGGTCTTACCATTACAGACAACCTTTCTTGGTGTGAACATATCAAAAATATAATATCCTCTGTAAATATCTCTTTATGTAACATGCGTTATTTAAAATTTATTTTAAGTGAGAAAGAGAAAAAACTTATTTGTGAAGGATTAGTCATGTCATTGATTAGGTATATGATACCATAATGGGGTAACACTTCAAAGAAAAATAGTAAGAAAATCGTTGTGCTAAATTCTGTTTAAATAAGTACAAGTACGATTCAATATCATATGAACTAACAACCGAATTGAACTGGTTAAACGCAAGTAATCTCCACCTTTTCGAAACAGTAAAAATTATTCATCAAATAATGTATGGATATGCTCCTAGATATTTTCAAAATTTCTTCGATGATGTACAATTTTATTTTAGGTCAACTAGAAGTACAAACCATACTATATTTAACAATGCGTCTAAATCATGTAAAAAAAGCATGCTTCAATCGTGGTTATCAATCCCAGAATGTATTACCGTCATTGAAAACAAAAAGTTATTTAGTAAAACCTTTCACAAGTACTTGTTGGAAATTCAAACTGAAAATTATAAAAGAATTGAAATAGATTCTGATATTGACTTAAATGTAATATTTGATTCTGTAATAGGTAGATAAATTTTGACTGACTTATAATATGTATATTTTTTACTTTAAATCTAATGTTGTTTACTATCTAATCTATCTACTATCTATCTAATGTGCAATACTGAAAATGATTTGAAAAAAGGTGCAGAATTGGGTTGTCAACTTTGTCTGACAACTGTACATGGTTTTTATATCCTACAAGACGGACTATTTTCCCATGTACCACCATAATACGCTCAATTGAAACATGAAACCATTAATTTCTAAATATTTGTTTGACGAAAATAATTACTAAATGTAATAATAATGTAAATGTAGTGGCAGAAATAACTACCTTTATATTCATTTAAAGGATTCTGTCGCGAATGTGCAATAAATAAATAAATTAAAAATGCCGTTTGTGTACGACATTGTTTGAACATGGTATGTTTCGTATTTATGTATGTATGAAATTGACGTCTAGCAAAGGATACTAAAACTATGGCGTGTGATGTTAAGAATCGTTGTCGAATTTTAGCAATAATTGATGCAACAACCTACGCGGCAACCGGTGCCAAACTGAAAAACTGACCTATTATAACTTTAAAACTGTGTTTTGAAATTAACCAGAAGAAAGAATGTTCGTTGATTTACAAAACGTAGAAAGTATAAAACTCGTCGTTTATCAAGCCTGTGAAATTCACCCACATACATGCATTGACACTGGACGGAGCGAGCAAACAATCCTGTAATACTTTTTTGTACTTGTTGCTCTTTTCACCAAGTTTAAAATCTTTCTTGAGTGATAATCCGGCAGATTCGCAAGGTCAAATGTTCCTGCTATAATAAGCAAAATCAGTAAACTGGCAACTAAAAATACAGCAGATATCCCTAATGACATATTAATAATTATTGCAGCTTGAACATAAAAGATTGCTTTTAAACTTATTCCACCAATAAACTAATACACTGGCCAAATAAAACACTGAAAACAGTTGTTACAGAGCTTTGAAATAATGTACATACGTTGATATTGTGAAATAATATTTATAATGCCTTTGCCTCCCATAAAGCCGAAATGAGACAAGAACTTTACGTATTTCCTGCAAATGTAAGTTAAACAACTATAATTTGAAATCATATCTAGAAATTAGAAAGCGATCTAATAAATATCTTACCACAAATTTTGCAAGTTTTGATTGATTTTTAATACCACGTAAATTATGGCCAATGTTGTCAAACTGCCCACTATCACGTTTGGAATCATGTAAATAAAGTCCAATGTAGTCTAAGGTTCTAAATCCTGTTCCTTCACAATCACTTGCAAACAAGTTATTTAATGGCGATTTGTGAAAGCATGGAGAAGTTAGAGTAATGATTGGTAAAATAAATAAGTATAGAACAGCCATTGTTGTGGGGCATGCTAAAACAAGTTAAGTATTGTAAAACTCTTCTTTGCTGGTGAACTTCTTTGTTGTGCCCTACCAATTTTGAGATGCGACGCTGGCGCAATTAAGAAGACAACATATTTCTATCGGCAATAAATTGAACATAGGATAGAAAACAATAACTGCCATTTTCAAAATCAAATGAAACCCGTAAAAAAGTAAGCCCACTACATTATTCAACGAGTTTATTTCACAATGATGGATGAATTTAGCTAGTGTATACAAAAATGACAATACTTGCCCGACTCACCAGAACAAACTCCAATGGTTACATTGCGTAATAAGCTTTCTCCTAATATCAAATTGAATGGGACTGATTTTAAAGCTTTTACGGCATATGTTGAATATGTAACCAAGGGCGTTTAACGATTTTGTGGTAGACATATATACAACTTTATTTCCAGGAAACAATCAAAATTGTCTTGAAATATTACAAAAGCTTACGAGTTAAGCTATGTATTTATGGTAAGTGGAAACTCGTCGTTTTGAGTTTATCTTGGTTTGGGCAACGACCTGTACAATGGTAAAGTTAGTTTACACTGAAGAGCAATGATGATCTGAGGAATACTATTTGAATAACTGAAAAAATATTAGACGCATGTGTCATTTCCATTTGATCAGAAATCAGAACTATTACTATATGTCTCTTGACATTACATAATATACGCTTAATTCTACGCTTCATGTAATAATGGTATACTATTAATAAGACCAGAAGTGAGCACTTTAAAATAGAAGTGCAAAAACAAAAAATTGAACAAGTAAGAGAGTTCAAATACCTAGGGCTCATATTATGTGAAAACATAACATTTGAAGCTCAATACGAATCTGTGTGCAAGAAAATGACAAGTAGAATGTACGTGATAAATAGATATAAATATTATTTCAATGCAGTATGGAGAAATGTTTTTGCAATGTCACTTGTACTTTCATTACTTGACTACTGTCTCCCAATCTGGGGCAATCTGTGTAACACGAAACTTAAGAGAATAAGCAATATCATGGTAAGGTTGTCAAAGCTAGTAGTGCGACCAAGAAAAACAAAGAAACCGACAAAGCTAGATAGAATTGAACAATTGAACTGGCTGTTATGTCACGAGCGTCTAGAACTGTACACTCTGAACTTTATGTACAAAGTAATCTGGAATAAAACGAGTGTAAGCGAGTGCTTTGTTTACTTCGAGAAAAGAGGAAAAAAGGAACGCGAATCCAAACTAGAAAATGACTTCCTTGTGCCAAAAATGAACAGAGAAATTTGCAAATCTACATTTTATTATAGAGCAATTAGCTTCTGGAATGAACTACCGAAAGAAGTAAAACAGATTAAATCTGCTGATTTGTTTGACCAACTAGTGAGACAAAATATATTGAAAAAGCGTGACGAAAATTCATTGTAACAATATATTTAAGAATGACTAAATTTTAGAAAATAATGTACTCATTTTCTTTATACGCTAAAAGGGACACATGCATGTAAACAAACGTTTAATTTATTGAATGTTATGCAATTTGTCACCTTGAGTGACTTACTCAAATTGTAATTTGGATAATTCACTTGAATAAATTTGGCAATTTCAATTCAAATTCAATTATATGCAAAGAGAAAGTGCCGATTTCTTACACAAATGAACAAGCACAAATTAGTTGATAAAGTTGATTGTTGGTTGAAAAATCAATTATTGTTTAATTAACTTAAGCCGTAGGATGTAATTATTTTATGTTACAAAAATATCAAAAGCTTGACAAATAAAACCCGTTTATTTTTCAAAAAACCATGTCCTCTAACGTCGTTAGCAGCATAAATGCTGAAACTCATCCCAAAAATATCAATACTTTTAATCATATTCTGTCAACATTTGTTCCATATTAGTCAGCGACATTTCTTTTGGACATATATATAGAAGTCGAGTTTATGTATATCGAAAACAAATAAAATGACACAAACTGTTTGCTTAAAATAAGTTTTGACGTAGAACCAATACAACGGACTAATCACAGGTTTAGAAATCTTAATCCAAGTGGAAAGTATAACAAAATATTGATTGGTTTTATTTTACCTAGATAAACTTTGTGGCTATGTTCATGTTTATATAATTAACATTGTATGTTAGCAGATTGCAAGATACAATGGAGTTAAGAGCGTGATTATTATGTGTAAATCATGTACAAAAATAGCAGAATATAAAGCTCTTTGCTTGTTAAGCTTATGAAAATCTTGCATGTAAAAACACACAGGGGGAAGTGCGCGAACATATTTTTGAAAAATTTACTTTGTTGCCAAAATTTAGACTGCTTTTAAATTTTGTTTAGGCTTATATTCGGGCAATCTTACAGTATTTACGGTTAAACAAGCAATACACAAAATTGTTAAAATGTTGTCAAAAGACACATACAGTGACTTTTGGATCAATCAACTTGATCAGCTTGTATAATTGGTGTGCGCAGTATACGCAGAATGTGATAATGTAAAGAATGTGCAAACCTTAAAGAAGAAAGAAAGAAGAATTAAAACCTTGGTTTGGAATTAACCAGGAGAAAGAATGTTCGTTGATTTACAAAACGTAGAAAGTATAAAACTCGGCGTTTATCAAGTCTATGAAATTCTCCCACATACATTGACACAGGACGAAGACAGCAAAGAATCCTGTAATACTTTTTTGTTCTTGGCATTTTCTGTAAAAACTTTAAAATCCTTCTGGAGTGATATTCCGGCATACTTGCAAGGTCAAACGCTCCCGCAATGATAAACAAAGTCAGTAAGCAAGTAATTAAAAATGCAGTAGATACTATCATAGACATATGAACAATTATTGCTATTTGAACATAAAAGATTGTTATTAAACTTGTTCCACCAATGAACTGATACACCGACCAGATAGAGTATTGAACACAGTTGTTGCATAGTTTGGAAATTATGTATATTTGTTGATATTGTGAGATAATATTAACAATCCCTTTATCTCCCATAAAGCCGAAACGTGAGAGGAACTTTGCGTATTTCCTGCATGATAAAATTTGAAAACCGTAAATTAAATTACGTAGAAATTTGCATTTAGAATAAAGCATTTAAAGCATATTTATCTGTATATGTTTGTACTTACCACAAATTTTGTAGTCTTTGATTCATCTTAAGTACTACAAGTACCGTAGTTAATGATGCTAAACTGCCCATTGTGACGTTTGGAATCATGTAAAATAAGTCTACAGCAGTTATGAATGTTCTAAATTCTATTCCTGTACAGCCTTTTGAAAACAAACTTACAAACAGTGATTTGTGAAAGCATGGGTAACTTAGGGTAATGATTGGTAAAATAATTAAGCATACAATAGCCATTGTCGTGGGACATGCGAATACAAGAAATGTATTGTAAAACTCTGCCGAGTTGATATATTTCTTTGCTGCTGATGCAAGCACAGTTTTTGATGGAACGCTGACATAGTTCAGAAGACAGCAAATTTCAATCGGTTTCAATTCGTACATAAGATAGAAAACCATCACTCCCAGTTTTACAATCAAATGATATCCGTGATAAAGTAAAGCGATTAAATATTTTAAAGAGTTTATGAAGAAATAAAAAAGCACACAACTGCAAGTAGCAAGTGTTTTCACTGTAAATTGTTCATTTATTTTAAAAAGTTGACATTTGGTAGCTGCTGTGTGTATATACCAATATTTCACAATGTGTGATAAATTGAGCAAATGTGTAGAAAAAAGACAATATCTGTACTAGTCGCCAGAACAAGCTCCAGCGCTTTGGGTGATTATATCGAGTAAACAGCTTTTTCCTGCTGTCGAATTGAATGGGACTGATTTTGAAACTTTTGCAGCATATATTGAATATGTTACCTAGGGCGTTCAGAGATTGTGAAGTAGACATAGTACCAACCCAACAAGAAAGCAAAAATTTTTGATTTTTTTTTGCAAAATTTGATATGTTTTTACAATAAAAACACAATGCTAAAAATTTGCAAGTACTTTGGCTACTACCTGGGAAATGACCAAATTAATGCTATAATAAAACATGGTAATCATGTAGTAGAGAGTAAGCTTGCCGACATTTGGCAAATTGACAACATATTCGTTAATTTGGTCAAAAACTGACCTATAATCATGTGTCGCATGCCATAGTTCACTTAAGGAACTTAAAAATCCGCCGTGACCTTTGACCTTAGAGGTCGAATTTCAAAAATCGGGCTCCGTCCTGCACAGGTTCCAGTGACCAGAAACCTTTCTACGTTAACAGAATTCCAAAAACAATTCACTGGAATAGTGATATGGTGTTTACAAAACTTGACCTTCGAATAACGGTCAGGCGATTTCGAATTTTGGCAAACTGACAAAAGATTTGTTAATTTGGTCAAAAACTGACCTATAATCATGTGTCGCATGCCATAGATAACTCAAGGAACATTAAAATTCGTCGTGACCTTTAACCTTAGAGGTCGAATTTCAAAAATCGCTCTCGTCATTTTCGTCTCCTAATGACCAAAAACCTTTGTGCGAAAACGGAAATCGGAAATTCAATTTGGTGTTAGAGATATGGTGTTCACAAAAAACGACTCAGGCAATATTAGTAGTAAGACAAGCTTACTAATAATTAAGTTTACTTGGACGACCAGTAGTTATCTGATCAACAATATTTGACGAATTGAAACAATAAAAGAGCCACAGGCCTTTTAGGCATATCATTTTCATTCCATCAGAAATATTTCTTTGTGTTCATGTAACGCAACACACGTGTGCACACGTTTTCTCCTGACCACACATATGAGCTTACGAATTTAATGTAAATATGTTACATGCAAATAAAAGTTGCTGATTTCTTATGCAAATGAACAAGCAAACATTAACATTTCTTTCAATGGTTGCAGACTGGATTCGAGAAGTAATTATGTTTAATTAATTTATGTTAAATGGTGCAATTACATTATGTTGCAAAAATATCAGTTCTTTTAACCATACTCTATTCTTTTCATATAAAATGGCGTCATTTGATATCAGTCTTTTAGTTAAATTACTGTAACTATTTCTATGGTACATGTATAGGGAATCGTGTTACACTATAAAGACGACAATTAATGAAAACGGTGCAAACTGTTTACGTAAACTTTGTAAATCTAAACTAAACTTTGACGTAAAAGTTTTGTTATTTACGTAGCACTCAAAATAAAGTTGAATCTTGAATCTTGAATCTTGTTGGCGTAATTACAAATTCAAGAATCTAATTCACGTGGAAAACATTACCATTTTATGCTAGTGATTGATTTTATTTGACTTTGTGAATATTTGTATTCATATAATTATCGTTTGTGAGCAGGCAGATTGTAGGACAGATTACAGTAATTATAAAGCAAAAACTAAACAATCTAAGCTTAATTAGGAACCTCAAAATTTATTAAAAGAAAAAACATTCGTTGATTGACAAACCGTATAAAGTGCAAAACTCTTTGCTTGTCAAACTTATGGAAATCTCCCATATAAAAGCACACAGGACGAAGCGTCCGGACATATTTTTGAAGCCTTTTCTTTGTTGCTAAAGTTGTAAATGCTTTTAAAATTTGCTTGGATTTATAGTCTGGCAAACTTGCAGCATTCCAGGTTAAACATACAATGCCCAAAATTGTTAAAATGTTGGTAAAACACAAAATGGACACTTCCAATGACATTTGATCACTCAACCTTATCAACGTGTATAGTAATGATGTAGCGACAGCTCCACCAACGAACTGATACACTGGCCAAATAATTTGTTGATAGCATATATTGCAAAAAATGAACGTGATACAAAGCGATTGGTAAAGAGTGGAGGGGAGATAATTTATTATCACTGTCATAATATATATGATTGCCAAAAAGACACAGTATTACATACAATTTTGTTATAATTATAAATATTATAGTATTACACTCATAAATACTAGGTAATTCTTAAGACATTAAAACGTAAATCTAAATTAAAACTAAGTGATGTTAGGGGAATAAAGATGATTGTGTAGAATCCGGCAAGATCCTTTCACTGCGATGATTGCAATTTCTTCAATTACTGATTTTGGTATAGAAAGTTGTTTTAGTACTTGCTGTACGCTTGTTGGTATTGTATGCAATCCTCTTTCTCCTGAACAATTCAATCGAGTAAGTATTTTCATATATTTTCTGTAGAAGTAAAAAAATATTAAATTTCCGAATAAAATACAATTTTAACTTTTTTAAATAACCTCACAGCAAATTGTTGAGTCTATGAATGATCTCCAGAACTACAACAATGGAAGTTGTTACAGTAATATAGCTCAGTGTGGCTAATGGTATCATACATACCGCATCGATTCCAGTGAAGATAATTCTAGTCTTGAGATTGTGTATCTTCAGCAGATCGGCGCAAAAGTCGACCCCAAGGATTAATGCTTAACGTCAATCATTTCTTTAATCTTTCTCCAAACCCCTGTTCATCTCTCGACCTTAACAACTTCTTAATAACAAGTACCTGGAAGTACTTGTACATAAATATTATAAACACAAAATATAAAAGTACTACCAATGAATACTTTTGTAGGCATATTAACAAAAATTAGTCTCTGATTTCCTCTTAAAATTCATTATCAAACAAAAACACCATAATATGTACTTGTCACGTTTTTTCTCAAATTTTTAAAGTATATACTAAATGTAGATACAATTTCTGCACTTACATTTTGAATAAGTAGCAGTTTCAGAATGTTACTACTTAATTATGTCTTAGGCTAAACGTTTTGGACAATATAGGTCATACGTAATTCACAAGTAGAATATTCCACACATACAAACTTACTGTGGAAATTAGCCGAAATTTTGGTTGTTCGTCAGATATTAATTAGGTTTAAACAACTGAGTTTAAATATGTTTCTGAATGGTTGTACTATCTAGCATTTATATCAGGTTATACGGACTGCAATAACCAACATATTGCGATAACTTGGACATTTGTGAACCACCACTGCGTTGTGAGTGAGTAATAGCCATTGAAGAAGGGTTTTGCTAAGTACACTGAATGGACAACGCTACAAAAAAATGTGTTCACAGCTGAAATTCAGGCAGCCACTTCTGAGAATTCACGTCCGAATTCGCGTCCAAATTTCAACCAATAGCAAAGCATCAAGAATGACGTCATACTCATCATCATCATCATCACCTACATAAACATATGTTCGTGACACAGCAAAGCTGTTAACTTGTGAGCTTGGCCTAGTCATGTGTCTAGTCAAAATTTAGTTGCTTATTTAAACTAATTTAACAAAATTTTAAAGTTAATTGATAATGGGGAGGTACAAAAGCGATAATAGGTCGTGCGTGGTGTGTGGTGAGAATAAGGAAAACAATAGGACACTATTTAGTTTCCCAAAGACTCCACCCCGGAAGCAGAAATGGATGAGGGTTTTAGGAGTAAATTCTGTCAAGAGACGCTCTAAAGTATGCAGTTTACACTTTCAAATGGATCAGTTTGTCCATACCCGACTAAAAAAGGGTGCGGTTCCAAGCATCAAACAGTTTCAGATACCAGAGACTCGGATTCAGGAGCCAGCCAACCTCCAAAGACTCGTCAAAATTTTGCCAAAACCAGAGTTGGGGTAATTGTTTTGGGTTATGTAGGTGTTCTGGTACTATTCTTCAACGTCTTACTTCAATTTTTTTTAAAATTCAGTTGGATCAATCGAGTTCCATTAACTCAAATTGTGGACAACGTGAAGCCTGTTGCCAGAAGCAGCCAGGCGTCAGTACATCAGCAAATATGCCCCACTCTCAGCCAAGAAATATTGTTGTAAGTATTTATGATCACACGAACTCACAATTATTCATTGATAATGAATTGTACTTTCGATTAATCAACCATTGTACCCATCTCTAGTCAGTCATCGAAAACGCCGGTGCTTGCAGAACTAAAAACGACCTCGAATCAGTCCACTCAAACCTGCAGGCTCCAGTCCCAGCCTGATTCTCTGAAGCTAAAACGACAAATTAGACGATTGAAGACAAGAGTAGCAAAGCTAAAGAAGGACAATGCAGTGAAAGTAGACCTCGAACAGTCATTTGCTAAGTTTCCTGCGTTTTACAAACTTATCCAAGGGCAAATGGAACGCTACCGGAACAAGTGTAAACCGTACACTGCCGATGAAAAGGCTACTGCTCTGTCCCTATTTTATTCATGTGGTCGTAACGGTTATAGGTATACAAATATTTGTCAAATACTTATATATCTAAACGTTGAAGTTTTTTGCTTAACGGAATGAAATGTTCTTCAGGCTACTAGGTACAATTGGCTTTAAATTGCCCACTCCCAGAACTCTGCGACGATGGATGCAAGATTTTGATTTCGGGACAGGAGTGAGTCCGGACCTTCTTCAGGCCGTTGAAGTAGCTATCGAAGGATTTAGTGAAATGGACAAAGACTGTATTCTGACATGGGATGAAATGGCAATCAAAGAACTTCTTGAATACAATAAATTCACCGACAGACTTGATGGCATCGTGGACTTGGGACCCACTATTAAACTCCAAAACATTGAGAGTGCAAATGAGGTCCTAGTTTTTATGGCTCAAGGAGTAAACAGAAAATGGCGTTTCCCAGTTTCATATTATTTTTCAAATCATGCTACAAAAGCAGTTGATTTAGATGTTTTAGTGAAACATAATATAGATGAGCTCCAGAAAATAGGGTTGAATGTTTGTTTATGCATATGTGATATGGCATTAACAAATCAGTCACTTTACAAACAATGGAACGTATACTCCGACCAGCCTTATATAATTCATAACGAGAAGAAAATTTATTGTATCCATGATACTCCTCATTTGATTAAGTTGATCCGCAATAACCTAATGAAATACGATTTTGTAGTGAAAAAACGAATAGGCAGTAGAATTGTTAGCGAAAAAATAAGATGGCTTTATATCGCGAACTTTTTTAACAAAGACAGGCGTCTATCAACAAGAATGGCTCCAAAGTTAACTCGATCTCATATATATTTAAAAGATTTTTCAAAAATGAAAGTGAAGCTAGCGACACAACTTTTAAGTAGAACGGTGTATGCAGGTATGATGGCAATGATACAAATTGGTATTCTTAAAAAGGAAGCAACTCCAACTGCCAAATTTATTCGAATTGTAGATGAGATGTTTGATCTAGTGAATATTTCAAAATATAGTGAAGATAAGCTGATTCGTTGCAGTAGGCACTTATTTGAAAATATTGACCGTTTAACCAAGCACATTGAGTTTCTTAAGACTATTGAAATCCCGAGATATCCTCGAGATACTCCTGAGTTTCTGAAAGGTCTTAATATCTCACTTATTGGGATTAAAATGTTATGTGAAGATTTAAAATCTGCAGGATATACTCATGTGTACACTAGACAATTCCAGCAAGATTGTTTAGAAAACTTTTTTTCAGCTATTCGAATGAAAGGAGGATTTTGTCGTAACCCCACTGCTCGTCAATTCAGAAATAACTTTAAATATCTGTTCCTAGCTAGATTGGTTAAAAATTCATATAATGGAAATACAGAAGGAGATCCTCAAACATTTTCTTTGGAACTAGACAGAGTAAAAATACAATTCTCACATAAATCCGCAACAGAAGTATTAGTTGTGGAAACGTTAAAGGAAACGCCATGCTTACCTAAGTTAAAGAGAAGAGCCAAGCGACAACTTAAACTAGGTGATGAACAAGAGAAATCAGTCCTATCATACTTTGTACCTGCTTGTATTTTAGCAATAAATCAAAAGACAGGCTGTAAATCATGTAGAGAAATGTTGAAGAGAACTTTAGAAACGAATGATAAGTTGTTAGTGCACTTTAAACACGAGACTGGTCATCAGTTTCCTGTGGTTATCAATGACGATTCAGCTTCGTCTCTGTTTTTGTTCTTGAACAGGCATTTTGATCAATTTACCCAACAGAGTTTAGATACGGGAGGAAGTTCCAATCTTGTATGTCGCATAATAAACAGGTTCCTGGCAGAAGAACCAGTTTCCAACTGGGTCATAGGAGATTGTAAATCGCATAGATTCCAAATGTTGACTTATTTTGTGCATGCTAAATTGTATCGGTTTTTTAAAGATAAAAACGAAGGAGTTAGAAAAGCTAAGTCTTGGAGTCAGACTCGTCGAGAATTAAGACATGAATGAATGTCTAATCCAATTTGCAATTTCATTACTTTTAGCAATTTAGCTTTATTAAATCGGTTATTGTGAGCTATTCGAAACTTGTTAAACTAATAAAATCACCTTCTTCATTTGCAAGATAGCGAAGTCATTATTTGTTTTGTTGGCTTGTTTGTTTACTTTCTATTCAAATTCTTAGCGCGTGTTCTGGGATTGGCTGGCTGTCCAGCCATCCACACAGCTCAGATTCAACCCACAGAGAACCAGCTCACAAGCTGTCGTGTCCATTCAGTATACTTAGCAAAACCCTACTTCAATGAGTAATAGCTAGGTCGGTTATGTATCAGGTCGGAGAATGAACATTAAGATGTTGGGATTAAGATAGAAAAAATCGATTTATAATAATCCCATTGTTCAATGTTTTGGTCGGAGAATGAGCAAGCGGCGGTTGAGCGTGTACCAGTCTTGACGTTTGTAAATGATAATGAAATCCCGTAAAGAAATAGTGGCTTATGTGGACTCAGATGAAATAATGTAGCGCTTGGTAATATGATCATATACAAGACCGAAATTATGATTGGACAAACACGAATAAAAAATGTGTACTGCATTTCAGCAGCTGTTTAGTACTTTCTCTTAGCTGCAAATATACTGATGGAAGTGATACTGATGCAATTGAACAAACTACACATTTCATGGTTCAACTGATTGTAGGTTAAGTGAAAAAATACACTGCGAATTTTATTATTAGTTCAAATCCATGACACAGAAGTTTCAAAAAGTTACTTAATGCGGTTACTCGCAAATGGCTTGAAAATTGAGCTAATGTGTAGCAAAACGACAAAATTTGCAGGATTTGCCTAAACCAGTACTTACTTGCACTGCCTAAATGGGTAAAAATTTGTTGCATATGGTCAAAACGGAACGAAATAATTTTAAATGCTTTGCAGGTGACGTTTATCAATCGATGTATTGCACATAATACTTCAGCTGGAGGCATGTTTCTTCAACTATTCTCCACTGATGCTGGAATTTGTTTAATGAAAATTCAGCGTGACTCGAGTAACCTCAAACCCATAAACGGCTAATTCTACAGAAAGTAAAGAAACTAAAAGGTTGTTCGTGAATTTATCTATTCGTTTTTGCTGGTACAGAACAGGATACAATTATCAAGCATACCCAAAATTGGCCAAATTTGTGAAAGGTATGTCTTAATCGTATAATTTTTGAAACAGTAAACCCACGGATTTTCTATATGATATCAGAATAAATGCTGTAATTATTTCAGCTATTGCGGGATATTAGTTGCAATAAGTTAAAATTTTAAAACAATTTGTAACCTCACTTAAAAATATTTAAAATATTTTGTTATTAACAAATAAATTCACCACCTTACAGCATTGTACCTTTTTAAGTGTACAGTTTACTGAATATAGGTTCACTGAAAAAAACCATCTGTTATCTGTTATAGAGATTAAATTAAGCTAGCTCACAAAGTGGGAAGAAATATGGGTTTTGGTAAGACAATGGATTGTTTAATTATAGATTAATTTTGTATTTTAGTATGAACAATACATTAGAAAGATAATTTACTAGCGTCTTCATTAAATATTAATTTTGCTAGATGACCTAACACAATCAATCACGCCAGTCTCAACTATTCCATTGCATTATATAATAATAATAATCATGTCTTTATTAATCTCATTTTTCTTTGTCAAATAACAATCAATGAAACCTCGCTGCGCGAGATATTACTTCATTACTATATCTATTAATATTATACATAACGCCATGATAGTTGTTATAATGCCAGACAATCCCGAGTATTTAATTTTAGCAACGTTCTATGCCAATTATTATGTACCACAATGCAATATGCAATATCCCACAGACTGGAATTTGACATTTCACCAGCAGAACAAAAGCGTTCGGATTTTAAAAATAACTTCTTTATCTTTCAAGTTATTGAAATTTTTCAACATGTATTGCGGTTTCTTCTTTTATTCGTTTCCACTTTGATAAAAATCACCGAGACTTGTCGCTTCAGTTTCATGCTGCTGTGACGATGCGTGGCGTGAGTAAACTGGACGGTATTCTATACGGCGTGCATAACTTTATGTGGCATTTGTCGTTGCTGATGTAGCGGCAAAGGTAAAATTGTCATCAAAGTTTGATTTCAAAATGGAACTATTTTTATGTTGTATAACCAATCATTTTTAAAACACGAACAAAATTTTCATAACATGTCTTTATGGCATTTACTCAGATGTGTACAAGTTGACAAATACATCTTTGTGAAACATTGCAGCATAAAAACAAGAACTAGCTGGCACATCACACTTTGCCAAAAGTGTCAAAACTGCATGTACCATCAATTTATGTTTTCAACTTTAAATTACAACAAAAACAATTTAGATTCTTATGACATCAAGCATAACTTTTCTTGCGTACCAAACTCTAAAACCTCACCATACAATTGCATACTTTGTCTTTATTTCTACCTTTCACATTTCATTATCTTTCATCAGCACGCTTTACTGACACAGTAAACCAGGCAAACAACAAGCAGTCACACAAAACAAGCCAAAAGTCAAAGCTGTCACTCTAAGCTCCCTATTCTCTCTCTGTTCTGCTGTTCATTTTTTTCTCTATCTTTTGTCTCCAGTTCCATTGTTTGACTCAAGAGTCTCTTACACAACCAACCTATTTTTTTCCATCCCAAAGAAAACAACACGCTAAGCTCAGCAAACCGTTTTTCGTTCTGTTTTATCTTTCTCAATAAAAGATCTCATTGCCATTTCAGCTTTCAGTTCTATTTATTATTGCAACAACAAAAAAGTCAGAGAAACATTGACAAAAACTCTCTTTTTCATTTCCATCTGTCTCCACCTTTCCTTCTCATTTTTATTCTCACATTTGACATTATCTTCTCATCTTTCATTTTCCCTCTAGTTCCATTCCCATCCTTTGGTACACATCTATTTTTAGCCACGCCGCCAGAATTAATCATCTTGTGTAGCTCTTTTTTTTCTGCTTCTAACCAAAAAAATCTGTTTCATTTTCCACCTCTACCTATACCTTTCCTCTTTATATTTTCAGCTTCACGCTTCTATATGGAACTGTTTAAGCCTCGTGGCCAAATTTTCTTTTCTAGTAATGACGTTCACATCGTCCCTGTATCGATTCCATATACTATACACCTACAACATTTCCCCACTTCATCTCTCTTCCACTTTCACTTTTCCCTCACAGTCTGCAACTGACAAAGTGACTCTGACTCAACTGCCAGCATACTGACTCGTATATATGCTGGTTCCCAGTCGTGCTTGCAATGACGTCAGAAATAGTCACCAAGAAATAGCCTTTATGTGCTTTGTAGCCTTGCTTGCATGCTGATGTAATACGGCAGCAGAGAATAAAAAAACAAAAAAAGAAGTATTTCCTAATATTTGGCCCATATTTTCTGCAAACATGGTTATATTAACGAAATCAATATTGTATAGGTTTTCTCTTATCACCTTAGCCTAAACATTTATACATGACACAAAAAAGAGAAAGGGGAGCAACTAAAACAGAGAGTGGAGAATTACGGCCATCAATATTTTATACAAGAGTTCCAGAGCGCCGTCCACTTTTCTTTAGACTTGATAATATAGTAAAGTAGTGTAAAAATATATGTTGGACAAATACTCTTATGAGCTTATGAACACAAGCATTCACTCCAAATAATTAACTATATAAACCTTGCAAAAATTAGTTTTTTGCAACATTTCAGCAAACATACAATCTAAATAGTTTAACAAGCTTACATCCTACTCTGCTTAAAATATTTAAATAATAATATGCTTCCACTTTTCCCATATCCGTATCTTCTTTCACCACCTTCCTGTCAAGCCTATAATTTTCTCTGGGTTTTATGGGGTTGTACATTACAAGCGTGTACTTTCATTTAGGGTTTTAGGTAACCAAAATCCATTTTCCAGATTTCCTTTTCCCCTTGCAGCTTTCCCTACGATTTTCCTATTTCCGCTGTTTCCTTTTTAGCTCAAAATATTTTATACCTTTCTTGGTGCTCAGCATACATAAAAGCAAACCAGTGTCTTCTTTTGTACGTTACATTCTTCCAAAACCCCAACCTTTTTTTCTCTGTCTCTTTCCTGCTGTTTTTTTGCAATGCCAAAAGGAGAAAAAGTAGGTCAAGTCAAAACCAAGCCAACCAAGTGGCTCCACTCTACTTTGCACACACACTACACACTCATATACATAACTGTGGCCTTTGCAAAACCCGGAAAACCGTAAGAACTCGAATGTGGCGGGATATCAAAATATGCTTTAAAATAAAATAGCAAACAACAATTTCATGTTTCAAGTTAACTAACATTAATCTGTGCAAATTTTATTACATTCATTTAAATGTTTAGATGTTTTGGCAAACAGAAGCATACATAAAAACGTTTTTGAAAAATACAACTGTGCATATCAAATAAAACAGAAATGTCATGACTATTGTAAAACATTTTAATTTAAAAAACTTAATTCTGGCTTTCTGCTTTGTACTAATTTGTAGCCGAGTCTAAATATTGAAACAAAATATTTTGTAACGGTTTATAAATTAAGCAACTACGTTATACATTTTCCCTTTATTTCTTCACAATTTAATTCCATTCCGTAAAAGCTATTCTTCTATGCCTTTGCAACCTACTATTAAACATCCTTACAACATTTTGTCTATTTCCATCCAGCACAACTTTACACACATAAGCTCCGCTTAAAGAACAAGCCACGTATTTTCCCAGAGAACCTTGCTGTTTTCAACTGAAGTTGTAAGTGTGTGTTGCTTTTACCAGCTTTTTTCAGTATAGAGCATTACCTACGCACACACTCTTAACACATATTATAACCCACCAGCCGTTTGTGTAGCTCTAGCCCGTGAAACAGGATAACCTTCAGTCAGTGAGAGAAAAGCCAAGCCACACCATACAACTTTACTAAACAGAAGAGCTACTCGCTATTTTTTCTCTGTTCCTTTTTCTAGACTCATTCCACTATTTACTTTTCTCCAGCGGAGCATTAGTGTTGGTTCGTGACTCCTCCGGTGAAAGTGTGTGTGTAAGGATCGTCTTAATGCAGTCAAGGACAGAATAGAGCAGCATAAAAATAGAATTAGAATGCACTTTTTCTTTTAGTCTGCATTGATTTTCCAGGCTAAGTAGTTATAATAAAGGAAAAAAATACAAAATGAAAGTAGATTGATAATAATATGTAATAATAGCCCAAAAGAAAAGAGGACCAAAGGAAAAAAATATTTTTTGTGGGAGTACACATAATAAAAAAAGATAATAGGCTTATTATGTAAGAATAGAGCTAATACGGATTAAAAATGGAGTTTTGCTAGCATTCTAGGAAACTATTCCAATTTATTTTTATTATTTGAGTTTTGCCCAGTTTTTGCGTGACTAAGTGCGGTTAAGACCAAAATAACTTATATATTTTGGTTAAAAAAATTATGTCGGGTGGACAACGTGAGCCGCAGCATATGACTGCATCCCAATTAAGCAAACAGTATCAGAGTGTGCTAAAACCAGCAAATAAACCTGAGCATGAAATATCTCAAGTGACCTCAACGGACGATAAATACGAGGTTAGAAATATTTCATACAAAATATTTAGTTTTATAAAATTTTCTGGAAAATATTTTTGAAATATTTTTTCAGGTAAAATTGTCCATTCACGAGTTTGAGCCCCACGAGCTTTCCGTCAAGGTTGTAGACCGCTATGTTCACGTGGAAGGGCGTCACGAAGAGAAAAACGACAAGATTGGTTTTTTCACCCGAAAATTCACTCGCAGCTATTTTCTACCTGAAGGTGCTCAACCGGAAAGTGTTCGGTGTACGTTTAACATTGACACAAAACTGCTAACCGTAACGGCGCCAATTGTTGTAAAAAAGCCTGCAAAAGAATACATCATTCCGGTGATTATTGTGGGTTCACAACCCGTTCACCGAAGTAGAAGTCAAGAGGCCAAAGTTGAAAGCAAAGAGGATACACGACCCAGAGAAAGGGAAAGGGAACGGGAAAGAGAAAGGGACAGAGAACCTGCTTCAACAGTACCTAAAACACCAAGTAAAAAGGGAAAAGTGCCAAAAAGCCATTCCGAGGAAAAACCCAGAGTAAAAAAAGAGGAAAAAACGCCCATTCATACTCAACCCAGTTCTCAACAGCAAACGGTTCACTATGCCCAAATTCAGCACCATCATCATCACACACCTGCACCTCCACCTCAACAAACAAGTCAGCACCATCATCATCAAATTGTAGAAGGGCACCATCACACACATCTGCCACCACCGCCACAACATCATGTACACGTTCCGCAAGTAACTCAACAGCAGCAGCATCATCAAACGCAGCAACCGTTGCCTCCTCAACATCAGCACCAGCTTCCGCAACACAGCCAAAGAGACCATTCGCATTTTCACCAGCATCAACATCAGCTCCAGCAGCACCAACATCAAAGTCGGAGCGAACACCATCTCACCGCTGTATCAAGGCAGCATAGTCAACCTCCCCAGCAAGTTGTGAGTGGGGAATGTCAGCATGAGCTGCATTCCCAGAAACAATCAACTTCGCAGGCTAGTGCCAGTGTTTCCGCACCAACAACGGCTACTAGGCCACATAGGCCTAAACAACAGTATCCGGATCATCAGGAGATTGATCGGTTGTTATTACAACAATTAATGGAACAGCAGGCTAGACAGAGACTGCATCAGCAACAGCAACAACATTTGTATCAAATGCATCAACAACAGTATCAGCAACAGTACCACCAACAGCCACCTAAATAATAAATAGAAATAATTAAGTGTTATTAAATATTCTATATTAATTAGATTTTAAAATTGTCAAACTGTGCTGCCATTACGATAAAAGATTTAAGAAAAAGTAGACGCCAGGTCTAAACGTTTTGGTGATACACCCAGTGTTTTTCAGAAAATTGAGAAAATGTTATCCAAAAATGTGTTCATTATTAGGAAAATGAAGACAAACTGAAATGTAGCATCTGGGAGCACGACGATAAAATTTTAAATTGTTATTACATGTTTAGATATTGCCTTTAAGTTTTATTGTTGCATTTTCTTTCACTGAGCTTTTTTTAGCAATTTGAGCATTTTAGTCAAAGCATATTAGTCTTGTAAACAAGTAGGTTTTAAATTGTGTAAACGCTTAAAAAATCTTTATAAATGTTTGATGTGTTAATGTGCCTGTTTGAAACATGAATTTATAATAATTCGTAGTACAAATTAAATATGTTAAAATGCACATTAATGATTTTGACCAGTATAGGTTTAAGTCGCAGATTATTTCAAAGCAAAAAATAAATTGATATAAGTCACAATAATTGTAACTCTAACGGTTTCACAAACCTTCTGTTGTTCAGTCAAAATGCATTATCGCTTAGTATAATAATTAATTACTAATACAAATTATTGTTATAACCAATAAACCAAATAATGTTCATCTTCGCAAAAACTTTATAGCCACTAAATGCAAGCCAATATTGGTACTTATTAAATTTAAAAACCCTAATGACTAATTATTACGGCGTGTAACAAAAAATGAAATAATATGCATGTACGTAACCGTACTACTACATAACTCTACTACTGCCAAATTCTAAAAAAAAATTCTCTGGTTGTGTTGCTCCAATGTTTAAAACTTATTTGAAAAAAATTGGTAGAAAGAACTGACTGAAATTGTTGGTGGTGCTGGTAATGAGTAAATAGGTAAACGCTCTGAGCAAAAAACGTACTGCAAGTGTAAATACATAATATTGACTGGCTCGAGCACTACTATGCTTATTTGGAATGAGGATGACCTGAGTAAATTAGGAAACCCTTTTAGAAAATTATGATTTAATTTTTGTTAAGGGTTTATACCTACCAATTTATAAGTTAGATGGTTTTCAAATTTTGTGCAAATCTTTTCGTTTAGAATATTAAAAGTGATAAGATTGAGCTGTTAAAATATAAAATGAAAAATTTTCACTAGTGAAAGTAACACTGCCTCCTAAGTATCGCCCTTATGTAAATCTCTATATCAGAAATATACGTGTAGAACTTTCTCTTTGACATCTATTAATACAAATACTCACAGCGAATATTATGCAAATGATGTGTAACTTTTAATGTCTGTCCGAGCCAAACAGAAAACTTGAAAGAAGTCGATCTTCAACCAAAACAAGTTGTACGCATTAATAAAAGTTGTATCTATGAACCTTTCACCCTTTTGACCTGATTAACATGTAGCAACAGCGTAATTTGAAAACTGTTAAAATCATCATATTACAAATCGAATTTGTAAACTTAATATAAATCGTTGCAAGCAAACAAAATTCTCCTTAAAATAGCAAGTGACACTTTATTTTGTCAAAGCTGACATCACTACTCACTTATCGATACGTTCAACGAGAGTATAAATTATAACTACCTACTATAAATACTGTGCGACTTGCCACAGAGTATTAATGTAATAAAAATGTATTGTTGACAGAAAAGTTATCGTATTACAAGCAATCAACATGTGAATAGTGTGTAAGCAATAAAGAACTAAAATAATAAAATCTGAACTTGAATGTGAATGTTGCTTAAACTTGGAGTTTTATCACAAACATACATGCACACATGCATGCATTTTTACTCACTTTCGTTCATATGCCGATTGCCGGAGAGCAGTAGTAAAAGCAAAAACTCTTGAAGCTCATTTCAATGTTGTAATGATATTTTATATGGTTATGAGTTATAAAAGCCATTAATTAACAGCATAATGCATATTCGTATATCTAATTTGCTGAAGTTGGTCCAACGTGTTATATTACTTGACCAACCCCTGACAAGTTATGAAAGTCCCTTGTCACTTTAAGCACTTAAATTTATGGCACACGTGTCTTAAGTTGTTATATTGCTATTAAATTTTATTACAAGAGCAATGTCAATAACAATTGCGTAATATAGAGAGCTTAGTCACAATTGAAAATTACTGTATAACGTTGCCGTTATTAGACGTCTATTTTATTTACTGTGATGTGCAAGTTTTACAATGTTTAAAATATTTCGGGAATTACTCTTGCAGTGGTTTATATTATGTGCAATTTGTCATTTTTGTTATACTGCAAGCATTCTAAATGAGATCCCTTGCCCATTGTTGCCCTTTCTTAACAAGTTGCATAGTGTTATCCAAGTTGGAACACTTCAAGCAAGCAAGCTGCGTTTAACTGATACAAATTCTTTTAGCGCTTATTTTGACTGTCTTCGGAGTTCTCATTTTGCTAATTTCATTCCTAGAAATGATCAAAATGAAACGGAGGACTGCCAGTTGTTTACGGTTTCGTACCACAAAACAAGTGAACATGTCTTTTCCAAACACCGCTACAGCTCAGTGAATCGTATCACAATTGTTCCTTTTCAAACACCTAGACTTTTACATGTTAAAAATTTCAACATTGAAACATTATTAAAAAACTTGACGTCAGAATCTTTATTAACCCAGGACTGTCTTCATCTGGATGGCCCATATTATAACAGAACACGAATAGCTGCGTCAGAATATGTTATAGTTTTTGTATCAGACACTTTCCCAACATTGTTGCCACCTAATGCGTCAGTAGAACTGCCTCAAATATTTCGATTTTCTCGGGTTCTACTAGTTCTGAAAATTTATCAAAAGGGACTTGCACTTTATAAAACATGTCAAACTTGCACTAGCAAAACCAAAATTTCTAAACTTACCGGTAAGTATGCTATGCTAGTGCATCTACCTGAAAACGTATTGGATAATGAACTGGGTTGGAACAACATTTGGAAGTTTAAAAGTCTAAACAGTTTTGGAGTTCACAATCAACAAGATTATGTTTCCCAAAAACTTCTCGGTTGCTACGGTTATACACAGTCCCGTGTACGCTCAATTACCGAACCATTTGGTTCTTGCATTATATTTACCATATTAAAATCGCTAAACTGCACTTCATACCCTTGCTATAATTTTCGTTTTAATAATTTGTACTTTAGTAAATCTTATTCGATTGGATTGCAAGAACTTAAGCCGGGTGCGTTTAGTTTGTTACCGTTTGGCTCGTTTTCAGAAGGAATTAAATTTGTTACTATTTTAAGCGTTGATGAAAGCAATGAAAGAATTAATACAAATGTTGGACAATTTCTCCAACCATTTTCGCTTGATATTTGGATAACACTATTTTGTACAGTTTGTGTGTCTTTTATAGTGTTGCATTATGTTTCAGATAAACGGTATCAGGTGTGGCTGTTTTGGTTAATTGCAGAGGCAATGGAAAAAGGAGACAGAGTTAGAACAAATATAAATTCTAAAAATTGGTGGGTTGTATGTGGTTGGCTCTTTTCCATGATTTTAATGAGAAACTTTTACACATCGACAATGTATTCATACTTGACACTTTCCCCTGCACCCGATGATACACCAAATACATTTAGTGATTTGTTCGGAAACATGAGCCATTCTCGAACAATCCCAGAACTTATCTTGACAGGATACAATCTGGCTTACGAGCTTGGCTACTATTGTTACATGATGACAGTAGAAGATAGGAAAAACTGCAAATCAACTATTTTGAGCAAAATGCATTCGCTGTCACGTCAAATTTACACTAAGGAACTGATTTCCATATTTCGCAATCCGCATCAGAAAATTAGTTGTTATTCTGGAAAAACATACGAAAAACTTGTCCGATTGCATTTTGCTGATAGGTCAGATTGCGATATCTCTGAGCGCGTAATCTTAATGTATACTATTGTCGGCACATCTTTGCATGGCGATTTGCGTTTTAGTTTGCCACTGTTAGAAACAAGTGGAAACAGGAAACTCGTCAAGCCTTCTACCAGTGCTGGTCAAACTCTAATGTCGCGGCTATTGTTTTGGTTTTATACAGAAAATTTTCTGTTTATGGATGAATTTATGATGAAAATGAGTTACATAGACAGTAGTGGACTTTCATTTTATTATAAACTTTATACTGATACGCGTGTACAACGAGATGTCCTTTCCCAGGCAAGTCGTTACTCAAAATATAAAAGAAGTTGGAACATATTCACATTGTCGTCACTTTTAATGTCGGGTGCTAATGTTGATGTTAGACAGTTGAATTCAACACAAGAAGAAGACGAAGTAGTTAAGTTGAAAAATATGTTTTCAGTGATTCTAGTGATTGGATTATTAAAGGCATTATCAATTATTGCGTTGTTACTTGAAGTGTATTTCAAGAATATAAATAAATAAACGCAGGTTTCCTCAGATTTAGAAACATTCGTCATTCGTTTACTGTGAAACGCATACGCGCACACCAAATGGATATAGAGGATTACATTTATAGCAGCACTTTAATGAAGCGGTCACCTTGAAACTAAGTTTATTTGCTGACTGTTATGAAGTGGATTAATGGGTGAGAGCATAGTTATTGTAAAACAATGTAAGATTTATATAAATTACAATGGCAATAAAACTTTAAGAATATTGGTAATTTCAAATCACCATACTGTCTCACTTCAGTAAAATAACACTGATCTTCGTCAATTTAGATGAAGTTGTAGTTAGTTACTTATTATTAAGTAGCGAAAGCTACTTATTAATCTGACCCCGTGTCGTCCGTCTGTCTGTCTGTCCGTCTGTCTGTCCGTCTGTCCGTCTTGTCGTCAATGTCGTCCGCACGATATCTCTTTAACACTTTAATCGATTTTTACGTAACTTGGCACAAAGGTGCCCTATAGTATGGGCTAGCTCCCTGCAAAATTTCAGGTCAAAAGGTCAACTGTGTCAAAAGTTATAACAACTTTTGTTCTTTTTTGCTGATAGAAGGCTGGTTCACTCATTGTAAATTGTTCAACGCGAGACAATTTTTCTGTCGGCATTAGACTGTTCTATTCAATCTGATTTGGTTAACACAGCAAAATATAAAAATATCTGGCATTTGATTGTTCAATTCAATCTGAATGGTTTAACGAAGAAATAATCAAATTTTTTTGTTGGCATTAGGCTGTTCTATCCAATCTGACTTGTTTAACGCAGAAAAAATATAAAAAAATCTGGCATTTGATTGTTCAATTCAATCTGAATGGTTTAACGCAGAAATAGTCAAATTTTTCTGTTGGCATTAGACTGTTCTATCCAATCTGACTTGTTTAACACAGAACAAAAAAAATCCTGGCATTTGACTGTTCTGTTCAATTTGACTTGTGTAACGCAGAACAAAAAAAAATTTCCTGGCATTTGACTGTTCCATTCAGTCTGATTTGTTTAACGCGTAAATAGTCAAACTTTTCTGTTGGCATTTGACAGTTCCATTCAATTTGATTTGTTTAGCGCAGGATTAATCAAATTTTTGTCTGCTGAGGTGTTCATGTTGATTTGTCACATAAGCTTTCGCTACTTCGCTACATGTAGGCATGTGCCTGCTTTATTATTATTATACATACCAAAAATACTTATTATTAGGGATCGACAGATTCCTTCTAATTTCCTGATCCGGCCGTCCGTCCGGCCGTCCGGCCGAACGCGTTTTTCTCCGAAATTGCCAAATTCGATTTCCACCAAATTTGGTATACAGACTTTGGTGAACCTTGGACAGAACCCTATTGAATTTCAGGTCAATAGGTCAACTCCAAAGGTCAGAGGTCATAGGTGGTTCAGCATTTTAACATAGGATCTATATCATGCGGCACATGATTTTAGGTTCATTTTTGACCAGGATTACGAATCTACAGTTGGTTTGTTAAAATTTGGATTGTAAGGTCCTGAAATCAGGGCCTTAATTTTCAAATCTGCTAATTTAATGGATCCGTGCTGTGTGGCACATGAATATAGGTCCATTTTTGAACAGGATTACGAATCCGCAGTTTGTTTGTTAAAATTTAACTTTTAAGGTCCTGAAATCAGGGCCTTAATTTTCAAATATGTCAAATTAGTGGACCTATGCTGTGCGACACATGATTTTAGGTCCATTTTTGAACAGGATTACAAATATGAGGTCCATTTTAAAAAATCCGTTTATCCGCGGGGCCAACGGCCCCAAATATCCGCGGGGCCGAAGGCCCCCAATGCCCCGAAGGTTCCGAAGTCGATTCCTACTTACTCCATTTGCCAATGGTTTATTCTTTTTCTATTTTGAGAATTCATAACTTTTTTTATAATCACCCTTAAAATTAAATAAAGCTCTAAGAGAGAGAATAGTTAAGTATCGTCCTGGACAAAAAATCCGAATTTTAACTACCAGTTTTAATGCTGGTCAAAAACTGACCTAAAATTACCTGTCGCACAGCATGTACGCTGTAAAACTGCTATATTTTGTAATTAAGGTCCTGAATCAGGGCCTTAATGCACGAATTGTTACAATCTGGTTGTATATTCGTAATGCTTGTCAAAAACTGACCTAAAATCATGTGTCGCATGCTATAGGTTCTATTATGAAAAGTTGTGACATCGCTGTGATCTCTGACCTAGAGTTGACCTATTGACCTGAAGTTCAATAGGGTTGTTACTGAGGTGCAATTGTGTATGTATACCAAGTTTGGTTGTTAAATTACGTGTCGCACAGCATGTACGCTGTAAAACTGCTGTATCTGGCAGTTAAGGTCCTGAATCAGGGCCTTAACGCACGAATTGTTACAATCTGGTTGTATATTCTTAATGCTGGTTAAAAACTGACCTAAAATCATGTGTCACATGGTATAGGTTCTATTATGAAAAGTTGTGAAATTGCTGTGACCTCTGACCTAGAGTTGACCTGTTGACCTCAAGTTCAATAGGGTTGTTACTGAGGTGCTATTGTGTCTGTATACCAAGTTTGGTTGTTAAATTACGTGTCGCACAGCATGTACGCTGTATATTTTGCAATTAAGGTCCTGAATCAGGCCCTTAATGCACGAATTGTTACAAACTGGTTGTACATTCGTAATGCTGGTTAAAAACTGACCTAAAATCATGTGTCGCATGCTATAGGTTCTATGTAAAAATATTGTTCCGTTGGTGACCTCTGACCTTTACAGTTGACCTATTGACCTGAAATTCAATAGGGTTGTGGCTGAGGTCATGTACTATCTGTATACCAAGTTTTTTTGTAATCGGCCCAGCCGTTACTGAGTAAATTGCATACGGGCGGACGGACGGACGGACGGACGGACGGCCGGACGGCCGGAGCACAAAATTATTAAGTATCTTGGCCGATACTTAAAAAACAGCAATGCAGAGTTATGCTTTTATAAGCACCGTATGCTTTTATCAAGCAAAGCAGCTTTCATCAGTAACAATGTGATAATAATGTATTCAATTTTTTATTGTTGACAGGAAAGTCATTGTATTACATGCAATCAACATGTGAATAGTATGTAAGCAATAAACGACTAATATAATAAAAAACGACCTTCAATGGAATTGTTTAAGTTTTCATTGTTGCTCATGTTGTAAATCATGGTCTTGTTCTAAACCAGAAACAATCTTTTAAATTATTACAGGAATTCAATCATCAATAGTAATATTTTATTTTCGATTTTTTATAATGAGTTTCTTACTATTATAGTTGCAATGAATCACTATAATCTCAATACATATATGTACATGCTTTAATTTACGTGTATTGTGTTTCAATTGCCACAATTATTATTAGCAAGTGTTTTTAAATTTATTGATTGACCGAGAACAGTCAAAAGTGTTTTTCTTTGTTTGAAAATTGTGTGACTGTGAAAAACGCCCATAGATACTAACCTGGAGAACCGATGAAATTTATAATTTGCATAATTTTTATTCTTCATAATTCTTACTGCTTATCCATCTCGGAATCTGTTGATTGTTAACTTTTTGCCCTGATGAAGATGACAGTTCGTCATTGAAAGCTTGGCGTTTCAATAAAGTTTTTGCCACTTAAAAACCCCGTTTTTAATCGTATTGTTGACATACCTATTTCTCAACTGTTTTTTAAAACTTATAAAGTCCTTTAACTGTCATTGTGGGTATTTTTTATTGGCTTGCTTGTATAAAGATACTAAAGCTTTAAATTGTTGCCAAGTTTTGTAATAAGTACAAGGGGATATATATGTAATGAACGGGATTTTGCCTCAGTTGAAAAATTACTTTACAACCTTAACATTCATTTTATTTGCTCAGGCAGATTTGCTGTTATAATGTTCAACAACTTTGCATTGGTGGTATTCATATGGGTCATGTTATTTAGAATTGTTCATTCTGGTTATGTCAAAAGAAGTTTAGACGATATTACATGTCCATTGTTGCCTCTTCTTAACAAGCTCCATAGTGTTCTCGAAGGTGGTACAATTCAAGCGGACACTTTACGTAATATTGATTTTAAATTCATTTTCAGGGCTTATTTCGACTGCCTTAGAGGTTCAGGTTTTCCTAATTTTATTCCAAGAAATTTTCCAAAGAATAATGAAGATTGCAATTTGTTTACCATGTCGTACCATAGAAGAATCGAGCAACTTTTTTCAAAACACCACTACAGCTCATTACACCGTATCTTAATTGTACCTTTCAATACTCCTACAATACTGAATGATAAATTATATGAGCAAAACTTTGAATCAGTGTTAACAAACCTGGCTTCACAATCTTTGTTAGCACAAGAATGTCTTCATCTGGAAGACCCATTTCATAACAAAATACGAATTGCTGCACCGCAATACGTTCTAGTCTTTATACCAGAAACTTTGCCTATATTACTACCACCAAGACCCTCAATAGGACTACCTCGAGTTTTTAGATTTTCCAGGATTATACTAGCCTTCAATATTTATCGTAGAATAACTTGCACTTTATAAATCTTGTCCAACTTGCTTTAGCAAAATTCAATTTAATAAAATTGTTGACAATTACGTGATGCTAGCTCATCTTTCAGAAATTGTGTTGTCAAACAAAGTAGCTTGGAATGGCATGTGGAGAGTGAAAAAGCTGAACAACTTTGGATCCAATAATCAACGTGACTATATTTCAGAATCTCTTTCTAGTTGCTACGGTTACCCAATGTCCCGGTTACGGTTTTTTTACTGCAACATTTGACTTCTGTGTTGTAGCTACCATACTAAAATCACTAAACTGCACTTCAATACAAACATTGCCTTGAGTTTGGGAAAAATAATCTGTACTTTGGAAATTCATATTCGGGCATATTAGTACCCGGTGCGTCTAGTTTATTGCCGCTTGGTACATTTTTGGAAGGAATTATATTTGTTACTATTCTAAGTGTTGCCGAAAGCAATGAAAGAATTAATACAAATGTTGGGCAAATTCTTTAGCCATTCTCGGTTTGTATATGGGTGGCATTGTTTTTTACGCTATGTATATCGTGCATGGTATTACACTACGCGTCAGGTACACAATATCATATGTGGTTACGTTATGGTAGGTTAATCCTGATAGTCGGTCAAAATACCGTCGGTAGATGCAACGTAGTCTTCAAATGGCGCTGCAATTGGCAAAATGCTTCTATGCTCAAAGCTAGAATATGTTTTGTAAAGGGATTCATAAGATTAGTATAGAAGCGTGGCAACAGGAAATGTAGTGAATGACGTACTGTTTTCATGAACTAATTGTATCCGGAAATGACCTTGATCAATTCCATAATGCAACATGGGTGGATTTTGAGTCATGAAAAACGAAACAAAATTCCACAATTGAATGTGTCTCATCCAAAGATAAACACTCCGTAACAAATTTGAGAAAAATATTAAGCGCGGGGGGAAAGTAAAGATTGGGTAGTCTTGGCTGTTATTTTATTAGCAGTTTCAACTACTGCTAGTGGATTACAATGCTAATTACATTTTGGCATTTTTCAAGCCGGTATACAGCAGCTAATGCTCAGGCCAATAATGGCAGAGAAATCAAATTGCTGGAGATGCAAACAAATGCAGATCGTTCATAGCTAATTTAAATTTTGTGAAGCATTAGTGTTTTTGTACGAGGCAATTTTTTTTGCTGCAAGCTGTATTTTGTCTAAGTAAATTGGCTGCTTTGTATAAGGGAAGTTATGCTAAGTATGGAAAGGTAGAGCGCGAGGATGAGAATTAAAAACAACTTGCCCGAATATAAATAAAAAGAAGAAAGACGTGGTTTAGGATTGCTGTAGCGAACATATTAGTGTTCATATTATTAACATATTATGATCATATTATATACATATGTACATGTATGCTAACAGTGTGTCATCAACTTGCCCCAGTCCCTTGGTTCAAGTGCACACGATCTCCGGTGCTTTATTGTTTAGACTGTCAGAGATCACCTCAGTCAGTCTTCACAGAGCGAGTGCCAGTGAATAACTGGGCTTGAGAACAATGAGCAACTTCGGCTTTTTATACTTTTGAGTCGTGGTACAAAATACATTGACAGGAAATTTGAACATATTATGATTATTAAATGAACATAGTACACTGAAGTTGATGTTATATACGGACGACACACTATCACTGACACTACGTACTCTCATGTAAGGACCTTCCTTACATTTGATTAAGTTTTATACTTAATAAGGTTATAAGTAGCTCCTTGTAAAATAATAGGAGTGTGTGTAATTCTTTGAAAACGTAAATTGAACTTTGAAAAGCATATTTATTCGCGTAAAATAGGGAAAATTAAACGCTATTTATATTATTGAACAAGAAAAGACATAAATTTAGGTACACATCCGTCCACAGTATGAACGCCAACAACGCATTTATAAAATGTCCTTGTGTTTTCTATACATTGGGAAATTTAGAACATATCACTCTATTGTGTTCCTTTGCTTAAATTTTATCGGTCTGTATTACAGACTCTGTAACGCTAAGTTTTTCAACAATTAAGGCTTACAGTGTATAGATTTCTCTCATACAAAATTACTTCACTTTTATTGCTTTAAATTATTTGCTTGAATATTTTGGCTTCGACGAGACAAGGAGGTTGTTAAATATTTTTCTGTCCATGTAGATATTTAGGCATAAGATAAATTAAATATTTCATAAGTGCTTTTGAATAAAATATTAACATATGCGTACAACACTGTTTCCACACATAAAAACCAAACAGTCGATTTTGTTACTATTTTAAATTGCTGTTACTATCGGTAAGTTTTGATAAGAACATATTTACAAAAACAAGTTATTTTAAACAACCATTTCCTATACATGGAATTAAATTTTATGTATGTATTTAACTTTAACAATAGTTTTGTTTTTTACTTAAATACTATCTATATTTTATATGCATATACACGGGTAATCAAAAAAGCCCAAAACAAAGAGACAAATCAATGCATGCAACTTAAAGATGATAAAATGCTTCTTTGTAATCCAGTTTAAACTTGATTTTTAAAATATTGTGCTAATTTGAACAAAATCAATTCTAAATCTCACTTAGAGCAGATACTAGACTTATAATGTAATCTAACATTGTGCGATAGTAATTCACTTTTATTTCAACATCCACAATTCCAGCATTGCCTGCTGGAACGGCAATTACTTTGAGACTTTCTACAGTTTGTCTACTGTACACGGAAACACATTTCCCATTTGACTTATCCTTCCAATTGTTAAGTAGATGCGTAGATGCAGCGTACACCAAGTTTCCTGTCACAAAGAGTACCTGTATTATCACGTTACCCATAAGGAATATTATGCATGCCATTCCAGCAACGCTCCACTGGATTTTTCTGATTCCCAGAAATATTCCTCCGGTACCTGCCATTACAAACAGGAACGAGCCTACTAGGGTCACCGTAATGCCGCTTATTTCTGCTGGCCTGAGCAAGTTGTGTACCACTTGTATTTCCTGATACAACAGAATGTGTCTTCGGTGCATTGTCGTTTTCGGAATCAAATTACGCATAAGTGCAATAAAGCACAGCACTATATGGCATGCTAGCATTGGTAGATTTCGAGAACTTATTGCAACTAACTGCGCAAAATGTAGCAATATTGGGTAGCGCATAAGTTTTAGTATTCTAGATGGATTGTAGGGCTCAAGCAGTATGGAAATAGGATCCAACTCTAAGTAGGTTATCATCATGCTAGTACTACAAGCACCCATTGTTTGGTTTACCGTAATATTTAGAAGTAGCCATCCAAGATAGAAGTTGTAGGATTTGTTTCCTAGTAAAGAGAAAGATCTTTAGTGTTAAAACTAAAACTGTTTTAAAAATAGTTTTACCAAGTTTGAAGCCTCCAAGCCATTGTTCTTCCTTGTCCAGTGCCCAGTTTGTAGCTTGTACAATATCTTTACCATAAATGTAACTTAAGACATCCACACTTAACGAAAATGACAATGCTGCTTGTTCCGCTAGTGCAACGGATAGGTAAAGGGGTGAGATTTTACTGTTACTACTATACACCTTGTAGAATTGTGACGTAGTTAGTAGCCAGCCAGAAAGCTTGTACATCATAGCCAGTGAATGATAAGCACAATGTTTTCCAGTTCCTTTGAATTCCCAGAGCTTTTGTTTATTGTTCCAACGGAGTGGATGCGGGTAAGCTAATTTGTCAAAGTACTGGTTTAGTGTGTATGCGTAAAATGGTAGCTTATGTAAAGGACAATGAATGTCTACTACGGATTTAATGCTTTTCATTTCAATAACATTAATTGTTAATACCAAAGCTAAGCAATTACAGAATGTGCTGAAATTTTAAAGAAACATGTCTATTGGATATGAGGTATTAGAAACTATTAAATTACTACACGAAAAACTTAATAGCTGCATGAATGTTGGACAACGTTTGAGCACAACAAGCAGACATTTTTGTTTGCTATGTTGGCTGGCTTCACTAGTAAAAAATCAATTTACAAGAAAAGCTATTTTAAGTAAAATTTTAAAAAGCTATTAGAATTACTCCATGACGTTCTATATATATATTTTAATGCACAAAGTTTGCTGTTCGTAAGTTGTATAAGTTTTAAAAGCTAATTTTTGATGTCGCCCACGTTGCTCACAAAAATGTTAGCAGTCGAAAAAAACATGTAATACTATGAAATTGAAAATTATTTTCAGGAAATTAAAAACATAAATGCAGTTTAAAGTTAATTTAGTCCATGTATATATTAAATTTGCAACTTACTGATAATCCTCCTTGCCGTGTAGTATTTCTGTAGTGCACATGGCTGGTTATATAATTTATCTGGAAAGGAGTAATGTATTTTGAATCGCATTTCCATTTTAGAGATAGACTATGAGCATTGGGAATATAGAAAACTTCAAAATCTAAGCGTTTCTGTTCTTTAGGAAAAATTTATAACTTAGTGACATTGTTGAAAATTTATAACATGACACTGAAATGCTACCAAACTGTTATAAGTAAAAAGATTGGAACTGAAAAAATTCTCTAAACATTAATGTTCGATAACAAGTATTATACATAAGTAACAAATGTTTTATTAATAATTGCATTTCCTGCATTGCATTTTTCACAATGCAACAAACCTGCAATAAGGCAAGATAAGTGAATCAGCAAACTGTAGACTTTACAGTTGAAAAATTGAATATTTAAAGCTGCTTTTTGAAATTCTTCTTGATAATTCTCCCTGAGTGACTTTGATACTAATTGTATTGACTTATTGACTCAACCACTACGTACAATAAAAATTATTGTAGTAGGTAATTGTACTTGATAAACGTAATTTCTCAATTCAAAAGTAGTAATCAGCTAAATATTATGTAATCTATGGAAGTTTGTGTAAATTTTAATAATACAAGTTACTTGCAATTTGAATGGTTGTTACATATCATGACGCAACATGACAAGTGCACTTGTAATAGTTTAACAGGTACTTTAGCTAGGTATGTGAATAATCAAATAAAGTACAATATTTTCTCTTAAACTTGGTGTGACTTTACTTAATGCAACAATACTATAAAACGTACCAACGTGGTTGTAGGCTGCTTAAAACATGCTGCGATTATTTTTGTTTTTAACACTACACTTGCTTTCAGTTAATATATTGTTGTATTGCTGTCAAGCCTCAATTTTCCTGAAAAATATTGCTTGTCCATTGCAACCATTTTTGAACACATTTAACAGTGTGGTTGGAGACGGAACAATTCAATCCACCAATTTGCGTGCTACTGACTCAGCGCGTAGTTATGATGAATATTTTGAGTGTTTTCATAGCTCGCCCTTCGTCAGTTTTATTCCACAAAATGTTCCAGAGGAAGGTGAAGACTGTAAAACATTTATACATCGGTACCATCAGACTGTGGAACATGTTTTTTCAAAACAACATTATAGCCCAGCGCAACGTATAACAATCGCTCCCTTTAAAAATCACAAAGAGGATAAATGGCAGGACAAATATTTCAACTATGAGTCCTTACTGGCAAATCTGACGTCACAATCATTGTTAACCCAGGATTGTCTGCGTCATGAAGGCTCAACTAAAAATAAATTTCGCGTTGCCCCATCCCAATACGTCATAGCGTTCATTCCAGATATCCTTCCAACATTGCTGCCACCAGATTTGTTTGTGTCGCTACCCCGCATTTTCCGGCCGTCTCGGATTGTACTAGTTTTGAGAACCGATGAAAGAAAATTAGCACTTTATAAAGCTTGCCATACTTGTGTAAACACAAAGCATAAAAATATTCATAGCATAAGTTTTGTGAGTAGTTTTGCTACATTGGTACTACTACCGGAGAATGCTTTGACAGGCAAATCAATTTGGAATAATTTATGGAATGTAAACCAGCTAAACAATTTTGGCGTTTACCCTGATAAAGGTTCGGTATTCGGGGCTCTGCGTGGTTGTCACTGGTTTGTAAAAACGGATAAACAAATTACTGCGTTTGACTTTTGCATTTCAGCGAGTGTATTAATATCACTTAACTGTACTTCATTTCCATGTGACAGTCTTCGCAAGAATCAACATTTTAGTCAGATATCCCCAGAAAAGCCAATAGAAATAGCAGCTAACCACTTTACTAATATAATGCCGTTTGGTACATGTCTGGAAGGAATTAAATTTATTACGATATTAAGTGTTCAAGAGAGTTCTAACAGAATCAATACTAACGTCGGGCAATTTTTACACTCTTTTCCGTTGGACATATGGGTAACCTTTGTTTGTGCAATCTGTTTGGTAGCAATGACTTTGCACTACGTCTCAAATAACAACTCGGACTCGTATCAAATGTGGCTCTATTGGTTACTCTCGGAAGCATTAGAAAAAGGAAATAGAATCCGAACTTTTGTGAATTCAAGAAATGTTATGCTAATATGTATTTGGTTCTTTTCCATGATTGTAATAAGAAACTTTTATATGTCAAACTTATACTCTAGCCTTACATTTTTCCCAGAACCAACTGACACACCAAAAACATTTTCTGATTTATTTGGGAATTCTAATAATTCCAATGGAAATACAGGTGTAATTCTGGCAGATTACATGCTAGGTATGGAAATAATAAACTATTGTAGTGTTATTACCCAAGCTGAAAAAGCTCAATGCAGAACATCAATACTACACAAAGCGCATATATTGGTACAACAAACAGGTGTAAGGCAATTGGTTTCAGCGTTCCGTGAACCAGATAAAGGAATTAGCTGCTTTCCTGGAGAAATGTTTGAGAAACGTATAAATAATGATTACGTGCAACCAAAAAACTGCGACATGTCAGAACGGGTAACCTTGATGTATGCCCTGGTGGGCCCGTATAGCTACAATGTCATGCAACTTAACTTACCACTCTTAGAAATGAGTGGTAAAAGAAAAATTGTGAAATCTGGTGCTGGACAACATGTATTTTTGTCGCGACTACTATTTTGGTCTTATCAAGAAAATTATCCGTTTATGGAAACTTTTATGATGAGAATTGGGTATTTGGACAGCAGTGGCTTATCATTTTATTTTAAGCTTTGTATAGACGTACGTTTGCAGCAAAATGTTCTACTACGTGCAAAGCGTTACGCCAAGTTTAATAAATCTTGGAATTTTTTCACGCTGTCATTTCTTATAGTGTCAGGGGCTAAAGTTGATGTAAGAGGATTTAATGTAACTCATGAAGAGGATGAAATGGTTAAGTTGAAAGATCTGTTGTCAGTATTTTTACTTGTTGGAATATTAATATATGCAGCACTATTTGTGCTACTGATTGAATTAAATGTTAAAAGTAGATTAATTAAAAAAGGTTTAAATCACTGAGACCCAGATCTATGTGTAACTAATTAATAAGTATACTTAATCCAGTCACACTGCACCTGACCAATAGTTTTTTTTGCAGTAGGTGAGCAGCGTGGTTTCACATATCATTAGTAGTTACTGTAAATGCAACATGATTAGGATAGTTTGTTCTGTTTTATTAACACTTGTAATTCATGTTTCAATTGCTGATTACAAATCACAATATGGTTTATAAAGCGCACACGATTTTTACATTTGGATTCCTTTATACAGCTGAAATAGGACAACATATTTATACCTAACTCCAACATGCATTCTGTGCGAATCAATGTTATTTAGTAGTTTACGTTTGCTATAAAATAATGTCTTCATTGTTTAAAACATTGTTACTTTATCTGGAAGAGATTTTCCACCGGATACAAAGACATTATATCGTTTTTCAAATGACGCATGCAAAACTATACTTGACATTTTATGACGTTTTTAAAGCACATTTTACAACAAAAGAATTATTTCAGCCACTTGATAGATCACCTCAATTTGCAATAGTTTGAACCTTTTTACGTCAAACTATTTCGCAAACAGTGAGCACATTATTTTAGCAATATTAAAGCATTAAGTAGTCACATATAAAGTGAATTTGTATATTAGGCATGGTTGCTATTCTAATAATATGTGTGTTTAAGTGTCTTTTGAAACAAAATTGCACTTAGGATTTAATACAATTTTTCGAAGTAAAAATAATTGAAAACTCACTTTACACTAATTTAATCAAATTGTGTAACAGAAAATGTGAGCATAAATGCATTGGATGTTTAAATGGAATTTAAAAATTTAATACTTATTCCTTTCCTGATAAAATTTCAGCAAACTTTAACCATTTAAACCTACTGAACATATCTTTTTAAAAAGTGGCTAACCATTTAAATTTTTTTCAATATTTTGGAACATTGTTTCAAAACATGTATTTGCTTACATTTTACATAGTTGTTGATAAATGGGGCGTTTTTAAGGCGCTCAACACTTAATTTTGATGAGTATGGGCGTGCCTAATTTTTATGCTCCAAAAATCAGTCGCATCACACTATTTTTCAGAAAAAGGTTCGTATCACAGGATCAGCGCAACCAGAAAATTATTCAGTGACTCGTAGGCAGTTTTAGCAGTTATTTGTCAACTTTATTAAAGAGTAATTTATTATTTTACAGAATTAAATGGCCAAATAGACACAACGACAAAATAGACAAACTTGCTCTTGGCAAGGTAAAAAGGAGAGTAGTAGTAATGGGTTTGGTGGTGGTGGTGGAGCTCTGCTGCTCTTGCGGACGAGGATGACGATTGACGATGATGATTTTTGGGGTGTGAATTCTGCTGCTGCTGCTGGATGTGCTCAGCACATGTCTCCCAAATTTTAAAAACTGATTCCCTCCGCAGGTGCCGAGGCAATATGGACACCACCGTTCCAATACCCAAAAAGTAGCCAATTTTGCAATATACTCCCACCAGCGAAACAGGTTCCGTAGGTCCTGATTGGCTCCACAAGGCAAAATGGTGAGAGGTCAATGGAGGAAGAGACGATAGCCTATTTCAACTGCTTCATTTTTTTTTTGTTTTATTTTATATTTGGGACGCTGAGAGCCGGTATATTTCACCCCTCCACCTCTTGCTTCATGGCATACAGCCGTTGAGCTGGTCTCAGGGTTACTCCAGCCCTCGTTCGGACCCTAAATAGGCGTCCTAGTCCATCTCTGCTGGGCAGTGTCTCTTCGATAACTCCAAGCGGCCAGTCGACACGCTTGGCATTCTCAGTCTCGACGAGGACGATATCTCCCACTTTCAGCTCCACAGTGCCCCTTTTCCCCATTTCACCACGCAGGAACCCCAAATACTCCTTTCGAAATCTTGACCGGAGAGCTTCCCGAAGGTTTCGAAGCCTTCTAAACGCAACTCGAGTTGCTTTGGAGTCCCTCAAATCCGCCTCTGGCAGATGTAGCTTTCCACAGGAACGCACAAAGTGGTTGGGTGTTAGAGGCATAGGATCGTCCACGCTTTCAGATTGGTAGGTGAGGGGCCTACTGTTTAGGCAATCTTCTACTTCCACCAACATAGTCTCCAATTCCGCGCGGTGGACCACTCTTTTCCCCAGGATCCTTCGGAGGAGCTGCTTCATCAGTCCTATAAGCTCCCACCAACCCCCCCACCAGGGAGAAGCTGGGGGATTGAACCGCCACTGGATCCTGGACACCGCTGCATACTCCTTCATCTTTTCCAGGCTGGAACTTGACAATGCCTTCGCCGCTGCCACAAATCCCCGGGCATTATCCGAGTAGACCACTTATCCGGTCTACCTCTCCGTGAAATAAAATGCCGAAAGGCTCGTAGGAATCCATCCGCCGATAAAGTGTCCACGAGCTCAAGGTGAACAGCTCGGTAAGTGGCACAGGTAAACAGCAGCACCCATGCCTTTTCACCACCGCGCAAAATCAGTGGTCCAGCTGCATTCACGCCTGTCACAGCAAACGGGGGCCCCAAATTCGTCCTTTCTTTTGGTAGTGGGGCTTCAGTCACTACACTTTTCTTTGCCAAGTAGCGGCGGCAGGTCCAGCACTTGGTGATAACACTTCTCACGGCTCTTCTGCCGTTTATAATCCAAAATCGTTCTCGGAGCAAAGCCAACAACGCGCTGGTACCCGCATGACAGTTCCGGAAGTGCTCTAATCGGATCAGCCGACTTGTAAACTCGTTTTTGTCTGGCAGCAGCAATGGAAAGGTAAATTCTTCGTCATCCTCCATGGATAGACGAGTTCGGGTGTGGAGAAGCCCTTCATCTTCCAGTTCTGGCTTCAACTTCTTCATCCTCTCTGGATTCTGCCGGAACTCTTCCTGTACATATTTTATGAGGACTTTCTCCGCCACTTTCAGGTCCTCAGCACCCAAACTAAAACACAACTTTTCTTGCTGGTGTTGCTGGGGAGAATTCACATCTGGAGTTGAATTTGCTGTCACCCTCTTCTCTTTAATCTTCTTCTGAATTCGGATGAGCACAGCAAGTGCTCTGACCGTTTTTATGTGGCTGGATCTCCTCAGGAAGCGTAAAACAGCATCATCATCAGCTGTAGTGACCAAAGCTGCTGTCACAGTCTTCTTGCGCTCCTTGTCCACCAGCTCGACATCAGGAATCTCCTCGGAACTTGGCCACTGTGACGGAGGATAGCGTAGCCATTCAGGTCCCTCCCACCATCGAGATTCAATCAACTTTCGGGCTGAGCAACCCCGTGACGGCAAATCTGCAATATTCTCTTTTCCCGGAATATGCCGCCAGCTGCTCACTTGGGAAATGGCACGGACTTTCTCCACAGCATTGCTAACAAAAACTCCCCATGGCCCAGCACCTCTGATCCAAGCAAGTGCTGTTGAGGAGTCTGACCAGAGCGTCATAGGCAATTTGGGATTGCCAATATCCTTCAAAACCGTCATCAGCAGCCGTGACGCCAACACACATGCCACTAGCTCCAGCCGGGGAATCGTGAGCACTTTCTTGGGGGATACCCGGGACTTTGCAGCCAAAAGGAACACTTTCACTGTTCCACATCTTTCCACACGGAGGAATACCGCTGCTGCTGTTGAGAGTGATGATGCATCACCAAATGAGTGCAAACTGCACTGTGCATCACCTCCAAATTCCACATGTCTGGGGACCTTGAGCTCTGCTAACTGGGGAATCTTAGCAGCCCATTTTAGCACGTCAGCTCTCAACTGCTCGTCCAACTTTGTGTCCATACCCAGCTTTCCCTCGTGGCACCTCCTCAGAAGCAGCTTACCTCCGAGGGTAAATGGACAGGCGAATCCAAGAGGATCGTAAATAGAGTGGACTAGTGATAGCACATGACGGAGGGTTGGCTCATCTGCTTTTTTTGTGATTGCGTTGCTCACATCCAAAGCCAACGTGTCATCCTTCTTGTTCCACAGCAGCCCCAGCACCGATGAGACTTCTTCGTCTTCCTCCTCATCCAAAGATCCAAACTCCCACCCTCGAAGGTCAAACTGCGCTGGAAGAAGAAAAAAACTGCTATTCGCTGAAAATCCTTTGCCTCATCCAGCGTATCAAAACTGGCAACGGTATTGTCCACGTAAAGTGACTGGAGGAGGACATCTGCTACTGCTGCTTCTTTCCCCGTAAACTTTTTCAAATGATGGCGCAGGATGGCTGCCAATAAATAAGGGGTTCCAGTTTATTCCGAAAACGACTCTGCAATGCTGATACACTTTCAGCAGCTTGCAGGACAAGTCGGCCCAACACAAAAACTTCAGGAACTTCCGATCAGCTGACTGGACGCTGATGTGCTGGAAGGCCTTCTTTATGTCCGCCAGCACTCCAGTTCTTCTTAGCCGGAAGCGGGTCAGGATCGGAGGTATCAGCTCCAGTAGGTTAGGGCCTTTGTCAAGGCAATCATTAAGGGACAATTTACCCCTAGCCTTTGCAGATCCGTCGAAAACAGGCCGGATGGGGGTAGTGCTGCTGCTCAACTTTACCACAGCTCGATGCGGTAAGTAGTGGCCGCTGAACGATGATGAGGATGGACTTTCCTCTTCGTTCACCTCCTCTATCATCCCATCCTCCTCCCACTGCTTGAACAGTGCATCATACTGCTGTAGGTAACCTTTTGCCTGGAGATCCTTCGTCATCATCTTCAACCGCTTTTCAGCTGCATAGCGGTTTGACGAAAGTTTCTTCTTTGCTTCCACAATCCAAGGAAGGCAAACTTGGTATCGGCCATCTTCCAGCTGTGCCACAGTTTTATCAAAATGCTGCTGTGTGGCTTTCTCCAGTTCCTCCTTACTTTCTCGTTCCTTTGGGCATTCAATGCCAATCGCCTCCAGACTCCAAAGCGCTGAGAGGGGATTTCCTTCGACGTGGAGGAGGGAAGTGCTGACAAGCATGGAACTTGTTTGTCTCCGAGGGGGAACAGGGAACTTTCCAGAGGGTACCCAACCCCAAACTGTTTCTATTGCTGCTGGACCACCTTCCAGATTCAGGATTTTGCCAGTGTAAAGTCGGGACACGATGTCGTTCCCAAAAATTATCTCGATGGGGTTGCCATCCAAGTCACTAAATGTGACCCCATTTTTCCTAAACTCTTCCAACCACGGACCACTGGGCACATGAGCAATATCACTGGCTATGGCGTCTGTTAGGTAGACGTCAAAGTCGCACATGTGTCTTCCTTCTAGGTCGGAGACAAAAAACTTAGCCTTTTCTTTTTGTTGCGGTGCTGACTTCTTTGCACCGAAAACCTGTTGACAGAAAGTGTCAAAGCCGGCTGGTTTAGCTCCTAACTCTGCTGCTGTGGTTACTAAACCAAAAGATTTCTGGGACCCTCCATCCATTGCTCCACGGGCTCGTCTCACTTGACCATCAGGACCATGTATAAGGATATATAGGGACTGGAGGGGTGTATCCGGTGAACTGTTATAAACAGTCATGCTGGTGGTGGACTTCTCTGGCTGCTGTGGGGGAGGTGCATCTGCTACTGTTGCTGCCGCTGCTGTTGAGGAAGATGATGAGGGACAAGGGTTAGACTTCCCTTTTCCCTGAACTTTGTCCAAACTGGGACACACAACCACCATGTGGTACTGTTGACACAAGGGACACTTTAGCATGTTCCTGCACCTTTTCCCAGGATGATTCCGGCCAAAGCATTTCCAACAACCGTGTTTCTCGGTGAGGATGGCCTTCTTCTTCTGGAAACTCATCCCCAAGGCAGGTTTGCACTCCTCTCCCCTGTGGTTCCCATCACAGAACCAGCATGACAAAGTTTTCTCTTCTCCTCCATAAGCTGCACCTTTTCCTCCCTTTCCTCCACCATTAACTGCTTGGAAAAGTGATGATGATGTAGGCATCTCTTTATTTTCCTTCTTAATTTTCTGCTTCTTGTTGTTGCTGCTATCGCCTCCACTGCTACTGAAGGTGAACTGGGCCAGGCTCCGGTCCGTCAAATTATTCACCTCCTCCTGGAGGAATTTCATGAGGGGCTCAATCTCCTCCTTGTAGTCTCCGCTACGCTGCCATGCCTGCAAAACTTCTGCTGGGAGACACGCTTCCACCACCGGGTAGAGCACCTGCTCACACTTATCCCGGGTGACTCCCAGTGTCTCTAGATTCCTCATCTGAGACGAAATAGTTGTGACAAGGTCGGCAAAATCCATCTGTTTGCCCGTTGACGCCTCTATCACTAACTGCAGCAGGTCTCGAACGTAGACCTTTACAAGGGTTTTTGGTCGCCCAAATCTCTCCTTCAAACTGTCGACGGCTGCAGAGTAATTGGCCGCACAAAAAGGGAAGCTCTGAAGTAGTCTTTTTGCTGCTGATCCCTCTTTTGTTGACTGGAGGAGGTAGTGGAACTTATCTGTCGTTGTCAACTTTGCGTCAGAGTGGATATCCTCAAACGCCGCCCAAAACGCTAGCCATTCCCTCACTTCTCCGGAGAACTGGGGTAGTTCTCTTTTTGGTAGGCGGGTTTTCAGGGAGGAATCTGCTGGTGTTGCCGACGATGATGATGATGATGAGGAGGCTGCTGAAGAGAAATAGGATGCGGGCAATAATCTGGCCACCTTTCTTTCAAATTTACAGTAGTCTCTATCATGTTCTCGAATTTGATAGGACAACTCGTCCAGCTCATCACTCCGTTTCTCACGACACAGGTTATCTTGGTGCTTGGTGGCGGCGTCGTTGTAGGCTTTATGAGCCCTTCGATAACACGCCCACTTATAATCCAGATCGTCCTTGTCAATTTGGTCTTCCTCCAAAGCATCCTCCACTTCACCTTTGTCATCGAGCAGGCGTTTATGCTTCGTCGCCACCAGCATGCCGTAATCCGCCATTTTTCTTCCGGTGGGTTTTGGGGTTCCGACTCTGTGTCAGTGTTGCTCAACTTTCTGATTTTCTCCTTGAAAGACAACTTTTCAGGATCCACAATATCGGACTTTTCTTCTTGACCCTCCAGCTTGACTGCTCACAAAACTAAAACTTCCAAAAAAGTCACAAAAAATCACTGAAAAACACTGATTAGTCACTGATCCTGGCAGGTTCGCCAGTAATGTGATAAATGGGGCGTTTTTAAGGCGTTCAACAGTTAATTTTAATGAGTATGGGCGTGCCTAATTTTTATGCTCCAAAAATCAGTCGCATCACACTATTTTTCAGAAAAAGGTTCGTATCACAGGATCAGCGCAACCAGAAAATTATTCAGTGACTCGTAGGCAGTTTTAGCAGTTATTTGTCAACTTTATTAAAGAGTAATTTATTATTTTACAGAATTAAATGGCCAAATAGACACAACGACAAAATAGACAAACTTGCTCTTGGCAAGGTAAAAAGGAGAGTAGTAGTAAATGGGTTTGGTGGTGGTGGTGGAGCTCTGCTGCTCTTGCGGACGAGGATGACGATTGACGATGATGATTTTTGGGGTGTGAATTCTGCTGCTGCTGCTGGATGTGCTCAGCACATGTCTCCCAAATTTTAAAAACTGATTCCCTCCGCAGGTGCCGAGGCAATATGGACACCACCGTTCCAATACCCAAAAAGTAGCCAATTTTGCAATAATAGTAATAACTTGCATTGTTGTGACATATTCTCTAGATTTCGCTAGCTGCCCTTTGTTACCAATTTTAAACAAGATTAAAGAATTTTTTGATGACTGCACAATTCAGATAAAAAGTTTCGCTAATTTTGATAATAAATTTAGTTTCGATGATTACTTAAACTGTGCTCGTTGGTCGCCATCGGCAACCTTGTTGCCGGTGAGTTCACCAACTAATCAGGGTAATTGTGAGCGTTTTAGATTTACTTACAATCGAAATTTAGAAAAAGTGTTTACAAAACAACGACATAGTTCTTCTTGTCGTTTGGAAATTTCTCCTTTCAAAAATCAAAAGCTATTGAAGTATGACACACTGGGGACAGGGTATGTAAGCAGCGGCATATGGGGTTTTACAATGGTAACAATTTTATTTTTTTAAAGTGTTTTAAAACAACTTGTGTCAAAAGTTTTTATGCACAATTAAAGAGCATTGCTAGAAGTACATTTGTGAAAAATATCAGAATTTTTGGGCAACTTTTTGCAAAAACTCCTATACTGTCCCATGTTAATTTTCGGTTTTTAAAATTTTTTTGTAGGCCGTATAATACAGTTTCGGGCCCTAGAGTTTGTCCTAAGCTGTTCTACATAATTAGAAGTTTATAAAGAATTTTACCCCATATCTCTATCTTGTAAGCGTTTTGAGATAACCAGCATTTAAGATTTGCTGCTAATTGTTGGAGCATAGCTGGGCAACACCTTCCTGTCCCAAAATTTCAAATTCCAGAAACTTTCTCCAGAAACAGAAACAGAATATAAAAATAAAATTGTTACCATTGTAAAACCCCATATGCCGCTGCTTACATACCCTGTCCCCAGTGTGTATGACAATGAAAATGCCGATTCCTTAGCACGTTATATCTTTCCAACAACCGAGTGTCTTTATCAGAGTGAGCGGTTTCAAGAGAAAAGTCAAAGTGCAGCACCCAAATGGGCTATAGTTTTCATACATGAAATCTTTCCTGCATCGGAACGTTTAAACATGTTCTTAGAAATGCCACGAATATTTCAAGTCTCTCGTGTAATATTTGTTGAGAGTTTTGAAGAAAAGCTAAAACTATATAAAGCATGTCCATTGTGTGATAAAGAACTAGATAGCCATCATGATAAGTTTTTAAATCTACTCGGTAGGCATGGTAAGCTAGTGCCACTTTCTGAACACGCTTTATCCAGTTTAGCAGCATGGAAGGATTATTGGAAAGTAAATAGTTTAAACAAATTCGGCAATCACTACGATTCTAATTTCATATCTAATATCATTCCTAACTGTTATGGATACAGGAAACCTCATCAAATTGATATAAGTTCATTTCACACTTGCACAACCTATACTGTCTTGGAATCATTGAACTGCACCTCAGTGCACTGTGATAATTTTCGTTCCATGAATCTACATTTTAGCAAGTATTCTGTGGTAGATACATCAAACTCCAAAACCTCTGTCGTCAATGGGGTTCCATTTGGCACAATTCTTGAAGGAATTCGATTTGATACAATTTTAGGCCTAGAAGAAAGCTTTGGACGAATTATTTCAAATGCTGTAAAGTTTTTTCGATCGTTTCATCTGTTCATCTGGATTGCATTATTTTGTACGTTCTGTTTTGTTTGCATAACCTTACACAAAATTTCAAATGACAGCATAAGTACCTACCAACAATGGATGTACTGGTTATTATCTGAAGCACTGGAAAAAGGGGAATGTAAACGAGAGTATGTAAACCCAAGAAATTGTTTGTTAGTTTTTATTTGGATATTCTCAATGATATTACTCAGAAATTTCTACACATCTGAAATGTGCTCCTGCCTTACGGTTGCACCGGAGCCAACTGACATACCAGAAACGTTTGATGACTTATTTGAACTTACAAATAAATTAGGTAAAAATCCATGACTGGTCGCGTGCTATGTCGAGATCTAGAAACGTATTGCGGTTCAATGTCGTTCGAGAAAGCAATATTGTGCAGATCTAAATTTCTATCATCAATACATTTCGTGTCATATGAAATTAGTCTCACCGACTTGGTTTCAGCTTTTAGCCAGGAAGACCAGCAGCTTGAATGCAGCATTGAAAATAGTTTTGATTTTATGTCTTGGAGTGGACACTTTTGTAAAATGCAAAAGCGCATAACCTTGTTATATGAAATTATAGGGTCTTCTGACGAAGAAGATATGCGATTTAAGGTGCCTCTACTGGATGTATATAGCAACAGAAAGATTGTAAAGAAATCTAAATCTCCTATAATATCACGGTTACTCTTTTGGTTTTACTACGATAACTATCTGTTTATGGAAACTATTGTGATGCAAATGGGCTACATGGAACAAAGCGGGATACCTTTGTTGCACAAGCGCTTTTTTGCAGAGCCTAAGCTACAAGGGTCATTGAGGGCAAACCTTGCCCGGGCCGGGCCCTTGTCAGGTGGTGATGGGGCCGGGATTTTTTTAGCATACCAACTGTCCAACTTAATTTAGAAGCATAGAAAAAAATATTTTCGTGTAAGTACTACGCAGTTTTAATCATTTTTCAGTTAGATCGAACCGAACCATTCAAGCATCATACAGTAACAATTATTGGATTGAACGTTCATAATTGCAAATCAGTGTCAGGCGCATTCTTTAACAAGTAATTTACCTTTCTTGTTTGCTGTAGTAACTAAACTCAGCTATAAAGTTATAAGCTGTCAGGGATTAAGCTCGAAAACATAGATAGGTTTTTAGTTGTAGTTTCTCCCGGATAGAAAACTGACTCGTATATCCAACAGTAGCTCGTTGCCAAAACGTTTTAGCTGATGTTGTTGAATACAAATTACACAGATTGGTAGAAGCGAAATAGTTTTGAAAATGCGAGATAATATTTAGTACAATTTCTGTTTAAAGGGTAATGTTTGTACAGGAAATTCCAAAAGCTTCACTGGTTGTCACAAAGGCACTTCAGGTCAACGATTTACCAGTTTGAAAGTTTTGTGGTACTTACCCGGAGATATTTTTCTTCTAAATATATATCTGAGGGAGGTACTGGTGAAATTTTCTGATACAGTTAACTAAATTTAATGGACTTTCCATAAAATGTCAGTAAATTTTAGATTACCGGGTCAAATCAATTTATAATTGTAAAAACACGGAAGGTTAAAAAGGCCAGAAGCTTTCACATAATCGTTCTCTATGAATTAATTTATTTTTATTTAAGATTTTGAACACATATTTTGATGAAGCGATTGAAAGTTTAAAATTTATTATTTATTTATTTAGAAATATTTATAATAATCTTATGCCGCGGTTTTTAAAAACAATCAAACAAAAGCTTGCTTCTGTTGTTAACTTAAGTAATTAATCAAATAGAGCTTAAAACGAAAATTTTAAGGTTTGTATCATAGAAGTAAAAAATGTTTCAGTGTGGTCGTGTAAAAGCTTGTTTTAAATATCTTATCTATTCTGGAAAACTTCTAGTGTTTTCTGACAAGCATACATTTTCCAAGTTCAAATTTAAAAAACGCACTGTCGTCGGTGTGCACAAGTGAGGGGTTATTGCTTTGCGTCTCTTTGAAAGAAATATTGCAAATGAGTCGTATTTTGATAAAATCGTTAACAATTTAGACAGCTTTTAGAAAAATGCAATTAAACTGATCCTATTTGTATTAATAATACACTTATATAGTCTACCAACAATTGGCAAGTACATGATTATGGGCAAATTATGTTTTGAAAATCATATATTGCAAAATGCGTTTTAAGAGGTTCGACCTTAATGTAACTTTTTTAATTAGAAAATTGCTTTGCCCGGGCCGGGCCTTTGCTAGTTTAGCTACTGCTTTTGATATCCCGATTCAAAAAGAGGTACTGTTAAAAGCAAACTCCAGGTTCAACAAGTCATGGAACTTTTTCACGCTGGCATATGATTTGGTTGAAGGGGCTTACTACAAAGTCAAATTGTATTCCACCAATAACGAATTGGAAACAATCAAAATTGGAGATGTCTTTTCATTTATTGTAATTTTTGGAATATTATTAACTGTATCATATTTAGTAATTTTATGTGAAATATTGTATGTTAAATGTCAGCAAATCATAAAATGAAGTGTATCCAATTATATCAAACAAAATTGTATCTAAAACAAATGCTGTCATACTAAAATTTATTACTAATCTTCTAAATTCAAACTTCATCTGACATTTATTTATATAAAGCATTTCAAAATATTCAAGTGTGCTCTGTTGCACGTGGATTGTTGCGTCAAAACTATTACTGATTGCAGTACTAAGACGTAATCGAATTTCACAAGCCACAAATAAACAAAGCATTCTTATTTGACAACCACATAATTTGATTACTTGGTGATAAGTAACTCATCTAAGTATCCTGAGAAACATTTTTAGGTGTTTTTGTTTTTGTGTCTGCGGTCGCATTAGTTTGATTACTTGACTGTCAATTTTATTTTGCAAATTAATGTATCATATAAAGAGTAATTTTCTAAAGCATGTTAATCTGGTAAGTCTAGTGTCTTATGAGTCAAAAGTTTTGACTCAAAACAGCATATGCTTTTTATTCATAAAACATTATTTTTATTCACTATCCTACTACCTGTCGTTTGTCAGTATTGATAATGAACTTATTTCAAAAAGTATTATTTTTCAATTTAGTCATTTTTTGTTCAGGTATAGTTGCCACTAATGTTAATTGTCCATTAAAATATGCTTTTGGTAAAATCCTTCCCTTAATCGGAACTTGCACAAAACGAATGTATAAACTTCCGGAATCATATCTAAGTTCACCCGTTGAACACTACTACAACGATTGCTTCCCATTATTGACAGGAATTGTAATTATTCCAAAATTTGTGGCACCCCAAGAGATAAACTGCACTACCAAAAGACAGAATAATATAATACTATATTATTTGCAATTATATAGCAAACTTCGCTATAGCAGTAAGTGCACTTTTGAAGTTTATCCATTTCAAAATTTCCCAGTTATTTACTCCAAAGAAAAAAATCGCTTGTTGCTGTCGGACGAGAAATGCAAAACTAAATATGACAATGGGGACAAAACATCTATACCTCCTACTTACGCTCTATTATACGTTTTTCTAGATTGTATTTCTAATTCGAAAAATCTTGCTAATTTACTACTTGAATTACCAATGTCGTATACGTCAACTAAATTAATAGTAGTGCATGGAACGTTGACATCCAAAAATGATCAAGCTTACTGGGGATGCTACATCTGTTCCAAGGATAACCTAGTGTCAGCGTACCCATGGGGTAATCATTACAGTGACATATACTCAACCGTAGTTTTACTACCAATCTCTGAAAACAGCTTTCATTGTGTCAATTGCTGGAATAATTTATGGTCAACGCATTTGCTAAATGGCTTAGGATCTGAAGGCAGCAATCAGAAAATTTTCGAACTACATTCTAGTTGTTACGTACACAGAAGGGAAATCGTAACCTCTTATAATTCACGTCTGCATTTCTACAGAGAGTGTTTGAAAATTAATATTTTGATATCCTTAAATTGCACCAATACCGTCTGCGCAAATTTTGTTTCTGGTAGTTTTAATGTATTACGGGCTGAGCATATAACGCTGGATTCTAAATTTCGGCCCGACCTATTCCTACCATTTGCTACAGATCCAACTGGCATTAATTTTGTGGTGGTGTTAGGCTTAGACGAAAGTCAAGTAAGAACTGGCTCAACCATTGCCGCTCTTTTAAAACCCTTATCTGTATTTGTGTGGATCTGTTTGGCTGTTTCTATAATTTTCCTTGTTGTAATACTGAAGTTTTTAAATCAAGAGGTGGAAATAATAATTTGGTTGTTTTGGCTTGTTGCAGAGTTATATGAAACAGGTGAAAGCATTTCTAAACTTAAGTTGCGAAAAGAAACAGCCATTATGATCTGCTGGGCTTTCTCCATGATAACTGTAAGAACCTATTACACGTCTGAAATGTATTCATACTTAACCGTAACCCAATACCCAAACGATGTACCAACATCTTACGTTGATCTATTTTTAAGGAAGAACAATCATTTTGGCATTAATGTAGCAGAGTTTACAGCCAGAGCACTAATGCAAAATCATTTATACAATTTAAAGCTATCAAGTCAAACAAAAGAAGCTAAAAAGTTTGAAGATACTGTTTTCAAACAAATGTATATTGTGCCCCGTTACACTTTCATTTCAAATCTAGTGAAAACTTTTAGGGATGGTGGAAATCATAAGTGTATTTTTCACCAGAACGGAAAACTTAATAGCACCGAGGCATATTGTGACCTAAGTAAACGTGTTAACATTCTCTATTCTGTGCTTGGAACGCAACAACCACTTGACTTTTGGTTGATGTTACCACTATTGACCATCTTTGGAAAAAGAAGAATTGTCAAACCAAAAGCTAATGAGAACTTTTTAACCTTTCCCCAGTTTTGGTATGCCAATGATAAATATTTTTACGTAGAGCTTTTTAAAACCCGACTGGGTTTAATGGAAGCTAACGGACTATCTCAGTTATATAAACGGTACTACGACACAATGTTGCAAATGGAACAACTGCAGGTTGCAGGAAACTTTAGTAAAGCTTGGAATTATCTTTATTTAGCAACAAAATTAATGTCTAAACAAAGTTTATCCTCTATTGAAAGTTTAGCGAAAAATGAAATAGCAGTTTCTGCGACTATAAGCGATCTTAAGGCAGTTTTTGTATTGTATGCCGGATTTGTATCCCTGGCATGTGCAGCATGGATTATTGAAATGGTTTTGAGAAAAACCAAAAATTCGGAGTTTTAAGGAGAAGGACCCGGTTTTTCGGTTTTTGTTGGAAAATAACCAATTTGTAGTGTTTTCAAGGATGCTGATTTCATTCAGAATAAAATATTTAACTTTTTCTTTCGAGAAAATTTACATTTATTCAAAAAAGCATTACAAATCCCATCAAAATCATCCCCAAAATCTTATCCACCTCCACCCTAATCCCCATGTCCTTATCATCCCCTTCCTCCTCAATCTGGCCCTGTGCTCCTTCTCCATTTCCCCTTCCCCCAATTTCCTTAGGATCCCTACAAACCTCCAACCTTCTCGTTTGCCTTAATTTACACCCCGGACTACCCGGTATCAACACATTGCAAGCCACCTCAGTATCCGCAAAGCAGCAACAAGGCCCTTCATTATTCCAACTGCTGCACACAATTTCCTTGCTCGTTGGCCAAAAACCGCCTCCGCATCCACCTCCACTCGAGAGGTTGGTACATCCGCCTCCAAATCCTGCTAACGAATCCGGTTCCAGCAAAATGCTACAATAATTTTGGCCATGACCACAAGTCTCCTCCGAAGCATTCCCTTTTTTACACACACCTTCAACCAAAAAACCGACGTAAAAATTATTTAACTCACCGAAATTTCGGTTTTTTCTGGAAATAATTTTTACCCGGTTTGCAAAATCCCGGAGGTGCCCTATCCTTAAAAATGCTCAGTTTACAAGCCTCCTCCTTCACCTCATTTCTACTCAGGTCGTTACAAGCCACCTGCGCATTTCCCAAGCAGCAGCAGTGACCACCGGGCAAAGTGCATGCAATCTTGTCAGGTTTTCCAATCAATGGACCCTTTTCCCGGGAGCCACAACCCGCCATACAGCCCCCACCATACGTTTTGGAACCGCCTCCCGTCAGGTTAAAGGCACAGCCCGTGTGATTCTGTGAGGTGCAGGTTTCCTCCGTGTCATCCTCTTTGAAACACTTGATACCCGTGGCGGAGGAGAGAGGAACCTCCAAAAGTAAGGTGATGACCAGGAGGCTACCCGCAACCACCAATAAAGACGGTAGATTTTTTAATACAAAAAACATGGCAAATTTTTTTAGACACCGAAAACCCCGATTTTTTATGAAAAATAATTCAAAAGGTCATTTTTCAATCTTGACAGCGTATCACCTGGATTTGCTTTTTCATTCAAAAATATTTTATAAGCTTGGCAACCGAAATCACCGAGAAATACCGGTTCACGCGGGTTGCATTTCGCTCCTGACTTGTTGTCGGTTTTTTTACTTCCGGAATTCATTTTGACTGCGGTTACGTTGACGACTAGGATAAAAGGCAAAATGGAGTGCAGAGCATTCATCATCTTTGCATTTATTCATGCGCTTAGGTGGAAGGACAACAACTGGAATGTCCACCGGTAAGGAGGACGACTGGACGACCCTAGGGTTATCTTCATTGTCCTTGCCATTCGCCATTTTACAGTCTAAGCTTACGCTATTTAGATTTAACGTTTGTGTCGTTTTATTTATCTAAACAGAATGTTAATGAATGAATGGTTTGAAGACAATACTGAAGATTACAAAACCTAGAGTTAATTGGCATAACCATGACGTAATCATAATATCTGGTACGTGTATTAAAGTATCAATATTCCAAACAAATTTGTGACCCCATTTCCAAGCCAACAACATTTCCAAATGACGTAAATATAGAAATAATCAAACTAAAAACGTAAATATATGTACTTTAAAATTGACGTATTACAAACTTAATTTATTTTACTATTTATTCAAGTGATTCAACTGTCAGTGTCAGTCATTACAAATATTGGGTTTTCTCTTAAGAGCCATTGGAATAAAAATTATATATAAAGTATAAAATTTTATTCTTAAAAATTAAAAATTACATTCTTTACATCTATGCTAGACACCATTTCAACCTCATATATTACAGGTATATATAAATTTATACTATGTTCAAATACTTTCTACACATAAAACACCAGTGGCTCATAGCCTATGCAATTTTTCACTCTTCCTATTGCTACAGGTCAACCATTTTTGAAAATGTTACATGTCCATTGTTACCATTTTTAAACAAGCTTCAGAGCGTTATTGAACACGGTACAATCCAGGCAACCAATGTACATTCCACTGATTCCAAATTTATCTTCAGTGCATATTTTGATTGTATTCGGAGCTCACATTTTGTCAGTTTTATTCCGAAACGTTCTCCAAATCAAAGTGAAGATTGCAATGCGTTTACACATTCCTACCACAGGCTAATGGAGCAAGTATTTTCCAAGCAGCGTTACTCTTTAGTACATCGAATTACAATAGTCCCATTTCAAAACCCAAGGCTTGATGATATAGACAAATCTGCCAAAGAAAATTTCACCTTTGAATCTGTGCTGAGAAACCTGACGTCACAATCTCTACGTACTCAAGACTGTCTTCATAAGGAAGGTTGGATTTGGAACAAAACTAGAATAGCTGTGTCTCAGTATGTTATACTTTTTATACCAACAGTTTTACCGACATTTCTCCCTCCAAATTCTTTTCTTCAGTTACCCAGAATTTATCGATTTTCTCGTGCTATACTAGCAGTGAAAGTACACCATGAAGGTCTTGCACTTTATAAATCATGTCAAACTTGCACGACCACAATTGACCTTTCTATCTTCACGGGTAAACACGTTCTGCTGGTTCATCTTTCTGAAGTCCTCTTATACAGCAAAACGACTTGGAAAAGTATTTGGAAAATAAACAAGCTGAACAACTTTATGGTCAAAGTTAACGATAGAAATATTCCTATTTCTACACGTGGTTGTCAAGCCTACACAAAAATTGGGCGATATTTTTTACCTTCATTTGATTCTTGCATGAAATTTGCCATATTAGAATTCCTAAACTGCACATTATCTCCTTGCTATAATTTTTACTTGAATGATCTGTTACTTAGCAAAACGTATTCAACCAGACAAAAGAATTTTAAACCGGGTGCGCTTCATTTATTGCCGTTTGGAGTCTTTTTAGAAGGAATTAAATTTGTTACTATTCTAAGCGTCGATGAAAGCAAGGAAAGAATCAATACAAACGTTGGGCAATTTCTTCAACCATTTTCGGTTCATGTTTGGCTGGCCTTGTTTAGCTCATTGTGTATTGCAACAACAACTTTACAATACACTTCAAACAAGGCATCTAAAATTAATTGGCTGCATTGGTTGATTGCTGAGGCGATGGAGAAAGGAAATCAAATTAGGATTTATATCAATTCTAAGAACTGGTTACTAATAACAATTTGGTTGTTTTCCATGATTTTAGTCAGAAATTTTTACACATCAACTATGTTTTCCTTCTTAACAATTTCTCCAAAAGTAACTGACCTACCAAGTACGTTTAGCGATTTGTTTGGAGAAATCAATTCTAAGGTATATCCTGGAATTATATTAACAGGCTTCAACTTGGCTGAAGAGTTTGAGCGTTACTGTTACATGATGCGACCAGAAAACCAGAAAAAATGTCAGTCTACAATTTTAAACAAATTGTATTCAATGGCTGGTCGAGTAAATGCTGAAGAAATAGTTTCCATGTTTCGTAAGAGCAATTCAAGAATTCGTTGTTATTCTGGTCAAATATATGATACCCTTATAAAGTACGGTTTTGCAAATAGATCAGTTTGTGATATTTCTAAGCGAGTGACTTTGATGTATGCTGTAATAGGTTCATCCACGAGCAGTGACGTGTGGTTTAGTCTACCTTTATTGGAAACGAGTGGTAACAGAAAACTTGTTAAACCTTCTACAGGGGGTAGCAAACTTTTTATGTCCAGAATATTATTTTGGTTTTACTCTGAAAATTATCTGTTCATGGAAACGTTTGTGATGAAAATGGGCTGTTTAGACGGTAGTGGACTGTCACTTTATTACAAGCGTTATGCAGACATGCTTGTTCAACGAAACGTCCTATTCCGCGCAAAATATTATGCTAAGTACAAAAGATCTTGGAATTTGTTCACCCTATCTTCTCTTCTGGTGTCAGGTACCAGTGTTGACATCAGGCAGTTCAATACAAGTCAAACAGCGGAAGAAGTGATAAAACTGAAAAACATGTACTTAGTATTTGTAATGCTTGGAATATTAGGTTCAGTGTCATTTATTGTGCTAGTATTTGAATTACACTTCAAGAGTATTCGTAAGCAATTCTCCCTTATGAAACACAGAGACGTAAATTCGATAATTTGAGAACGACATTTAAAATTTACCATTGTCGTGGATTCCCCAAGATAAGGCCCTTGTCCCAACTAGTTCGGTGCACGGATGAATGATTTAAAATGTCTTGGTTTCTCAAATGCCTGCTGAACTTTCCCGTTTCCCCGTTACACGTCCTACTGCTAGCTAACTGACCGAAAGTGTCCGTATTTCCCACAAAATGGATACTTAATTAGCCCAGCACGCCGGAGAATCTTTTAATTTTAACAGACAAGTAGGAGCTTTATTTATTTCCCAAAATGGAATCACATTAATTTACGAACAAATTATTAGACTGAAATTTTACGACAAATTATCCTAAAGACGAAGACCAATCCTTCACTTTGTAACGAGTCAAGTGAACAATGAATTGAATAGACAGAAGGCAACGAGAATCATGACCAAAGAAAGTGCACGATCATCCAATACCACCGTATCAGACTGCGTGGCTCCCGCTCTCACCGTACCAGGACTGCGTGGTCATTGCGAGTGAGATGACCGTTGCTACTTTTACAGAAAACAATCCTCTGAAGGAGGGAAGCAACAAACTGAATACACGCTAATTTTATATGGGAATCTCAGATTTCATCAAAGACATTTTTCTTATGACTACTTTTCCAAGCCAAACTTTCTTCTCATGGATCCAAAACAACCATAGTACCGACAATACAATTGTGTCATAACACCTTGCACTTGTACTTGTTTTTGAAAATCGGAATTACTGATTATAAATCCAATGAATAATTTTTTCTACCGTAATAATGTTTAAATACTTTACAATTTTGGTAACGTTTCACGATAGGCAAATTTACAAAAAATTACTAATGTTGCTAGTGTTCACTACCAAGTTTAAAAAACTGTAAACATGCATTGCTTGGTTTGTTTTCATTTACCGTAACCTGTCCACAAGTGAAAATAATGTTGTTTAAGTAAAGGGCCATATTCCTAACCTTATGGAGTGTGGGCTAACGATGCTCCGCGTATACACATATACCATTCGATAGCTCTTGAGGAGCTTATATAAAGTGTTGTTGGGCACAACTCCAAAAAACGTGATTCATTGGCACTTTTGACTAAGTGAAGCTCAGAGTTTTACATACAAATCCTATGCTACAATTTTTGAGCAAAAAAACTCAGTATATAGATGGCAATCTATGAATCGATAGATTATGGCTTTCTGAACAATATTTACAAAGGCCCTTCAATGTTATAATATTATAGGATCGCAACCGACAAGTTGATCCTAACCGTTCAAACAACTATGTACCCGTGTCATTTACTGCTTTACGAATCACATGTAAAACTCCAGTAAAACATTAAAGGGTCTGTGTAAATATTGTTCAGAAAGCCATAATCTATCGATTTATAGGCATTGCCATCTGTATTCTGAGTTTTTTATTTTCGCTCAAAAATTGTAGCATAGGATTTGTATGTAAAACTCTGAGCTTCACTTAGTCAAAAGTGCCAATGAATCACGTTTTTCGGAGTTGTGCCCAACAACACTTTTGATAAGCTCCTCAAGAGCTATCGAATGGTATATGTGTATACACGGAGCATCGTTAGCCCACACTCCATAAGGTTAGGAATATGTACCTTTATAAAAATATGATATACATGGTTTTTAGCCATATATAATACAAATTCAAAAGCTTATGTAAATTTTCCTTGATTTGCCAATAGAACCACATTTCTTTAATATTATTGGTAGGCGTGCTTTTATGTTGCATATAGATAAATTTTGTTTATGCTCATTCGATTTGCATTGTTTTTTTTAAATACTAAATAGTAATAAGAAATATCAAGTAAACTTAGCTGCTATCATTTAAGCGTCAAATTGTATTGATGTATTCATTGAATTTAAAAAGTTATTTGCAACATTGGAGATCACGAGCATCATCACAAATATTATCAAAGCTGTATACATGTACAAATATTTTGCCAACTTGTAATAAAAGCAATTTACTAATGACGCAATAAGTATATTTTGTTACAGTATTATCGGATTTGGCAAAAGTGCTTACCAATTGATTCTAGCAATATTATTCTGATTGAGACAATATTGCTAAAAGTTCAACACTTACTTGTTTCACATGTATAATGAAAACATATTCGAAGAGATAATCGTGTAACAAGAACTAATACTAAGTTGCACAATAAATCTTGCTAACTAACTCAAATGTTGATAATGTCAATATATTTGATCAGCTTAGGAAACCCTAAATATTTGCACGTTTTTCAGTTGTTTCTCTTAATAGGATTTCATTTTTGCCTGGCGTATAATCCATTAAAGAAAACAACTTGTCCAGTGTTGCCAGTTCTAAACAAGTTTCACCATGTTATTGGAGACTGTACTATTCAGGTTCATAGCCCTTATAATTTTGCTATGTTTTATAGTGTCAGCTCCTATGCTGACTGTGTTGGAGAGTCGTCCTTTGTACATTTCATGACGAGAACCCAGCCATTGGAATCTGAAGGTTGTATGACATTTAAGTGGGCATATTACTTCACAGTACAGAACGTATTTTCAAAACAACGTTACGCCTCAGTTTGTCTTTTAACTATTGTTCCGTTTCAAAACATCATTTTTCCCGATTTAAACTTGGACGCAGAGCTAGTGTCTAGAAATTTGAGTTTTCAAGTTTTTCCTTTCAATCAGTGTCTATATCAAGAGGATACATTTGAAAACAAAACTCGAACAGCTTCACCAAAATATGCAATAGTATACATACAAGCTACGCTACCAGCATTAAAATTAACAAAATTGTTTCTCATATTGCCGAGAATTTTTCAATCATCCAATGTTGTTATTGTTTTTAAGGTTAAAGAACAAACTATCAATTTGTATAAAGCATGTCACACTTGTAGCAAAGGTTATCATGTGGAACTAAGTAATCAATACATCGACAGTAGAAACAATTACATTGGCAGGCACGTGAAACTAGACCCCATTCATGAAAGCATTTTGTCGAATATAGTTCTGTGGACTAAGTATTGGAACGAAAACCAGTTGGACAGCTTTGGCATTGATCTGCAGGCAGACTATGTATCTAAAATTCTCCGGGATTGCCATGGATACACCAATCCCTTGTGGGATATTCGGACACGCCGCCAAATTTTTTTGTTTGAGGATTGTGTAGCGTTTAGCGTTTTGGAGTCTCTTAATTGTACCGCAATATACTGTCTGAAATTTAGAATACATACTATAAATTTTAAATCCTATTTATCAGATTTCGGTAATTTTGCAGAATTTAAGTTTAATACAATGCCATTTGGGGCATTTACTGAGGGGATTCAATTTGTGACAATTTTAAGCAATTCACAAAGCACCAAAAAAATTAGCACAAATGTAGGAGCATTGTTACAACCACTTTCAGCACACGTTTGGGCTTCTATTCTTTCTGCTCTTTTGTTGGTTTGGACGTGTTTAAAAAAAGCTTCTAAAACCATTCAAAAGTATAAGAAATTTTCTTGGTTTTATTGGCTAGTATCAGAGGCTCTAGAACAAGGAGCAAACATTAGGTGTTACGTCAATTCAAAAAACAGCTTATTAGTTACCATATGGTTGTTTTCAATGTTACTGTTAAGGAATTTTTACACTTCTTCTATGTATTCCTGTTTAACATTTACGCCAGATCCTACTGATACACCCAAAAGGTTTCTTGACTTGTTTAGTAACGCTAGCGATTCTACTGTAAACCCAGGCAGGATTATGACTGTTCAGACACACTTGTGGGAATTTATAAATTTGTGTAATATGATGTCGTCTGATAAGAGGGAATCATGCTGGTCAACAATACTGGCAAAGATATACTTTATTTCAGGAAGCTTGGATGTGCAAAGGCTGATGTCAATTCTAATTAAACCGGATCCAGTAGTTAAATGTGAGGCAGCTAAAAAGCTAAAGCATTCAAATTGGCATTCATACAATAGTTCAACCTGCGAGATGTCGAGACGTATTACTTTGTTATACGCAAGCTCAGGAACATTTCTGGAGGCTCAGTGGCGATTTAATCTCCCTTTTATAGAAATGCTTAGCCATAGAAAATTTGTTAGGCCACCTCTCACACAAGCTTTACTGTTTTCAAGATTATCGCTATGGCGGTACGACGAATACTTTTCATTTATGGAAGCATTTATTATGAAAATGGGGTACTTAGACGCAAGTGGGCTTGGTGTGTTCTACAAAAAGTACTTTGATATCATAATGCAACAATACGTACTTCAAAATTCAAAATTACACGCAAAATTAAATAAATCCTGGAATTGGTTTACATTATCAGTTCTAGTAACGTCCGGTGCTAGCGTCGAAATTTGGTCTGATAGTAAAACTGAAAGCATGGAAAGAGTTAAACTTGTAGACGTGGTTTCGGTTTTCGTAGTTTTTGGAATGTTTTTATTTGCATCGTTGACAGTGTTTGTTTTTGAAATTTTATGTATTCGACAAAGTATATTTAAAAAACTATATTAGCATACATGAAAATCTCGCATTTGTCGTTTTGGGTGGCACTTTTGGATATTACGTTGGTGAATAAGTACATAGTAAATTGAGGAATTGTTTAATTTGTATAATATATTGATTTATGTGTCATGTTTGCAGCTTTAAAACAATTTTATGCTTTAAGTTTTTTTAAATAAATAAATTGTTTACCTTGGGAAAAAATGATAATTGAAAGGACCTTGGTTGTAGCAGCATGATGATGGTCCGACAATAGAAATGACGAATTAGAACTATTTGGATAATAATTGTAATTGTCATGTCAATAGGCTGGACTTTGAAAGCTGTTTCAAATTTAGATTTAAAGAAAATATTATTACCAAGTATAATTTAATATTTGAACACAAGCTGAAGGGTTGTCACTTTTTACCCTTCAAAGACTTAATATTATGACCATAGCTCAATTTAATCAAGAACGATTACGCAAATGATCAAAATATTAAACACAAACAAGTGCTATAAAAACTGCATCCAAAGTTATCTCAAAAACATGTACTAACGCACCATAGAGTGTGGGTAAAATGCACTTCCACACAATTTTAAATGCTCTAATACGAGCTAAATCACATGCATTTATTTAGAAGGATAATATGGGTAAATTGTTTAGTATATATTGTACAGGTGAAAGTACAGGCGGTTTATTTGAAACATTTTCAGTATATTTGGAAGAAAAGCGTTATATTGAGCAGCTTTTATCACACCACTGTCTCCATTAGGTGAAAACTTATTGTTCAATTACCGAAATGTTTTTAGTTTTAAGAATATCTATTTTATGTTCAACATCACTAACTTTGGTTATGGCTCTCACAGATGTCAATTGTCCATTAAGCAGTACATTTAATAAAATATTTCCCTTAGTTGGAATTAAACGAATGTATAACTTCCGGAATAGCCAAATTCATTTATTGAAATATCGTATAGTTCGTGTTTTCAATTTCTAAACGACGCTGTAATTATTCCAAAAATAGTAACGCCAAATGATGTTAACTGCACATCAAAACGAAAATCAAACAGTAAACGTTTTTACTTGCAGTTATTTAGTAAACTTCTTCATAGCAGCACGTGCACTTTTGAAATATATCTATTTAAAAATATCAAAACCATTTACTCCACGCAAAAGCATGCTTTGTCGCTCTCAGTAGAAAAATGCAAGCATAAATATCAAAGACCTGATGAAGACACTATTTTAACATCTCCAACTTACGCACTTATCTATATATTTCTGACTGGTATAACCCATCTGAAAACCTTGGCTAATTTACTGCTTGCCTTACCAATGTCGTATTCAACAAAAATACTTGTAGTGTACGAGTTGACGATGTCCAGAGGCGACAAAATCTTTTGGGGCTGTTAATTATACTTGTTCGAAAGATTACCTGTTAGCTCCTTCAAGCGACCGCTACAATGATTTATACTCCAGTGTAGTTTTACGCCAATTAACTGAAGTGAAGTTAAATAGTGAATCCTGGCATAAGTTTTGGTTAACAAAGTTGTTAAATGAATTGGGGTCAAAATCAGGTAGCCAGTATATTTTCAAAATGCATTCTGGCTGCTATGTTTGACGTAAAAGGATGACTACTGTTTCTTTTGAATTGCCCCTTTTCTCGTACCTACAGTGTTTAAAAGTTAATATTTTGTTATCTTTAAATTGCACTAGTAACATTTGTATAAGTTATGTTTTTGATAGTTTCAAAATGGTCGGAGTCAATAATAAAGTGCTTTACGAGAAAATTCGCACGGGTTTACTCCTCCCGTTTCCTTCATATTCCAGTGGAATTAATTTTGCAAACATTTTAGGCTTAAACGAAAGCTTAGGTACAACTGGTTTAAGTATGACAGCTCTGTGTCTGTTAAGGCCATTCTCGACAAAGATTTAGAGCTATTTAGCCACCATAATTGTTTTACTAACTGCAACTCTAAAGTTGATTAGCAAGAAGGGATTCTTTGTTTGGCTATTTTGGTTGGTGACAGAGTTATTTGAAAGAGGAGGAAGCATTTATGAACTAAAATTGCGCAAAACTGAAGTAGTATTTTTCTGCTTGATATTTTCTATGATAATCATAAGAACGCTATACACATCGGAAATGTATTCTTACTTAACTGTGACCCAATACCCAAATGATATACCGACTTCTTATTTTGGCTTATTTTTTGACAAACATGTACAAGCTGGAACCCTTATAGCGGAATTTCTGGTTAAAATAATAATGGGGGATTATTTGTTCAGTTTACAGCAAGCAAATCAATCAAGTGAAAATGTGAAATTTGAGGAAAATGTTTTAGGGAAAGTTAACATTATGCCGGTGGTCACTGAGAATGCATATCTGGTTGAAAGTTTTAGAGATGGGACAAAACTTCAGTGCTTTCGATTTAAAACATGGAGTCAGAATAACAACAAATGTGATCTAAGTAGTCGCGTTTCTATACTGTATTCTGTGCTCGGAACACAGTATGGAAAACTTTTGGCTAATGTTGCCGCTATTGACAGTATTTGGAGAA